>VZTR01015106.1:561464-603964 GCA_013400775.1 Chaetops frenatus
GGGGATGTTTCCCACTGTACTTTAGACCAAAGAACACCGCCTTAGAGACAAGACAAAATTTCATTATTATGCGCATGGGAGCAATAAGATTAGCTCCTATTGCTGCCCCTAAGGTGGAGCAGCAGGAGGAACCAATGGGACGATGCTAATGTGTATGTTAATAGTATTCTCCTCCAAGAAGTTGGGATAATTAAACATGTACCATCTCTTTAAGACAGAACTGCACACATTTTCTTCGGATGGGTGTTTACAAGATTTCCAATTTCAGGTCACAGCCATTTCTGAGATTGCTTAAGAAAGAGATGGGAATAACTTATCTTATTCATGTATTCAAAGAACCTTATAAAATGTGCAAAACATAACAGTTTTAAGGGGCAAAACATGCATCTTGCCTTGACAGACCTGCTTTGTTATGTGTAGTGTTGTACACTGACCTAATATATTGAACATTTTAAGCTAATATACCTTGTAGGAACCAGCCTTTAATGTGATGGATTTTATAGTATCTCATTAGGGTGTGTTTATATAACCTGATACTAAACACATTCTCAGATTCATGTTCCTTATTAAAATTGTGAGCTGTATTGATTTTTAGTTGAACAGCAACAGAGACATTTTAATATTAGGAAAGGCTGCTCTGAAGTTATTTTCACAGATCACAACTACTGTGACACAAACAGTGCACATATCTCTCATCTTTCTTTACAGCCTCAATTAGAAGAATCAGGATGTGTTACCCCACCTGCTTTTCTATTGGTTGAGCAATTCTCTGCCTCCATTTACAACACCAAAAAGCATTTTTATTCATTGCTTTGGGGGGGGTATTATTTTTAAATATACATTTGTGACAAGCCTCCAAACAGTATTTATACTTTTCCCTTCTAAAGAACCGTGTTTTTAAAAACAAAATACCTTAATGCATCTGCTTTTCACGTTTCCATAACAAACTGAGCAGCTACAGCAGTGTTTACTCTAATACAGCACACACAAAAACTTACCATTCCAAGCAATGTACAAAGTAATGACTTTCACATCCTAATGTCTCCATTTTGTAAACCGGTCTTCAAAGGTAAATCTAATGTCAGCAATAAATACAGTGGCTCCAATATTTCTCTGAGGAGTCACGGGGAAATAATGATCTTTGAGGCACTGTAAATAGTTTAAATTATTGGAAGGTCCTTGTAAGAAATGAAATACGGGGATTAAAAAAAAAAAAAACAAAAAAACCTCAATTTTTCTATTGTGAAGTTAGGGCATTTGGAGGTAGCCCAAATTTTCAATGCAAATATTTAGAGAGAGGAATTATCGCTTCTGAGACAAGCAAATCATACACCTATTCCTGAGTCTTACTGATTTAATGAACTAGTTGTTAATAGAACACTGCTTGCAGAAATGAAGAACAGCCGTGGAAGAGTAAGTGTTCCTTACATTCCTGCAGTTTCAAAATCAACTTCCAAGCCTTCAGCAGGCAAAAGGCTGGAAATTAAATTGCAGCACATAGGGACCTCCAGATTTAATACAGCCACTTGTGCACTTGCCATTTAACCACACCTGTTACTTGTGCTATGGCACCACAGAAGCAGTTCAGGAGTCTCCAGTAATTGCTGTATTTGGCCTAAGAAATTTTAGGTCTGAACTGGGTCTCAGAAAGCAGATTTCCCTTAATTTTGCCCCTGGCATGCTATTCATTATTAAACATTAAAGTTGTGTCAATTACTTACTTCCATAGTTGATTATTATCCTGGTTATTCTACCAGCTAATCAACTCTTCTCTAACACGTGTCTAGCAGTGACTTTGAATTGATGTACAGAATATAATTATTTGTGCAAATTTCTTTTGTTTCTTGTTAACCACTGAAATTGGTTAATTACTTTAATCCCCACAACCCCTCAAAAAGAAAGTATCTTGATTTACCAATTTATTTTTAATCAATATTAGGTTGAGCTTTGAAAGTTGACTATTCAGCCAATGTAAGACACTGCACTGAGAGATAAAAAAATACATATTTTCTACATGTCCTTTAAAGCAGAATGAAAACACCTTCATCTGAAAGACTTTGGTAGCTTTATCAGATCCAAGGCTCTTCCGTTTGAGGTGTAATTATTTTACCATTATTACAAGTGAGGCTTTTAACAGAACAGTCATTCCCTCTATTTAAGCAGTAAGTTTTATAATTTATTACAGCTCTTTGGTCATCAACTCGCTATACAAACAGTCGGTCACCAGTGACCAATTACATTAAGGTTAAGCAACATAACTTTAAATTAGAAATAAGCTAATGTATCTTCATCAAGGGCCTGCTGTGTTTTCAGTGCTGTTTATCAGATGATACTAAATGTGGATATGGAGCACGCTCACTGGGACCAATTCCTATCGGCCTGAAAATGGAAAAGTCTTGAGCCTGCTCAGGTCCAGAGCTAATTAATGGGATAACATCTGCTTTACGCATTCTGCTGGAGTAATTTCTATCAACTTCACTGGGAAGATGCATGGGAAACTATCAGAGAAATAAGTATCTATGCTGAACCATATTAATCTGTAGTGAGTCTGGAAATGGGAATTTCAATTCTCCTATTATCCTAGGGATGGGCAGAGGGGGAGGACGAGGGCACAGGGCTTGTTTCCCGGCTGATCCAATTTCTGTGTTGGTAGCAGACTCAGTTCTGTTGGCACGCACACACAGCAACTGCACGGGGCTGGCTTTGTCTCTGGGCTGCGGGGTTTAAAGGACACAGCAGCAGCCAAAGATGACCACGTTCCTCATGCAACAACCAGTTTTATACAGGAAGGTGGTTAAGAGGTTTTATTGCATTACCTAAAAACACAGCAGGAATGGCTAGAGAAAAGATACAGTACTGTAAAGCAGGCTACAAAAGTGATAAGACACTTACTTCATTTTATCAGACTGTGGACAAGCACCTACTCTGATGTGAAATTTAAATAACTAATACATGAAGGGAACACTGGCCACCAAAAAACAACACCACCACCACCACAAACAAACAAACCCCACAAAAAAAAAAAAAAAAAAAAAAAAAAAAAAAAAAAAAAAAAAACCAAAAAAAAACCCTACTCAGAACCTTCTACTGAAACCCCCACAACTTACAAATTCAGGCTCCCCTTCACCTGAATTTCATCACTTTGTCCAAAAATCACTGGGCAATTTTAACTACAGCAAGATGCTTAAAACTGCATTTTGCTCATGAGTTTTTCCTGGTGAAGTCCTGTAGGGCACAGAATCTGACTGCTGAGGAGAGACATTACATTTTTATGCATGTATGCTTTTGTCTGCCTGTGCCTACAGATATGTAAAATGTATGAAATTAATGCCCTTTTAAAAATGTCTGTGCTGGAAACACGTGTATATGTTCCTACAAAACACATTTATACCTAAAAACATCTACAAATATTCACGACTGTATGTGTATGCTCAGAGAGAAAGAGAAAAAGCCAAAACTGAAACAGGTAAATGGATGAATTTGGAGTGGCAAAACCAGAAGGAATCATATTATTTTCTTTATATTATTATTATTATTGCCTATGCTATGATTTACAGGTTTAATTCTTTCAAGCTAATGCATACAAATGAATTGCACAGAACAACAAAAAAGGAGGGAGGTCCTCACAATAAAAAAATTACATT
This sequence comes from Chaetops frenatus, assembly GCA_013400775.1. Lineage (NCBI taxonomy): Eukaryota > Metazoa > Chordata > Aves > Passeriformes > Picathartidae > Chaetops > Chaetops frenatus. The sequence goes on from VZTR01015106.1 coordinate 565,109, forward strand.
AATAGTCTTTCACCTTTGCCTAAGAGGTTATGAGTTCGTATGTCAACTCTATGGAATATTTCTGTAATTCGTTTGCCATTGTGTACATTCTACGCATTTGTTTGCTACAAGGTATTGAAACATTCAGGCTAGTGGGAATTAAATGTTTATTTGACTAACAATTCTTATCTGTAAACTAATGGTATAAAAAATGGAGTTTTCTAACAGGCTACCACTTACTTTTATTTAAGGAGATACTACTGAGACAAGGTTCAAGGTCTTCCACAGAACTCTGACTTCCTGGGCTTCAGGGGGAAATACTACTACTTACCTGACATTTTAAACTCTCTTACATAATTGTGTAAATTACTGACATGAAGCAGTGCCTGCTTTTGTCACATGCAAATTACAACTACCCAGCTCTTCAGGAAGGAGCAGTGCAAAGCCAGAGTGCTTTTATTTTAAACTTTTGTTTACAGGTGTCTGTGGGGAAGAGGAAGCTTTGCAAGTGGAAGAACTGGATTTAAAGACTCATATATTGCAAAATTCCTCAGCAATACATCACATTTGAGAGCAGAAAATGCATTTGATTTTTAATTTGCTTAAGCATGCAAGATGGCCCACTTCAGCAGCGTTGCAATTTTTTGATTTGTGAGCAGGATTCAGACAGCACACGGCTACTGTTCTTTTCCTTTCTCCTGGAACTGTGCCACGAGGCACCACGGTTGTAACAGGGGTGAATCCTCAATTCTGTTCATCTCTCTCCCCTCTCAATGTTATTTGAACCCTTATTTTCCTTGAGGGGCTCATTCAGCTGTCCTAATATGTATACAGTGATAATATAGTCATACGCATAATAAAAAAAGAGCTTCAAAATTATAGTCAGCTTAGTAATAATGCAGTGCTGTGCTGGAGTGATTGGCAACTGTTGATCCAATTATGTAACTGGTTGCTTCTTAAAATTCAGGGATATGAGACTGATATATAATGTGCTGTAAAGTGTAAAAGAACTGGACAGGAAATAAGGCGGGTTGAATTTTTTCGTGCTTTGATCAAATTAGAACCAGGTTGATGAAAGGAAATGCCTTGGGTTGTCTGCTTGAAGTTTTGTGTTATACAAAGGGCTCTTGAAATGATCAATTTTGCACATGTCACTCAGTAAGTTTAGTAAGAACCAGTGTCGGTGTGTGCCAGGGAGTCTCTGCCACAGCTCCCTCCAAAGCCACCCCATGCTGGACATGAGGTTTAACAGAGATGCTCTGAAATGGAATCAAGGAGCCATAGGAGGAATGACCACAAATCACAACGATACCTCAAGTTTGCAAATTTGTTTTTCAGACTTCTGGTCAGCCCTTTGACTCAAGAAACACAGATCAGGAAAGACAGAAAAGGGTCATCTGCTGAATCCCTCGGAAATAAATGCAGGATTATCTTTGCTGCTGTTCTTTTAAGCATTTATCTGGCTAACTCACTAACTAGCTTTCATCCATTGTAACCCTCTGCCTGTCCCCTGCTTTTAAAACAGCCACTATTATTTATGAAGTGCTGTAGATGTACAGTGAGAAGCACAGGGACTTTTTGCTCTTATTTTTCCTTGAGGACAACTTAAAAGGAGAGAAAAAAGCACGTATGAAAAGGCACCTTGCAGGTAAGGCTGTGGTTCTTCTGTCGCTTGGTCTGTCTCTGAAGAATGACTCCATAGTGGTTAGGCCTGTATGAGACACAACCTCTCTGGTACTTTTCTGGGATCAATCCCTCTGTACTATGTGCTGCTCAATGCAGCGATTTAAATCCCACCGTTTCAGTCTTAATGCATTAACATTTCAGCACTCCTCAAATACATCCTGGAAATCTGCCTCCTCCTCATAATTCTTATCCCCAAATCAGGAATTGAGTAAGATTTCAAGTCAGGCCCCTGAGTTCAGTACACATCCATACCTCTGCCAAAAATACAGTATGGTGATTTATTGATAAATACGCTTGAGGTGGGGGAAAGAGAAGACGAGAGAAAAAATTTTAAATTCCCAAGCCAGGGTACAACAAAGTCCCTTGTGACATTCACTCTAGCAGGGAAGACAGAGAGCTACTGAAGGAGCCACCAACATTAAAATCTGCTGAATTCCTGTTGCCCCCAGGATAATACCTGCCTGGAAACTCTTTTGTTTTGGCATAATTCCCTGTGCAAGGCACGCCTCCAGAAATAATATCCCAGGATGGGGAGCACCGAGGAGCCAGGGCAGTAACCTTCACCCAGGCCTTTCAATTCCGTTTTGTGTGAATTACAGCAAATTGCAGCCCGTGTTTGTTTTGGATGCAGAGCAGCTGAAAAGCCGCCCATTTCCCCACCAAAGCAGCTCTTTGGGAGTTGATTGGTGTTCCCCAGGAACAGAAACACAGTGCAGCATTGGAAATGACAGGACAGCACAGTGCAATTTCACTAGGAAGGATGCACAAGATGTTATAGGGATAATATTTTTCAGAGTTTCGAGACTGAAGTTAGGGAAGCTCTTTACAATTTGCATGTGAGATGCTGCTCCACTCTAGTGGCAGATGCTCCCGAGAACCCAGGCTAATAAGGAATAATTGATAATGGAGGATGCTTCTCCAGACTCCCTGCCCAGGGCCCACTGACCCACTGCAGCACCGGGCTGTGTTTGCTCATCCCTGGAGCTGCGGATGGAGTGGCACAGGACATTGCAGGGAACGGCACCAACCTGGGTTTAGAGTCTCACTCCTGGAAAACCCACTACATCACAACAACTTATGTTATGAAAACATCAAAACAGGGGAAATGAATATACTTTAAATAATAGCTGAATTAAATTATTTTCCATAACGTTTGTTTTTCTTTTTTTCCCCTTCTGTTTTTGTTAGATCACACTTAATATGATTCCACGACACCAATGCTGGGGATGAAACTGAAAGCTATATTCTTCTAAATGCGTTCCCAACATTCCATTTTTCACAGAGCTGCCAGGGGCTATTCTGCATTCCCACAACGGCTACAAATGTAACATATTGTTTTGCAATAAAAATTAGCTATAAAAGTGTGAAAAATGCCAGAGATCCTAATGTGAGAAACAAGGGAAGGGGGTATGGCTTTCACACCCTTTTAGTGGACATTTTATTTATTTTTCAAATGGAGTAGACATATTTATAGCTACTGTATTTCAATTATCTCTAATTTCACACATTTTATGCAGATTCTAGGCATTTTAATTGCAAATTAGAAGGGAACTTATTTTTGAAAGTGGAGCAACACAACATTTCAGATCTCAATTTTAATTCCAAATTTATCTGCATCACTGTTAAAAAACTTTTAAAACCTCATTTACACTGCGACTTAAAATTAGGTGCGATTTCAAACAAAAACAAAAGACCTCCATACCTATGAGTTAGAGCACCAAAACCTCTCTCACACACTTTTAAATCTTTTCTTTCTGAATTAAAATTTTTAGGTAGGAAAGTTTGGAAAGCTGAAATGACATTACTAATCGGTGACACATTATTTCAACAAGAGTCAGCAACTTAATAGTATTGTCCATAACTGATGAAAATTAATACATTACCCACCCCATTTTCTCTTTCTGTCTCCATGCCTCCAATAACCCAGAGCATGGGTTATTAGCTCAATCCCTGCTCAGCCGTCACTCAATGGGAAATTCTTCCGGGGGGATAAACCACAGCTCAGCCTTTGGCTGGATAAAAATTCCCACTGTACACTAAAAGCATTAGTGACAAATGCTGCTCTTTTCCAAGTGGTATTCCCGGTAGCTTACTCCTATGGAACACTAATAAGCTAAATAAAATGTTTGTGACAAATTCAGAGCCACTTGAACCCGTGCTGGTCTTAAGCAGGGATGGTTTTCCAAAGGATCCTAGAGCTCCAAATTAACCTAACAGGTTTACAATCACACACGTGCCTATGGAGCCTTCTAAGCTGAGAATCCACTGCTAGACTTTGTACTACCCAATGGAATAGATCTTTAAAAGTTCCAACTACTTACTGAAAGGCATGAAATAATTTTATTATAAATGGAAATTTACTGTCTGGAGCATGTGGAGTTTTTCTCTGCTTTCTTTCTATTTGGTAATTTATTTAAATGCATTCAAAAATGCATTCAGAAAATGAGACATAGCACTTTGGTTAAGACATCTGTATTTCAAACCAACATCTTCAGAACTGTGAGCAGCTCTGTTAATAGTCTTTTTATTTGATTAGGGTAATCTGCTGGCTGTGCTGTCTTAATCTTTATCCACTACCTTTTAACCAATCAATATTTTAGGGTTACAGATTTGGAAGGTAGGTGATAATTTTGTAGATAAACTCTCTAGGCACTGCTGATATGGTATGGTTGCATATTTAGTATTTTTTCTGAGGATTCACAACTCCAGTAATTTAAGAATCTGCCCAAGGTAAAAAAAAAAAAAAGTTAAACCTTAAATTTTCAAAGCTGTGTGCGGGGATTTGGCCACCTGCCTCCTATTAATGTCAATGAAAATTTAGAGGTAAGAAAAGCAATGCCTTTTCCCTCAGATCATTTCTGCCTTGAAAGGAACCAGAGAAAAAGAGAGAGGAAATTAAAAGCAACTTCATACCACAGGCCAACACCAGCAAGGCCTGGTGGTTAGGCAGGGACTGTACACAGGCAGAATATTTGTTCACTAAATGAATGAGCATCTTCACACATATCAAAAGAGCCAGGTACAAAAAGCTCAGAAGGAAAAAAATTAGATTTTCTGGTTTTAAAATGTCATTAAAATATATCTTTTTTAATTTTGCTCAGCTGAAATTATCTGTTGCTTACGATATTAATTTTGCTGCAGATAAAATTAGTTGTCAGACCTCTGTTTATGGCCTAATTACCTTTTCTAAGGGAAAAAAAAAGGGCAGGAGAAATAAAAGAACAATAAAATGCAGTAATCTACTTTCTAGCAAGAGGGATTCCTAGTGATGTGTTACCTGTGTGGACTTCACTAGAGTCATGCACGTGTTTGATACACATAAAAGCAGATTTACTTGGGCTGTTTTGCCCATCTGGGCAGTGCCAGCTCCTGCCTGCCCTCATTTCTGTGCTGGGGACAGGCAGGACAGACCAAATCACCCTCAATTATTTCTACAGAACTGGGAATCTTGCAATGATCTGAGATCCTTCTAGCAAGAAAACCTTAGGGCAACATAAATTACTAATTTCTTCTCAAAATATTTGTCCACTTTGCTTCCAGTTTTGGAAAAGGTAAATGGATTTTTCATTGGTTACAAGTGGGTGCCAGGAATGCCAGTGCAAAGCATTGTAAAAACTGAGTCTTGTATTACAGATGTCAAAACCAGCATGTTCTGGTCATGTCTCAGCCCAATTCTTCAGCAAGGAGAAGAATGACAAATACTGAGTATTTTTTAATAGCTCTTCACATTATACAAAGCTCAAAATTGCCATTAATTTGTACAGCATTCCTGTTAATCGAGTTGCAGCCACAATACCACCTAAACTGCAGCTCTACCTGGCACAGCTTGGGCACAGCACAGACAGAAGGTGAGCAAGCCTGGCCTCAGACAGAGGCCGCCCTTTGAAGTGTTCTGAGCAGCACTGCCATGAGATCTGCCCAGCTGCATTTTGGAATACATTTGACAAATAAAAAATTTGTATCTGTGTTCATTTCACAAGATATAAACGTCTCTTTCGTGGTAGGAGAAACGCTGCTCCCAGGAAGTGATCCTAATCTAATGTGACACGCGGCATTTGTAACCGTACTTTAGTGTCCCAGCCTATTTACAGTGTTTACATAAAACCCCCCGAAATCTCCACGTTCCCTGAAAAGTTAATCCAGTACAAATATTGACTGGCTGTCAATTGAGCATTATTGACTTGCTCCAGGACTGTGCTTTATTGCCTTAACTGATGAAACTTGTTTTCTTTGCTCAACTTAATTTCTTTTGGACCCTCTTTGGATGAAACGCCATTTATGAAACTGTTCTTCCTCTTCCCACTGCCACGGGGCTGCCTCTCCACTCAGCTGGAGCAGTGGGACAGCCTCCAAACTTTGCAGAAGGAACACAACAAACCCACTCTGTATTCTACAGAAAGGACCTGGCCCAACACCACTCCTATCTCCTACAAATATTTGGTCCACACCAGCTCCAACACAGCAATTTCCTCCTTTGCTTGTACAGAGAAATGTCTCCACCAAGGCTGGAAGGGGCTGTGAACCCTTCAACAGGGTCTCTGAAAAGCAAACTGATTACCAGGAGATAAAATTCTCACTCTATAACCTTCACTGGGATGTGGTGGCAGGGTTTTTTTAAGGAATTCTAAAATTCTAAAAGCTAAAAACCTTGGGTGTCTTGCATCACTTTACCAGGGATAGTACAAATCAGCTTGTCCAGAAGCCAAAGCTGACAAAACACACACACTCATCATGTTTTGAACACCCAGGAAAACATTATTTATCATTTCATTTTTTTTAAATCTATAGTCTCAAGATGCAGCAAAACAGAAACCAAAAATAGCAATTTTCACAACATTCCCTGATTCTGCAACAAATTCCATCAACCATTCTAAGTTCTGATCCCCAGGTCAAGTGAGACTGACAATAAATCTTAGGAAGGATTTGATATCGTTAAGCTGCAAAACCCAAAAATCCATTACAAAAGATTTATCCGAACGTGTAAAGAATGAACCCAAAATGTTTCAGTCAGTGTGGGGAAGGACAAAAGGGTGGAATGGCAGACAGGGGAGGAAGGGTAGATCTCAAATGACCAAAGCCAGTTACAAAGCAGGTATTTCTCTCTGATCTCAAAACAACATTTAAGAAGGAATTTGCCCAAAAATGCAGTTACCACAGATATGGGGGTTGGTTTCTGAAGGAATATACCAGAACAGGCACTTACAGTTTTCAGAGCTCCATCTGCTTCTCCACACAGAGCTGCTCTTTGAGCCCTGCTCAGCTCCAGGGCAGGATTTGGTGCCATCATCTGCTCCTTCCTCTGTTCTCATCAGGTGCCTGGAGAGAGGGGCAAGGAGAGGAAAAAACAGGGATGTGTCACATGGCTACACCTTCATTTAATATTCTTTGTAACTTTTTATGTCTGGCTTAGATGGGGAGACAGTCCAGTCCTTTAATCAAACATTCTCAGATCATCATTTTAGCAACTGAACAGTTTTGCTTTCAGTTTGCCAACCACGCAAGCAAGTTTATTCCTACCTAGTTTATTTTTTTATTTCATTTTAGCCCATACAAATAATTTCTTCTACAAGGCTTCCCTTCCTTTTAAATGAAAAGCTTCTTCTAAACATTTAACAAATGGAAGAATGCACCCTGTAAGACCAGCTATGCCAGGAATGCACCTGCTCTCTGTGAAAATAGTTTGGCTGGCTTGAATGAGGTTAAATGTTAACATTTTCACTAGTCTGTAAGTTTTGGGGGTGGGTTGGCAAAAAAACAAACAAGAAACCCAGGTCATCACAAATCTTACTTTTCTTTTAATTAAATGTGTCTGATGCATGAAAAGATTTTCTTTAAATTTTTTCTTTTATCATCCAAAGCCTGCAAATGAATTCAAGGTGTCTAAGCTAGTTTAGTTAAGATCCTCCATGCACAGAATTATAGCAGAGCCAGAAATTCCCTGGAATCAAGGCTACAGGGGACCCCAGATGTATTTGAACCAACCACAATCACACCATTAGTATGAGGTGCAAAAAGTGCCGAAACAAAACTAAAACACTGACAGTCCATATGTTTAAAAGCTTGGGTTTTGCTGTTGCTCAAAATCCTTCCCTCTCCACATACCTGTACATAATAATAATAATCACCATCATAATAAAAAATAAGCCCTCAAGATCAAATAGTCAGTGGTATCTTAAGAAAAAAGAAGACGACAGGCTTAGGAAACTAAATCCTTGTAATAAATAATATATGATGAGTTAAGGAGATGAACTGACAAAGTGGTGCACCTCTAATCTCTCCCCTCCAAGAGCGGGAAGAGCTGAATCACTTGCACAACATTTTCCTTTGAGCATGGTCAGGGGTTGCTGCTCCACTCCAGTTTCTCAAGGAATATCATGCTCTACTCATTTACCAGCCTGGCTAAGCTACATAGCAGCAGCAGAGTCAGTTTTCACCTGCAATTTTACAGCATAAGAATAACATCTCCGAACACTCTCTTAGTAGGATATAATTTATTATTTCAGGGCAGGTTTGAATTGGAGATGAGAGAGTAAAGCCATTGAAGTCCTGCTGGACACCAAGGGCCACCTTGCTCAGGATTCCCAGTTATCCTTTATTCCAAACTTGAAATGACACCTCCACCTAAACAACAATTTTAAATAACAAACTACACCAAGAAGAAAAAAAAAAAAAAAAAAAAAANATGCCAGGCACTTAAAGAAAATTACCTGGACCATATTTCTGAGCAATAAATTCAATGTCACCTTTTTATACCTTCAGCCCCCTTGTCCAATGTCCCTCAGTAGATTCCTGCCAGTGCTGTGCAGCTATTCCAAGCAAGGCAGGGGTAAAGCCCATGAGCAAGGACTTCCCACTTTCTCTACTGAACACACCCCCTTCAGCTTTTCCACCTGGGAAAAAAGCATCACTAAAACATTCAGGACCTAAAAACACAGGAGTGCACCAGCTCTTCTAAAAAAATATACACTTTCCAAGCAATAACTGTTGGAAGAGGGAGTGATTTTTGGTGTGCGACATCATACAGGAATTTGTTTCATTAGTCCAAGAAAGAATTGCCATGTTAAAGACAAGGGAAAAAAAAGGAACAAAGGAAGACAAAAATAGTGTTTAGTCAGTGATAAAGCAGATTTGAAATTCTAAATTAATTTTTTTAAACTTTATTATTATTATTGACTTCTTTTAGTATTGCAGAGATTTTTCAACTATGCAATAATCCCCAGAAGCAACTGTGCCCACAATTATGTCTAAATGGAGCTGTTACTGGTCAGCAGCTCAGGCAACCACACTGACACAGCTGAGACTCATAATCCAAGTCAAACACACACAAGTAGGAGCACTAAGAAAGTGTAAGAAGAGTATTAAGGGATTAAGAAAATTCTAGAAAAAAGCCATGTCAGTAGCAAATACAAGTAATTGGTTTTCCAACTTCGACTTTTCTTCAGTGGTAGTAGGGACAACCCCAAAGAGAATTCAGAAATGAGAATGTATTTTGCAAAATATTTGCTCACAGCCCAATACTTTTGCATTAAAATCAGCTCACCTCCTGAATCCCTTTTCTCCTACACCACATCCCACACTCGTGTTTACCTTTTCTCATTGCTGCTACATATTTTTTCCCTGCTGAAGTCTTTTATTTTCTCACCACAATGAGAGTGGGTGCCAAAACTGTGGCTGGTTTGGCCTTCCCAGGGCAGAGCAGGAATCGTCACTGCAGTGACTGACAGCTATTGCTGCTGGCAAAGGCAGGAACTGCAGTTGGATTTTAAAATGATTTAAAAAAAATAAAAGAAAAAAAAGAGGCAGGACAGGAAAAGGGGAGGAAGACATCATTTTTTCAGCCTAGCTATTTGAGAGATAATTGCTGTAATTTTGTCTCTCCTCAATCTTCTCACTAGGCAAGCTTACCAAGGAAGGCAGATTTTCTAGTTCTGAAAAGTGCTGTAATTCACACTTTTCTAGAAGAAGTTGGATTAGTTTGAAATTTACACTTGACCATTACCAAATTCCAGGATGAGAACTAAAAAAAAATGGGAAAAAAAGAAGTCAAAGCAAGAGAAACAAAGGCAGACAGACCAAAAAAAAACCCCCAAATTCCCCCAAATAAGAAATCAAACCCTATCACCACGGCTGAAGAAAAAAAAATATTTTCACTTTGTCTGGCACAGTGTTTTCATGTTTTTAAAATTGCTCTGTATTTTCAGCTTCAAATATTTCTGAAATATGGAATTTGCATTTTCTAGGTGGGGAACACTGCCAAAGTTGTTAATCCCAGGCAGATGTAAAGTTGCACCACTATATTGTGATGTGGCTCCTTAAAAACAACCTAAAAGCATAAAAAAAACATTAAGAACCCACAACAAAACAACCACCCAACAACCATCACAAATATTCACTAACCCATATGGTCAATAATTGCTGTTTAATAGTCCTCCCATTACAAACCTAAAAAGCAGCAGCCAGAATTACCAGTAGAGTATTAATAAACAGGAATGAGTTAATAGTGCATAAAGACCTTCTAGTGGAACAGTGGGGGAGTTGAATATTCTTTTCTTAAGTCAGCTGTAAGTAATTACTACATGGTGTGCTTCTGACTATTACCATAACAGAGCAATTGGACGTGAAGAATGGATAATAGTATGGACATGGAGGTATTTTTAGAATATCAGCAGTGAGGCAGGTAAATGCCCTAGCTGGGCACAAACCTTTAAATAAGTTGAAATAACTTTTCCTAATGACACCTAGCCTGGGCAGATTTCTGAAAAGATCAATCTAATAAATTATTAAAGTAACTTTCTAAAGACATGGCTGTGATATGTAAATAAGGGAAATGGCAAAAAAAATTGCCAGCCGTTCAGCAGGCAGGCAGCACTGCAGTAAGTGCATAATCACAGGTTTCTGTGTTTCTTTTAGAGCAGTGCCTTCCTCTGTCTGAATAGGGACCGTGCTCCGCTCGCCTCCACGCCTCCATCGGCTGCTCCGGTGGAAACTCCAACATTCCAACAGGAATGGAACTGTGAGCAGAGGAGTTCTGGGGTTTGGACAACTGAGGTATCCTTAGTGATTTAACAATGCACCCCATTTGTTTTAAGATATCATTGTGGGAGCCTTCAGGGAGATGCAGCTCTGCATTCCTGGGACCATCCAGCCCCTTTCTGCAGCCACAGGCAAGTGCAGGAGGAGATTTTGTCCATCCACACAACAGATGCTGCCATATAAAACCAGCTTGAGCCTTAATTCAGAGAATAGTAATTTTATAAATGCACTTAAACATAATTTAAGGAGTATTCTGAATTTTTCAGGCTACAGGTCTTTCTCCTGCTATGTTGCTACATAGGGCAGATGTTGATTTTTCAATTTGCAGGTTTGTTAAGCATCATGGAATGTTTTGGTTCTCAATCAAGAATATTCTTCCCAAGTGGTTGCAAAGTCTTATGCCTGAAAATAAATGCATGTCCTTTTTGTTTCTTAGCAGTACGTGTTCTGCATTCAATAGAAGCAGAAAAATAAAACTTGTAACATGATGCTATTTATTGGACCAATATATGCATTTTTAGACTTAGGCTCTCAGAACGCAATGTATTTGCAGGTTATTGTTTACAAACACAGTCTGCATAAGGCAAGAGGCAGTTTCATTTACAGGGTGTCATCCCACCAGTTCTATTCAGAGAATTCTGGACTGTGATGTCCTTGGTGTTGTGCCCATCGTGGTCAGCTCCCAACCACCTTATCAAAGCACAGCCCCTGCTCTGGAACACTAATGCTGAACAGTCTGTGCACATACAAGAAATTTCAGGAAGAGGGAATGTTTCTCATTTGCATGCACACCAACAGATGGGGTAAAATAATTTTGGCTCCCCTAAAGACAACAGAGATTGAGCTGCTGAGTTCCCCCCAGTATTTTCTGTGTTCAACAGCAGTTTCTGACTGCTCTGCTGCAATGTTGTTGGTATCAGTTCTGGGTTTCTGTGTAGCAATCAGAGCTGCACAAATCACACTGTGCCACATCCCTGTCTGCATAAAGTTGCTGACTTGAGGGCATTTCATCAAGACGGGTTTGGCCCTTTGCAGTCTTCTGCCCCATTAAATGTGAAGATTATGTGTTGTTCTTAGTCACTCCACTGTTATCATAATGGAGAGCTGCTGTTATAATGCGGGTCAAACAAACAGCTAATTGTTCTTGGGCAAGGCTTGAGCAAAAACAGAATGGAGAGGCTGGAGACATTAATAACAGTACTTGGTGCAATTATAATAGATAGCTTCTATCAGAGGATTTAAAATCACTTTGCAAGCCTTGCAAGCACATAGCTGAGTGTTTCTGATACTTCCATTTGAAAGTGAGACCATCTTAAGACCAGGCTTATACATTTAGATACTGGAGCAGGGAGAATGTAAACAAGCAAGAAAACCATACAGGATAAAAGGCAAGCCTTGGAGAGTCAACTCAGAATCAAAGTCTGTGTGTTTTTAAACAAACAAGTTAAATAAAAAGAAAACAAACAGGCAACTCTAAAATAATAAAACCCCCACATATATGAATTAAAATTTGGGGGTTTTGGTTTTGTTGGGGTTTGGAGTTTTCTTCCCCCCAAATGAAAACAACACATTTGCCACACTAGCACAGAGAAACTCATGTCAGTAGTTGGAGCTCTCCAGCCAAGACCAAGACTCAGCACATTGCAGGAGCAAACTTCCCAAGAGTAAAGAGTTTCAAGCAAAGGACTGACTTCTCACAAGCCTAGAGAGATTTTTGGGTATTTCTGGTACTGCAGACACACTAGCACTTATGCACACATTTATTAGAATATTAAACAACAATACCCCAGGCTATATCCTGTATGGAAAAATTCTGTGGAGAGGTAAAGTCTTACAGCCTTAAAAAGGCAAAGCAGAGAGAAGGTGAGAAAAGACAGAAGTCACAAAAATACAGCCAGAGTCAAGGTCACCCAAACTGACTCAGAAACTGATTACAGGCAGAATAAATCGGAAGATCTGGAGCTGACACAGGAAGGAGAGGGAGAGGGGAGGACATGGCAAAATATGAAAAATAAGGTAACTTAACACTGCTGAAAGTTTCAGCACATGAGTAAATGACATAAAAAGTGACCTAAGAATCTGTCAGCTGGGAGTGAAGGCACAGAGTGCACCAGAGCAGGGTAGTTGCAAAGACAAATGTTTTTCTCTTTTGGTGGACAGCACTACAAAAATATTATTGCCCAAGCTCCCTGTACCATTCCCCAGCCACATTGTACAGAGGTCTTTCTGTAAAGACCAGGAGGCATATAAGTCAGCAGAAAGAAGACAACAGAGGCATTACCACTTGTCTAGGACGTTTGAGGTATTTATGGAGAAGAATTCAATTGTCTAAATTATCAGCCCTAGGGAAATTGTTTTGGAATTCTCATTCAAGCTGTTCTCAGGATGTATTTTGTCCTTGAGAACAACCTGAAGCCTGTCCTGCCATGTGAATTCTTTGAAAATAGGATAATGGGTTATTTTAAAACAATTCTTCAGGAAGACTGGGTATATTTGAAAGTTTTCCAGTGAGGCACTCCAGCCTTACATATTCCAGCTTAAAACAAAGTAGAAAACACTGAAGCAGTAGTTACATGCAAAAATATTTGGGTTAACAAAACACAGTCCCATTATACATTTCTGTAACTTTCAGAAGAATCCACAAGTGATCTGACACCAACCTGGATATCTCCTGAGAAAGTACTGAGCATATTCCAACCTCCCTCAGTGATGAGCTCAGTGCTGAGGTGTTTAAGGTCCACGATTATGCATCATTTGCTCAAAATGGCCTATTTTTGCTTTCATGCTCTTGAATAAGACAGTAAAATGGAACACTTTTTCAGAAAATCAGAACTGAATCACTCATGCATGGCTGCAATCATTATTTGTATTTCGCTGGTATCTCAAGATCTCAGGCAAAAGTGGGACACTCAGAACATGGATTAAGAGACATCACCTTCCTCAAAGACCTTTTACTTAGATAAGAGACACATGCATGGGAAAAACTCCATGGCATCCCTACCTGATATCATAGAGAGAGATCCGTTTATCTGAGCCTTTTTAAAGTATGTGACAAAACCTTGCAAAGGGTGATGAGGGAAGAACTTCAGAGACTGAAACAATTTTTAACTGTTAATTGGATAACTGGGGTTGGGCAAACAGCAAGGGCCATCCTGCACTGCAACAGTTCCCAGTTGTCAATTGGGGATGCCCAAACCAAAATAACCCTTAAAAGGCATTGTTCACCCACTTCAAGTAAGTTTTCCACATTTTCACTACTGCTCTTGGCTGGCCAGGAATTCAGCACACTCAGGTGCTGTTCATCTCACACTGCACTGTAGTGTGTGTGCTGTGACTAGAGTCCAGCTCCTGATCTCACACAGCATCACCCAGGAACTGAGCAAAGCTAACATCAGCCTGCTTTACTGGAAACACAACAACCAGGTCTCCTTTGACTCCCTTGCACTGACAGGATGACCTGGAAATATTCCCACCTTTCCCTTCCCTTCTTTTGCTGGTTTTCCTTTAGCTGCTGCAAATATCACTTCATTTTCCTGTTCTGTTGTGCTATCGCTTCTTACTCTCCAAGCACACATTATTTTTCTTCTCCCACCCAAATTCATCCTCCATAATTCCATATTCCCTTAAGATCCTCTTTGCCAAGTTTCTTAGTTACACCTTATTGGCCCATCCACCTGCAGGTACCATCATTTGCTCACCTGATCACATTTCTCTGGGTACAGCAGAGTTGGATGGGGAGTTTTCATTTTCTCTTAACTCTTCACCATTTTTGTTGGGCTTTTCCCAGGCTTGTTGAAGTTAGGGGGAAAATAGTGCTCCCCTACCCCATCCTCACATGGGCTGTTAAAGTAGTTCAAAATTCATGGGAACTGAGCTTGCAAAATCAACCCTGAAGGCCAGAACTGACCATACTCTGAATGAGGAGACTTCTTAGAAGAAAATTAAGATTTAATCCCACTTAAAGTACCCTAGTCAATTGATAGTCTGTGTGCCACTTATCCAAAGGCAACAAAAATAATGCAGCAATTACACTCATAAATGAAATACTATCTAGAAAGGATTAGCTCAAGCTTTCTGAGCAGAATTGGACACTAATAACCACACAGCCTGCATTAAAAAAACCTAAATAAAGAGACAGTCTCGCCAGCATGTACTACTTATTGACATTTATACAGTGCCAGTACGTAAGCAAATATTTTAACCTTTATCTGCATTTCAGTATTTGTCTCAGTTTCTAATAATCACTTTAAGCAGTTCCTAAATTAAATGCTGCTACACTACTCCTCAAAATAGCAAAACCGAAACAAAATATAAGAGCGTTTTTAAAAAGATGTAACTATCAGCAAAAACGATGCATAAAGCCATTATTTTTCACTGGGCTTTGTTGTGACAGTTACCATGGCCAACCCATTAACATATTTGCTGTACAAGTATGGTCATTCCACGGCCCTAATTAACTTTCAAGTGGAGAGTGCTGCGGCTTTACCACTTATTAAATATCCACTACAATAAGTTACAGTTTTACCCTTCCAACCTCACTTAGCCAAGACACCCAGAAGAACCAGCCTTCCATCTGACTGTAATTTTGTAATTGCTTTTTACCGAAATTATGTTGAAACTGGACCCCCTATGTAAATGTATTTTGCCTGGTTCATCTAAAATTGGCCACCCCTAATCAGATCTGGTTGATATTTGATTGAATAAGTGGAAAATTAAGTTTCTCTCTGATAATGCTGTGCTTTTGCCTCCCTTTCATTATGTATAATGTAGGCATTTTGGAGCTGGAATCTGAAAGCGTGCCCCCTAGAGAACAGCAGCAGCCAGGCTCGGAAAGCCGAGCTGCTCCGCGTGCAACACACAAACAGCGCGGTTACACCGAGCACAGCTAATTCCAGCTTTATTCGGGAAGAAAGCGCCGCGATTGGCGATTGAATCGAGGTAGAATTAGGTTTTGTGATTAGCTGGGCTGAGCTGCTGAGGTGTACTCATAATGATATCATTATTTCCACGCGTGAGCATCAGAATGCCCTGTGTGTTTAAACTTGTACGCTGCCGGCTAAAAGCAACCGGATCCGCCTCCACCAGGCGCTCCACAGGGTGGGAAACAGGACTCAGTTCAGGGAAAAAATAATTCCACAAAGGGAACACGTGAAAAGGCCACAGGAGTGCACCACTGAAAAATACATAAAAATGCAAATTTCCCTAAACTTCATCTTTGGATGGACTGAAGCATAAGTGAGAACTTCAACAAAGCTATAGAAAAAGATGACAGGTCTGAGTTTCAGAAATTTAAGACAGCAGTAGGATTAGACACTTTGGGTTGTCTTCGCATACATTTCTTATGGGAGTTAATTCCATTTGACATGCAAGACCAAAGCAAGATTACAGAGGCATAGCCCCATGGCGAGGTGTATGCTGTAGCTAAAAGCTGGGATTTGAATAATTGTGCAGGCTTACTCCAAGAATCAGGCGAGAACAGAATGAATGGATTATTACAAGGAACTTTGTACATTTTTAACTGCTGGACTTAATAAAATACCCTGTGTGTAAGACTGGTATTATGGTCCTTTGCACTCACTCTAGTTGAAGTTTGTGGTAGGGTCTATCAAATAGGAGAAAACATAGAAGCTTTTAAAAAAGAATGTGCAATGAAGAACTGGGCAGGGCCGTGCTCTATGCCATCTTCTGAGGGAAGCAAATTTGGAGAGCTTTAGTTCAAAATATTCAGGCCCTAAAAAGTTAAAGGGAATTCATTTCCTGCATAAAAAGGTTGAAGGAACACAAGAGATTGGATCGAAAAAGAGGGAACAAAAAAAAAGAGAGAGAGAAAAAAAAAAGGCGAGTTTTTATTTCACTGTTTCAGCTTGTTAGCCAGATCATTTATTACAGAGAAAGATTACTAATCCACACATCATTTTTTTTTAAATTGACCTCTTCCCTTTGTGTCTGTGGAAGCACTTGTCTGTAAAAGGAGGTAATAGCTGACTGCTCCTTAGAGTCAGTGATGCTTAATTAACTGTCCAGTGAGAATTATTGAAATACTTATATAATTCTTATTTAGCACTCATTAAAGTGAGGGATACAAATGCTGGACAATGAGAGGTTCAGGAAGGCTTTGAAAAGAGGGAGTTAGTACTCTAATAGCAAAGAATTATGAAAGTCTGCCCATTAACAGTAATAGAGCAGACCTTTCATTTTAAAAGTCACTGACTCAGATCTGGACTTATTTGATTTTTTTTTTAAAAAACTCCTTCATCCAACACCCAGCAATAGATGATCTCCTGCCATTGCTACCCAGGCTGTGCAGCAGGTGAGCCAAGGAGGAACTGGAGCTCCTCTCCCTCCCTGTGCCAGTGCTGTGGCTGCTCAGTCCACACTCCCTTGGTTGGTTTGGTGCAGCTCCCACCTTCCCAGCTGCCCACAGCCCCCCAAAATTCACCAGCTACTGAGAGGCCCCAACAGGCACAACAAAACCATTGCAATGATTTGTACCACATCAGCCTCAGCAAAATATGTGCACTGTCTTACAACAGGACCTTCCTCGCACAAAACTCTTCCACAATTATCACGGCATAGAAAGGGCATCTCAGGTGATTCCCATTTTGCCCTAAATAGTCTCCATTTCATTTCAATGGGTGCTTTGGAAGCACATGATGAATATCCTGAGTAATCTGGCAGCTTCTAAAATGGAGATGAAGAGGCTGCTGGGTACCGAGCAACGGTGAGATTCAATCCACCTTTAACTTACTCTTTAACAGGCTTAGGAACAGAAAATGAGCTAAATTCATCACTACCCTTTGTGAGACAGAAGGAACATGCATGTGCATCTTCAGAAATAGATGGCAAAAAAGAGTTAACTGACCCAGCTCCAGAGGGCTTCTGTGTTTACAGAAGCCACATGGATCAACAGTTTGTCATCTGAAAATTCACCAACAGTAAAGAGCAAGTTCACCATCACTGTTTAGACCATTGCAAGGTTCATTCCCCCACAGAAGACGTGCTGCACTCCTCTCTCCAATACAGATATTGTCAAAAGTTTTTGAGTCTACAGGAATTCACTTAGAAATGAAGCTCAGGTATCCTTTCTATTCATATAATGATTGATGAAACACAAGGGAAAATAAATTGAATTATGTTAAATCTCCCAGGGAAACATAATTAAGCTGTAAAGCATTCCCTTGAAATCCTTGTAGCACTCAGGCTGTGTCTCCTACTACATGATCAATAATAATATTAAAGACAATTATTTTGAAGGACTGGCATGAACTTTCAGCTTTCACTATGTTTTATACTATTAAAATCTAAGGATTTGCTTGGCTCCTATATCTGTGAAATCCTTCTCTAATTCCAGCACAAGGCTCCTAATGCATTGTGGCTGGGACTTCGTCCTTCTTTCTTGGTACCTGATGCAGCTCTTAATTCTAAAAACCTATGTATCTGTGTATAGTTCAGGACATGACATTACAGAAACCACACTGAACACAGCAAACATTACACTCTTACCCTAAATCCAGAAGCTGGCCAATTGTGTGGGTTATGCTGGTTTCAATCCCACTTTAACTGGAATTCTAAGCATTAAATATCTGTACATGTCAATTTGATTAAATGACCACCATGTGCCTCCATCACCAAATCAAAACGTGACAAACACTTCCAGTTTGCCAAGCAGAAGATGAAGCAGGAATCCTGGGAGAAAAATCACAGCAGACAACTCAAAAAAACCTGGGTATCAGGAAACAGTAGGAAGAAATATAATTTGATACTACAAGAAAATAGCACCAGCAATTTTCCAAAGGAATTTTGTCATAGATGGAATTTGTAGACAAAAAGTCCTGGGAAAAAAAACTTGGTTGGTGAAACATGACTCTTATTATTGCAACAAAATTAAGTAGACAATGATTGTGTATTATTAATACCTACAGATAAATAATTAGTGTGTCATACACATGTATTTTTAGTATATATATTTAGAATACATATAAAAGACTATAAATATATCCTGGTTTTAACACATCTTAACCAGAAACATTAATTCAAATGCAATTGTGAAAATGACATAAAAAGTAAGACACTTCTGAGCAGCTCTAAAATTCAATCCCAGGCACCATCCCTAAAGAGTGACCAAGACTTTCATCAAATGTCATAAGCTCTGAGCTGCAGATTTTTTCAAAGAGAACTCTCACTGGGCAAACAGCTTCCAGTTCCAGGAACGCTTACCAAGCTCACAGGTACGGAAGGGAGATGGACTCCTCAAATGAATTTGAAAGTATATATTACAAAGAACACAAAAGGCTTCCTCAGAAAGCAGACATAGGATTTGGAACACTAAATACTATTATGAAAGCATCAAATAGAGCAACAATAATTAGAATATCTCTGTACTCTGGAAACTGTAACAATAGGTGTAAGTACCAGGATCCAAGATGTAAATAAGTCGGGTGTTTGCTTGTTCTTTTAATAACAGAGGCATTGAGAAGGCAAATTCAGACCCTGCAGAAGAAGGCACATAATTTCTCCACAGAAAGATTCATAAATGAGTTTCACCCTAAGAAAGACCAGAGTAAAATATATGAAGCAAGATGACATAATGGGCTGTAGCTTAAATGCAGCCCCCAATGGCTCCCTGTTCTGCAAACCGGGCTGTGGGTAATTGAATGTAAGACGAAGCAAAAATACAGAAAAGGCCAAGCTGGAGAATAAAAATGCAGTGTGTGTAACAGCACTGAGAGGAGTACAGCTCTGTAGAACTGATTAATAAGAAGAGCAGTGAACAGTACAGAGTGGATTTGCAGAGATTAGAATGTTGCAGGCTTTGTCCAAAAGATTGTATAAAGTTCTTATTGGTTTTGAATTTAAATAGGGTAAAATTTATCTAACACTATTAATGTTTCCCTTTGACCTTTAAATATGTCTTGCCTCCACCCCCAAAAACAGACTCTTTAAAGCACAGTGCGTTTACCCTGCACTATTTTATACCTCCTGAACACACGTGTGAACATGTATGCACATGTGTGCACAGCCTCTTCTATTCCTCTGCACTGGCAGAATGGCACTGTCACAGCCACTATGGACAAACTGATTGGCACTGGCAGTCAAAATCATGAGGGCACACACATAGATAAACCTTTCCAGTCATGTTCCTGCATTTACAAGGGCAGGAATTCCAAACACGTGACAGCATGGCAGGAACTTGGTATTTTTTGTTTCAAACTCTGACAAACGCACCCCAGTGGGTCAGGTGTTGTAGCACGTGGCAGCTCCACCTCGGAGAAGTGTAAGTCAGCAGTGAGACATTTTTATCCAAAATCTTTTCCAAAGATAGGAAACATGAAAATGGACTGGGCAGTAAAACTGAGAATATTCAAAACCCCCAGAAAACTACGGGCAGCAACAGGACCTGAATGAAGATGGCAGCATCCGAAAAATACTACATTCATGACAAGTCAATGACAGAAACAGTCATTACAGACAGAATTAAATATTTAATGGACAGATTGCAGGAAAGGTATGAGAATGCAGATTTCATTCTCTGCTCATAATGCTGCTTTCAAGGTATCTCTGAGGCAGGACTACTATACATCACCTACTGTGTTTTGGAGAATGTATAGCTCTCCATCACAGGAGATAAGGAGCTGTACTCAGTCTGGAAACACTCACAGGAGCTACTCATGGGGAAAACAGGTGGGGTTTATTTTCATCAAGGTGAAATGTTTTCCATGGACTTAAAACCAGGAGATAAAGCAACAAGGACAAAGAGTGTTCCTAAAGCCAAAGCACATCTGGACTAGCTAAGAGAAGACATAAACATACTTAAAACCATCCAAGCCCTTTCCAATATATAAACACATTGCCAGCAACAGAAATGCTGCTGTTCAGTCCCCAACCTCCTGCCATTGTGGAGGGGTCAGACAGGATATTTAAGATGCAGCCACAGCAAACTGGGTTTTCTTATCCAAGTTTCCCTGTCTAAAAGATGGAAATGAGACACCCCTCTCCCTATGGAGCCTGTGGAGGGGGACAGGCAGAGAACAAAGGGTATCACTCTGGGGAGTGACTGTGCAGAGCCATGAGGATTAGGCTGGAACACGGTATTTGGGAGGAGAATCCCACCTTACACACACATTCAGAACGCTCAAGAGTTGGCTTCGGCAAGTCTCCCCCTACAGCCAGCCTTAGCTGCTGCTCCTCTGGGCATTTTGGATACATGTGTGAATTCCCCTCTGGAGTTTGACTAAATTTCAGGCTTTGGAAAACACATACATAATCTGTTTAACAGGTAAATGATTAAAGAAGACAAGAGTAATTTTAAATGTAGGTTTTCCTGCCTCCACACATACTCACCAATGGCTTTTCCTATATACAAAGCTGACTGAAGGGAGGGGTAGCATTGAATAACAAATTGGTGTGATACAATCACATCACTCACAATCACATAATGGACTATATCCCAATTTTCAAAAGGCATAAAGTATCCTCATTAATACGATAAGTGCAGCAGTCAAATCAGTACTATGATTTTATCAGGGTTTTTGACTGTACATGAATTAGAATATAAAATGCATACAGAATTTTTAATGGGAAGGCTTTAACATTCTATGAATGTATTTCTTACTGTCATTTACATCGCATTAAAGTGAAATTCCACATAAAAGCAGAAAGAATACTCTACATCCTAAATTACAGTTTTTCATAGTTGTCATGTCCACATACTGGGAATCTTATTCACAAGCTGTAATAATACCTTAAACCTGAAAAGGGTGCAGTGTTGCTCTGTTTGTTTGGTATGGCTGGCAAGTGGAGTTGTCACACAACAAGGTCACGCAGTCATGATGGAGCCTACCAAGATTTTTTGGGGGATACAATTGTATTCCCTGCCTGTGCTACAACAGGTTGCTAAACCCTCTACTTCGCATTCTCAGCAAGACACCAAAAGCCATGTTTAGACAGATGTTGCTACCATCTTTTAGCTCTTTTCCTTTTCTACCTGCTTTTCAGAACATTAGTTTAGAATAAAGTTTGCCAACAATTATTTTTCTTTAAACCCAAAGGGATCCATTTAGTCTTCTCTAAGTATGCACTATTTCTGTATGTATTAAATTTTACCATGAAAACTAGCAATATCAGTTTTTACAATCTGTTTTCTCAGATCCAGTAGTTTCATGCTGCCTCAGATTTGATTAATCTCGAAGAAAAAGAGGCTGTAAACTCAGATTTATTTTATATTCAAACCACCTGGCACAGACCAAGCCATGTTTCTGACCAATGTATTATAGCTGGTCTGAATTCTCTACTTGTTAGTTCTTCCCACAGGAACAGCAGCCACTGGGTGCTTCCCTGGGTGCTGAACACACACAGGAACCTCAGAAACTCTCAGGGGAACATTGAGATTCAAACCTGGACTTCTTTCCTTGATGAAAACAGGTATTTAGGTGTTTATTTACCTCTTTTTTGTAATGTTCTGAGGTTGACAAAGGCATCACCAATGTGGGATAACTTGCACAATTCTATGGTGGACCTAAAAAAAATGCTGGACTTGAAATGATGGAAAATCATAAGGTCTTCTTTTCTGTTATTTTCTAATTTTCCAAATACTGAATCTTAAATTTCTGTTTCTGCTGCCTCCCCTCTCCACTCCCCAAGATGCACTGGCATCTGCAAGCATGTTTCTCAGCATATTAGGATACAAATATCTGGGGGGAGGAAAGATATGAGGCATCTAAGCATCTGGGGAAAAGGACCAGGAAATATTACTGGATTCATGATAGAAGCAGCCACAGCTTCAGCTGCATCTCCTGCCTGTGAATTTACAGGTACTTTCAGGCCAGAGAGCAGCAAATATCAGCACTGCTAAACTCAGGTTCTAGGAACCATTTATCCATGCCAGGGCAGCAATGTTGCTTCTTGAAAGAACCACACAGGCTGTTGCATATGATCAGTGCCGGTTTTAGTACTGCATAAATCACTACAAGACTGGGGCCTGTTACTTAGCCAATGCAAAATAAAAAATTTGTAGGAAGCGATACCTCCTGCAAGTGCCTTTCTGCAGAACAAATGCTCTGCACTGGGTGCAGAGAAGGAGATGGGGAAGTGAGAGTGGTGCCTCTGCCTGAACATGCCAGGAGCAGGTGAGGAAGGAAGGAACCCCCTCCCTCCTTTTGTCTCTGTTCTCAGTACCCACAAGCACCCATCCGAGTCACTGCAAGTCTGTACATCAAATAATCATAATTTCAGCTGCTTTCTGTCCTCTACCATGTTGTGCAGTTCTGCACCAGGAAGAAGTCAAAGTACTCCTAGTAGGCATATCCCACTATTGGGAATGAGGACTTGGAAAAATCTACCACTGGCTAAAGAGCTGCAGAGGAAAAGCAAATCTCACTCATCACAGGTTTCTTAATCTGCCTGAATTCCTGTGTGAAGGCAAGCAAGTCAAGTCTTTCTCCTCCTTGCCAAAATCCAGGTTGAAACCTCATTTCTATTACCCCACTTGTGGCTTTTTTTTTTTTTTTNTCCTCATTCCAGACACTACAGAATGAGAAAATATTGAGAGTAACTTGGGGCAAATATTTCCAAAATTAATTCTTCTGGTGTCTTCTTGTCAGCCCTGTTAGCTCCAGGTTATCAGCCCTTATCAGGACATGCCATTTCCAAGCATCCCACAGGCAACACTACCTAGTCAGCTTTCACCTTGCTACAGCCAGAAATAAAGAATATTCCGAT
Organism: Chaetops frenatus; assembly: GCA_013400775.1. Classification (NCBI taxonomy): domain Eukaryota; kingdom Metazoa; phylum Chordata; class Aves; order Passeriformes; family Picathartidae; genus Chaetops; species Chaetops frenatus. Next base: position 588,524 of record VZTR01015106.1, read on the forward strand.
TCTTGGGCTATGAGAAATCCATGCAAAACCCTGTGTATTTCCATAGTTGATATGGCTATTTAATAAATGAATATTAATCCCAGAGATGCCCCCTTTCCCCAAGGCAGGCAGGAATCCTGCATTGCTGTGGTGTTAAGTGGTGTGGTATCAGTTTGCAGTATCATCTCGGAGGTGAGATATGAAACACAGGGCTGATCTCTAATCCTATTCATGGATCATAGGTATATTTTAATAAGTGTTAAAGCTAGCAGGCTGCACTGGATTTAATGCTGACTAAAATCAGTTGCAATTCCAAAACCTACTTTGCAGTTTCCCTTGTATGTAGAAATGATCACATCCAGCCCTAAAAATGCTGGAATGTTGCGGCTCATGGTGGAAGTGCAGCATTTCTCTCCAGGTGAGTTTAAGCCCCCACACAGAGCTAGGAGGGACAGGACCATTTTCAAACCTGACCTTCTAGGGAAAGCAGTGAGACAAACCCACTCAAGCCTAGGTCTGAAAATTATGCTTGTGCTACTAAAAGGTTATTTTACAGCTTTTTAGTGTGAAAGATACATAAATATTGAACATTTCATGAGACAAAGGTACAGAAGCAGTATTTTGTAATTTTAAATACAATCTTTTTTGTCTTTCAGCATCTTTCACTCCTTCCTGTGAATGCCTTTGGCTCTAACGAGATGTAACAAATGAAATAAACATGAAGAAAAAAGCAAAACACAAGCAACTGGGTAATAATTGTTTTTACACATAAAAAAATGTACAGTAAGTTGATGAGTTAGTCTATTTCTATGAGAAATTCAATGCACAGATATGAAAAATCTGATCAGCTGTTCCCATGTAAGAGATATGTGAATCTTGCCTTTACTTGACATTTTCTGATTAGGATTTTAGGTATTATTTCTGATGTTTTCTCAGATTGACATCTATGGTCTGCTTTGATAATGAATACCCCAAGAGAGCACAGAGACAAGGCTGGGTCTCAGAAGCTTGGAGCATTTCAATCAAAGATGGTTTGTTAATAATAAAGTAAGAAAAAAAAGCCATTTGCTTCTTTTGCAGTGACTGCAGCGCTGACCCTCTCTTGGTCCTGCTAGGCCTGTCTGAGCAACAGCAGAGTTCAGTGGTAATTAAAGCAACAGTGTTGTGAAAAAAGTGTGAATTACTTTTACAAGAAGACTTGGATGTTGCTACCGACTGACAAAGCACAGCAGGAGAACTCTGCTGGATATTAAAGAGCCATGGTAGTCACTATATTGTAAGGTGGCTTTGCAGCACAATGCAAAATTGTGACTTTTCACAAGTTTATACCACAGGAGCCATTTGAGTTATCGGCTTAAAATTTAGTGTGTTTTATAAGGAATATAGCAGACACCATAAAGGTGTCATGCTTGATAAAATCTGGTCCTGTTTAAATTATGTAGACCCTAAATTCAATTTTTACCTTTCAATTATGACTTCAATAGGTAATTATTGCAATATTACAGCCTGAAGTGTTGTGCAAAATTACAGAAGGGGCTACGTATTCCAACATCTCTCAGCAAATTAGTGCAGCGTCAAACAGCCTGAATTTCCATTTTGACATTTTTAAAACTCAAAAGCACAGCACCCTACATTTTTGGCATTGCACAGAGAATTATACCAGGTATTATCCCAAGTATTTATCCAGCAGCCCTGTACTGTATAAATATCCTTTTAAGACAACATGGTTGTGTGAGGCAACACAAAGACCAGTTCTAACAAATGCTTCACTATCTCAATGTTTCTTCTATAGTCACTGGAAAAAATGCATGTTACAGCAGTTTATTTTCCTATTAGAATGCAGTGAGAGCAGGGGACAGATCCTGAAGTTAGTTTTGTGCATATTCAGACCCAGTAAAGGCAGCATGTACAAATACAGCCATTGCCATCATTCTGAGAAAATTAAGGTTAGAACTCAGCCTGTTAATCCACAGAATAAAGGGAAGGAATCTTCACCACAACAGGATGGTGTTGTCCCTCAGGGTGTGACAGGATTGAATCCAGTAGACAGAACAGGGGGCTCCAAATTTGCTTCCAGTACAGCATGAGAAATTCACATAACCAGCAATATAAAATTCTCATGCTAAGATTTACTTAGGAGCTTGAAACAGCAAATAAGGATTTTTCTAAATATACACTGGATTCCTATTATGAACACTCTTGGCCTTACTCTGAGCAGTCCAGCTAATTTGCAGTTTACACAAAAATCACAAAGAGGGGATATTTACTTGCCTGAACTTTCCAAATGAGGTTTGGCACTTTTTGTCCCAGTAGACAAAAGTCCAATGGAATTATGATAATCCACAATCCCATAAAGAATCACAGTTCTGTATCTGGTGTTATCCCAGGGGTAGAAGCCTCATTGCCCCACAAAAAAATTCTTCCTTCCCAAATATTTGAAAGACAGTTGATGTGTGCTCTTCAGTATTCTCAGGAATAACATAGAGCCTGAGTGGTCCATAGGGAAAATGCTGCACACACATGCAGCTTTGCAGTCCTGGGAATACCCAAAGACAAACCAAGAAAATGCAGCAAACAGAGATGGAGGAAGAGAGACACAAAGAAAATAAACATTCTCAAGGAATTTGATGCTCCTTCTCCAGTGTATGTTCAATGACATCCGGACAATGAACAGCAAAAATATTTCTTATTCTACCTGATTTTTATGGATTTTTAGGTGGGCAACATGTACCCTTTGTTCAACCCTGTCCATGTTTCTCAAATCTTAGGCAGCTCTTAACACCTGATGCAAGTCCTCTGTGCTAAGAAAAATAGGAAAAGCTTGGCAGAATTCAAAAATACAGTTCAAGACAAACCTCCACCTAAAAAATTCAAATGCCTTGTACAGAAAAATAATCAGACCTGCAGCATCAGTACTGTAAACACAAAACCACCAAATGTTCATGAAATGAATCCCTTTAACCACCACTAACTCCTAGGCTGCCCTGTTCTTACCCCTAAATAATTCTGTCCTCAAAATGAAGACTTAGACCAACACTTTTTGACCAATTCACAGTTCACAAACCCTTGGTGTCTGTAAAAATAATACTAAATATGAAAAACCACTCTCTCCCAACTAGCATATCATCTTTCCTTTTACTTTTCATTCAAGGCAAGCTTGATTATTGCAATGACCCAGCAAAAGATGTGATGATGTGCTTAGTAATAACCATATAGTTGCCCATTTGCTTAAGTACTTTGCTGGGTGAAGGTCAGAGTGCATTGAGCCTTAAAGGAGGAAATCTTTTTCCCACCCTGAACATAATTCCTAGGAAAAACGGATTTAGTTGGAACACAGAATAGTGCTCAGTTTAGGACACCAAGTCAGACAAGCCTTTCTCTACCATAACGCTGTGAAAGCCACAGAACATGCACCTGGAAATAACAACAAAAGACACAACTGCTGCCCTTCTCCCCTGACAGATGGGCAGTCTCCAAATTACACATCAGAGCCATCACTGCTTGCTCATGTTTTTGAGAAGGATGGATTATGTAACTAAGGAAGGGGCTAGTGTGGTGGTTTATTCCCAGTTAGTCACATGGATGGCTTAGGGCACCAGGGCCTTAATCCTTGTTCTGTCAAAGAAATCTCTGTGTTTACTGATTTTGAGGGAAGTTGCTTGTGCTCAATACCAGCCAGAAATAGCCCGTGGAGGAAAAGTGCCCAGGGAACAGGAATGGCCCGTGAGGGAAAGCTTCCTTGTGGGACACTTGTAGGTGAGCAAGAGCTGCCCACCATCAGCAGCCACTTGAAAGCCCAGGACGCTGCAGAACCCAACCAGGGAGCAAAGGCAGTGACAAAGACTTGGCTGCTTTTTGATCACGTTTTAGCTCCTTCCCTCACAAAGTGAGAAAAAAAATGCAACATGGACAAACACACGTGACCTGTCAGTCCTCAGCCTTCTTTCTCAAAGGGAAGCAATGCCAACACAATTAAGTGACAGCCCCATGCTAAATACACTGAAATGAAAACAGGCCATTGCAGCCTCATTCCAGTCACATTCTCCAGCAGTGGGTTTATCACTCCACTGTACTGCTCGGCTGAGCCGTTATTCTTTGCCTGCTTTTTGATCAATTTTACGGTTAACCTGAGCTTCTCTGATCAATCAGATCTTTAGATATTCATAAGCCCAACCTCAGGAAGAGTCAGAAACCTTAATTTAATTATTATCCAGCGGGCCCATATGAAAGTGGGCATATAAAAGCCAGTATTCATAGTGGTCAACTGTTTTCTTCAGAGAACTGTACTGATACTGCGTGACCTTTACAGAATAGAGAAGTAGCAGAAATACCTCCAACTGCTGTTTATGTGTAGACACATATGGATCCTGAGATGTTACCAGGCAGTTCATATACCTCTTAAAGAACTTTCTGCACTTAACAATTCTGATTTCTCCTCAAGTAGGGAACCAACATTCTTTATTAATCTTTTTTTTCCTGTTTCAAAAAGAGTTTATGATAGTGTCCCCTTGTCTCTGAGCACCATAACACTCTGATGCTAAAAAACATCAAGTCCCTATACACAAAGAGCTCTGGCAGAGGTTAATCGTGAACTCAAACAATGGCACACTTAGATTCAAAGCACAGCATTGAAACCTGTTTCTATGCAGGCACAAGATGACCCATACAAAAGCAAATTTTTTTTCCTAAGAAGCATGCGGAAATGGGCATTCCTAACATTGAAATCAACTCGAAAAGTCAGTCAGAAAAAGCTTTCCAAGATAAAATTACTTTACCTTGTAATTCCTTTCAAGGGCAGAGGTGTATAGAACCAATCCTGACAAGTTCTGAGTATCTCTCGAGCAGTACTAACTGTCTCATGTTACTTTTAAGTTCAGTGTTGCCTTTCCCAATCCATCAGCATCAGCCTGAGAAGTAAAAGGAGGAGGGGAGGCAGGAAAGATGAAACAACAGAGAATGGGAAAGTCAAACCAAGGCCTTCTGGGTACAATGCTCATGGACTGAGCAAAGAAGGCTGAGAGCCTGCAGCTGTTCCACAGCTTGGATTCCCTTATCACAGGTAGCTCTGAATGACACAGGGCCAAATTACCCTAGAGAATATTAAACCTTTTCCTTTCTTCCTCAAAACAGCAAATACCCTGTAAGACTGAAGTATGACCATGTGACTGAAAAAGCAATTTGTTAAAATGACACAGCAGGTTAGGAATACATGACCACTGAGGTCTTCCCCCCACCCAACAACATGTACAAAAGTATGTTCCTAACACACAATTTTTAAATAGACACGCTGAGAACACGGGGGCTCTGGGTGGCATTTCATCACTGCTGCTGCACCTTTTAATTAGTGTGTAATGAACACACTTATCACCGACACCACATCTTTTATCATGTTAAACTGTTGAGACATTCTGCTCTAACCATCAAAGACACAAAATAGCTGCAGCAAACTGATCCCTCAGCAAAGTCACCCAAGTAAAACCTCTGGCCATTTTACTTCCAATATTTCCCCTGTAGCGCAAATACTGATCACTTCTCAGCTTGGGGGACTAACAAAAAACCCCCAAGATGAACACCTAAAAAAAAGCAAAAATAAATACACAGATGTCTCTTTCCACATCAGATAAATCTAGGTTTTTTTCTAATATGAGCTTTATGTCAACACTGACTTCATGAGCTAACAGTAGGACTCAGAAAACCTCAGTTTCCCCAAGAAGAGATCATACCTTTCTATCACATTACAGATAAAACAGTTCAATTCTCCCCATATTCAACTCAAAATATTACACTATAAAAAGTACATTTAATTTTAAAAAGCACCTATGGATTTTTATAAAATAAAGATACAAGCATTTAAGTAAATTACAGTCTCTTGGTGCTCACAAATTGCAAGATGTGCAAGCAGATACAGGTGAGTTAAAAGATCACACATAACTTATTTTTATCATGTCATATGTCACCCTAACAGGATGATTTTAACAATTAGACGTTGATGTTAAATTAACACCTAAAGAGTTGCGTTTCCAATCTGGTTTTGAAGTGGGATTAAAGGAGAACAGGCCTTGTGTGTGCAAGACCTCACCTTTCTGCCAGCAAGCAAGGGAGAGCGTCTGTTCAACGATAAGGGGATACAGGCAGAAAATGGGAGTTTCTGTCAGAGGCAGAGTGCCTGGGCCTGCAAGAGAGCACCAGAACCCCAGTGATCCACAATCACAGGAGATCTTCATTTCCTGCAGAGACACTGCTGTTGGTCTCACCACTTGGTTTTCTCAGCTCATCACCTCATTTGCCTGCTTTGGCCAGTTGATGAGAGAAAGAATGAGGCATAAAGGGGTGGCAAAGTAAGGGAGCACAAAGGGAATAAAAATTAAATGAAGTTATGTGAGGTTAAACTAACTGAAGTATGGCGTTGTCTACACTGCTGTCCTGCCCTTGTGTGCATGAGGAGGTGCAACCCTAATGCAACACTCTGGTTCTGACAAAACATCCCAGGGCGCTCCGATGTGCAGAGCTGTGCTTTCCCCCAGAGCAAACGCAAAACTCTGTGTCCTGACACAGCTCAGAACTCCTGAGCGATATCAGTGGTGAAACCTCTGAGCGTGGATATGCACAGGAGCTACACCCTTGCAGACTGAGAACAGAGAAGATCACACAGACACACACAAATTAATATTAATATTATCTATCAGGTTAGCCATCAAATTATAATGCAGAATGAAGACTACTCCTCTACCACTTCAGTCAGACAGTTCATTTATCCAGAGAGGTTCTTAGCATGAAAAGAAGAGCAGAGAACAGCAGCTGCCCTCCTGAGGGGCACAAGCAGGGGTGATTTCCATGGCAGAGCAGGAGCTTTACCCCCAGTTCCCAAAATCCTCTCTCCAGGCCCATGGGGCTTGCTCAGCCTCCAGGGCAGGGCACATTACTGAGCAAGCAGCACAAGCATCCAGTGAGAGCTGTGCTTTTAAAGTGGTTCTTTTGTCCTATCTGCAAGATGAATGTAGTTTGCTGAAACTAAGTTTCTTTAGCCTAGTTTGTACAGGTATGGAGGCTGGCAATAACTGCAGCCAGGCTGTGCAAGGTACAGCTCTTCAAGGTACCTCATATCCTGGTAAGTGGTAAGTAAAATCAGAAGAAAATGATGACATTCTTCAAGAAACAGCTTTAGGTCCTTGAAAATGATTATTTCGGTTTGCCTGCAACTGTAAAAATGAGTTTCAGATAATAGCTTTTCTTTTATATAGTAAATGATAAATGAGCATTTAAACATTGACTCATCCACCAACGAAGATATAAAGAACATAAAAAGTCACTGTGCTAACAGGGAGTTTGAGAACTAAAGTCACCTGATTTTTCAACCTGGTGATTACACCATAAGGATGTTCATTTGTCTTTACTTCCACTCCAGTGTTCAAAAAAGTATATATATTTCCAGCAAAGACAATCAACCCTTTTAGCTTTGGCCATTTATATTTCTGAGCTAACCCCCACAAGAGCCTTCTTTTCCAAGTTCATGGGTCTTTTATGACCATGAAGCCAATGACTACAATATTCTGACCTCAGGATATCTAGAGAGTGCAAAAATACTAAAAAACCCACAGAACCTCCACCAGTGCTCCCCCTCACTCAGTACAGGACTAAATACCCTGAGAAAAAAAGTCCAGTGAAAATCTTATCCACTTTGATTACCAATAGCAGTTCACAGGATCAACTCTGCCTTTGGTCTACATGTGACAGGAATGAGAAAAAAAATCATTACATCAGGCCAAATATTTTCAAAACGGAGAAGAGGAATCCAAGCCAAAATATTAAGAGAATGAGAAGAGAGTTTTATGATTATTAACATGAAGTTTTCATTTTTCCTAGAAAATACCTCTCCAAAGTTTTATAATGCATACTAAGGTGAGAGAACTCCAACCACAAAGAGTTCACACTGTAACAACTATCATTTAACACACTGGCTAAATTTTAACATTGCAAGAGACAATCTGTGATCACAGTGAGTCACAGGTATAACTCCTTGTCAAGGTTTTATTTCCTTTGTCTCCTGCCTCATGAAAGGAAACCACAAGCAGTAAGATTTCACTGTGCTCCATGTACACACATCTTACATTAAGTTTACAGAGGCTTTGGGCTGGGTTGGTTTGTTTAGAAACAAAAGGAAAATTACTCCGTACAATAGTACAGCCTGCATTTTCCATCTTCTGTTCCTTACCTTTCCCACTAACCTACCACAGCTATGCTTGCCTAAAGTATATGCAGCTCTTGGAAAACAAGTCAAGATCTCTGCTAATTTTAGCAAAAATACATTTTCAAGTAAAAGAACACTTTTTATGTTCTGTTCATCAAGCTCTTTGTCTATTTTCTCCAGTGGATTCCACCTACTCAAATACTTGGCAGACAGACAATATTGCTATAAGTTTTGGAAGTTCCCTGCCCATGGCAAACACTATCATAACAAAAATAAACAAATTAAATTATGCAGACATTTAAAAGTAGAAATTAGTTTATAGAAATGCTCAGGGATCTGTTTACTGGAACCTTTCAAAAGAATCTGTTAGTAAGGAAGCAAGAAAGTTATTTGGTTCAGGGCTGTGATTCTTCCCCTCTGTATTGACTGATGGATGAAGACTATTGAGCTCATGAATTTGGTGAGACTTGCTTTCTAGCATTCAAAACCTTTGGAAAATAGTTGGCTGCAGCTCTGTGTGAAAGCCACCACTTCCTGTACATGGTTTCCTGTGATCTGAATGCTGAAATAAAAACCAACCAAAGATACTGGAGAGCATGAAAATTAACTGGGGCTTCCAATCTCTGGCATCCCAGCAGTCAGAGAGCAATTCCTTAACCAGAACAAAGCTATAAATGAAGAGTAAAGTAAGGATGAAAGGGGGCAAACCCACAGTTCAGAGTGGAATGTGCTCCTGAACATCCACACAGACTTTGTCCCTGCAGCTGAACAAGTGAGGCGTGTTTGACAGCAACGCCAAAGTTCCAGCTCAGCTTGACAAACACTTTCTGTTGCAGGACCTGACTTTAAAGGTGCTTGTAACTTTAATTTGGGCCAAAATATCCTTTGAACTGTTTGATACAGTTTAAGCAAAGGCAGTAAGCTTGTTTCTCAAGTGATGTTTAAGAGAAAACATTGATGTTACAAATAAAGTAAAAGAACCTCCCCAAACCTCATCTGCCTTTCACTCCCCAAAGGAGCTACAAGCAAAGGGAGACCTGGGCTTGAGCAAGAGCAAACACCCATGGAATTCCTTCCAGATGCATCCCTGCCTCACCAACCTTAAACGGTGGCTTTTCTTGCCTTCAGAGCACTTAACTTTGCACCCTTAGCATTCCTCCAACACAGGGTTTAGGGTTTAAGTGTAATATCCCACCTGCATTTGGGAACGAACAGCCACCATCCCACCAGGTTTTCAGCCCCAGTCACTCCCACTTTAAAAGATACACCCTAAGGACTGACATACATAATTCACATTTTGGATCACAGTAACCCCTCTGAAACCTCCTGTCTTGCCTGTCAAAGAAATTGACCTTTCTCAGTTTAAAGGTGCTTTCTCATAGGAATCCTCTCAAAACTCAAAGTTTTTTAACATCCATCCAAGAAAAACAGTATCTGAAAGTATTTTGGACTGGAGTTCTGAATATATTCATCTGTCATTAGTAATGCTGCAGCTGCCCAAGGTATTCAATCACTATGCCCAAAAAATAAATATGTACCCCATCTTCTGCACAGAAATTCAATAATATAATACAGTTAATAAACAATTCAAAAAAATAATAGTCTTAAAGAACTCCTTGATATGTAATCCTGCATTTCAAGCCCTTTAAGTGAGACAGCTTCCCCACACAGCCTCCTTTCACAGCCGCCATACACAATCTGAGCCACCAGACCATTTCACTGAGGTTCAGTGTTGGATGTAATTATACCTGAAACCTCCATTTCCAAAATGCTGAGCTTTGGAAACTTGTGCTGACTTTGAAAATAAGGCCTAACTGTACAAATAAATGCAGTCAAGTCTCTGACTGCCCCCTTTCCACAGCACAACAGCTACATGGTTGTATTATACTCCTTACCCTAGGCATTACTGAGGAACGATTATTAATAACAGTAAAACACTATCAACAATTATAAATAAATTTCAGTAAGACTATGAATAGGCCACCTAAATTTTACAAAACTTAACCTGTTTTTTTGTTTGGGGAAGCATGGGGAGAGGAAGTGCCTCCATAGAAAGGAGGTTGGAGATATATTGCAGACACAACTTTGTGCCCGACTGATCTCAGCTTTCCTTTTTCAGACATACAGAGCAACTTCCAATTGATCACACAAATTGCATTTTACACAACTAAAAAGGCTGCATTTAAAGTATTATCTCTTTATTGCAATAAAAGACTTTCTACCAGGTACAAGTTCAGAGAGACTTTGACCAATCTTGCTTCATTTGCCACTTAGGAAGCTTAAAAAGAAAAAAGGCAAGAAAAAGCTCAACAGATAAACAGAGCATTATCACACAACATAACAAAGGTTGTTTATATCTGGTGTTCTTGTGTGTTTGCTGAAGCACAAGGAGGTTTCCTGGCATTCCTTTGAGTTCAGCAAGTATCTACAGGTGCATCTTGTTTAATAACATTATGGTCTGGCTATACCAAAACTGACCCTCAGCAAACCCTTCCTTCTCATGTCACTTTTCAAATAAGTATTTGTAACTCTTATTTTGGATCTTCTCAGATAAACTAAAGAAACATAGGATTTGTTGTCCTTTATTTATCACAGATTCTCTCCCTAGTATATAAGTTTGAAAGCACTGCAGGATGAAGCCAGCAGACGGTGTGAGAGCTTTCAGCTGAAGCTCTCAGACACAGACTACCTTTTTAAAGCTTTTTTCCCTGAATAAATTTGATCTAGCCATGCCATTTAAACTGCTGCGTCATGTCCATCCTTGCAAGAAGCATTTTTCTCTAAAAAGGAAGCATAATTTGGTCACAGAACATCAATACTAAAACCCACTGCCTGGGTGATAGGCTGGATTTGCAAAGTCAATGGCACAAGTTTGATTTGCTTCTGAGGGAAGCCATCCCAGGTTCCCTCAGGTGCCACTGAGCTTTGGGCACTCAGAGGGGTAAGAAAACCACAGAAACTTTGTCTTTCCTTTAGCAATGCTGAAGGGCAAAACAGACTATTCCTGTAAAAGCCTGATAAATAAAACTAATTAAAAAAAAAAAGACAATATATCAATATATTGATGTAGTAGTTACAGGTACAAAGCTGAGTTTTCACTGAAAATAAAAAAATCTGTCTGGACAAGGTTTGCTTTTAATAGTTTTCCATTTCCTTAAAACAATTTAAGCAAACCAAACTGGCTAAAACTTTCACCAGTCCCACAAGCAAGTAGTAGCCATGCTTAATTCCCATCCAGTGGCCACCAGTGCAATTCAAGTGCAAATTTTCAGGCAAGACTCTTAGAACTGGGTCCTGGCTACAAAGCCATCTTCATACAAAACAATCCCCACAGATTTCACAGGCTGAATTCAACTTGAAAGACCATGATTTGCAACAATACTCTGTATTTCCAGGAGAAACTTGCAAAACATGAAACACTCATTAGCTACAGCACCAGACACTAAAGCAAGGTCTAACAGCATTCAGCTGCTTCCTCAGCTGGGATGCAGGATGGAATCCCTGTGGTTGAGTGGAGATGTACAGAGGAAGTTTTCTCCCTCAAACTCACGAGGAGAATCAAATGCTGGAACATGACTGCAACAGGGGCAGTGTCTATGACATATAAAGGTTTAAATACCTCCTGTACCATGCTTTAGGACACCTGACTGCCATCTCCCAAACTAAAAACAAAAACCAAGTTGTGCACTCCTACATTTTTGCTACAGAGAGCTTCTTCTCCTTGCAAGAGGCAACGATTCAGGTTCAGGTTTAACCACTGAACTTAAAAACTGTAAAACCCAATTACTTCTTTAAGTTACCAAATCAGGTATTTCAGCATGGTAATTGTGTTTGAATTGAAATATTGTAGTGACTACACTGTATTTTAACAACATTTTAGCTACTCCTGTAGCATTGCAAGTGTTGTTACACTGAAGTCCCTGCACAGGTATGTACAGGATCCCTCACAAGGATGGAGTAATTTATACAAACAGTATGGATAAAATAATGGGAAAAGTTACCCTGAAAGTCTCTGATCATCTTCAAGGAGGGAAGAGGACAGAAAGCAAAGGTACAAGGAAAAAACCTGCAGAACGTGCAGAAAGAGGAAAAATACAACAATAAAGGTTTAAAAATTCACTTTAACTGCCTCTGGATTACCAAAACAACCGTAGAAAATACACAAACATTTGTCACTTACTTTACAATTCCATGTAAATTCCTTCTGTCCCAGACCCATCTCCTTCCATCTGCTCTGTCTTTCCTATTCTCTGTCCATCCCCAAATCCTTCTCACATAGACTTCACTCAAAGTAGGTCTTGAGTTATCCCCAACCAAAGTCTGAGTTTGCAGGAATTTATAATATTTTTACATCTTTTTTTCCTTTGTTTTACCTCTTTATTCCCATTTCACAAAAACTTACATATGTTTCCATGTATGTAACTCTGAAAACTCAGGTTTTCTCTTCCGATTTCAAATGAAAAGATCATATATTGCTGCCCTTTCTGCAGCTATTTGCAATTTTCCTTCCCTATAGCTGCTTAACTTAAATGACAATTTTAGATTAAAATGAATTTACATGACTAAATAAATTGGAATATTAAAAATAGAACTATAGAGTGATAAAAGCAATGTAGATATTTTAGATATAACACAAAGATTTTAATTAAAACACAGAATCTTCAATTTGCTCCTAAATAAAACAGTAACCTTCACTTGATTGATTCTAGGATTGTTGCTGATATATCTTGTTATAGCAGCATGAATCACATATTAATTAACAATCTGAGTAATTAAAATGTTTTTATTCTTTAAAGATATTAGAGATATCTGTCACACATGTGCAAAATTTATGGTGTCCAGCAATGAAGGAAATTTAGTCTAGCTGGCTACTCTGTACTAGGTGTAAGTGTTTTAGCTTACTTGTTCTATAATGGTATGTACAAACTGAGTTGATCTAAGATAAATCTCCTGTTCACGAGGATATTTCTGATGTCTTTTTCTCTATTTCTTACAACTAAAGGTAAATGAAGCTCTTACATGTTTACAGAGAATTGACCAGTGTTTACAGCTTCTGTCAAGCACCAAAAGCAATTATCTGTGTGCAAAACTTACCTGTCCAGCTCTGCTTTGCTGTCTCAGAGCAGTTAAGAGAATTAGAATACCTCAGCAAGCCACACGTAAGTTTTCCTCACACACACCACGGTAAAACTCCCCTTGCTCATGCCAGCAACACAAACTGTCACTACAGCCGCTAAAAACAAACTAATTTTATAATTTATATACAATGAGTGCCCCCAGAGTGTGGCCTTCCCCCGGGACAATGTTCCCAGCGAGGGCTCAGCCCTCAGGCCAAGCACCGGCTCCCCTCAGGAGCTGCCACCATCTTCCACAGCATTCCCTGCCTCCCTCTCTCATCGGGGGTTCTCCTCCTCCCCTGGGGACCCTGGCTCCTTCCAGCCTCATCTCCCAAACCCCTTTTCCTCACCTTTAAGGTTCAGCCCATCTGCCCAGTACAGAATTCCACGTTTTCTCACACGTTTACTTCCAGGAATCCCGGATTCCAACAACTCCGTGCCTTGCGCTGCCTCCTCACCTTCACTTCATCGTTTACTTAACGTGCTGCTCGCTCTACTTTTCCTTATATTTCTTTTTTCTCTCATCTTTCTTATTTCATATTTCTTAGTTTTCTCTCATCTTTATTTTTACCCTCCTTCTCAGAAGCTGCCTTGTACCTGTGGGTGCCCAGTGCCGGCAGGGCTGTGAGGGCAGAGGGAGCCGTGAGGGGCTGCTCCCGCCGGTTCTGGCCGGTTCCGGCCGCCCGGTCCTGGGGCTTCTCCCTCCGCTCAGGGGAAGGAAGGGGTTGGAGAACAGACAAAATGTCTCCCAGCAGTGAAGTGTAAGGGAAACACGTGAGGAACTGCCCTGAGATACCAGAATGGAGAAGATGGCGTGTGCATCCCCAGATTTCTTCAAGATTCTTGTCAAAAAACCCTCCTGAACATTTTGACAACTTGCATGTTATGCTGCCAGTGCTAAACTTCAGATGAAAAATACATACGACGTACATAAATTTCTGTATCATGCCAAGGAGTATAAAAAATTACAGGTGCTGTGTATTTCAGTAGAGGGTGGCCACAAGTGCTAGCCACACCACGGACTTCCTTGAGTACCCACATGTATTTTGTCTTATGTTAATTCAATGGGAACTTGGCTCTTATTCCACTTTCTCCCCCAAATCACATAAAAACCCAGCAACCCCTTCCTACATTAATCAGGAGCTTTAACACTGAACCAGAATCTTTAATACGAGCACACTTCAGACATTCCCCAGCAGTGTCAAACCACAGTGCATAATATAATATCAGTATTTAAACCACCATCCCAATCTGGGTTGAAAACAAGGTATTTCTCCGTCTGTGTAACACCTTTCATTCCTCCTCAATGGGAAGAGAATGGCTCAACTGCAGATCACAGATCTCAAACAACCGGAGTCAAGTTGCAAAAGCCGGTGTTAGCAGGTCAACAGTTTGAACTCCTTTCTCTACACATCTCCACTTGCCATCAGGTCAACACAAACATTTAAGGGCTGAGCACAGCTGTGAACAAAGCAAGCCAAGCACTGCCGAAGGGGCACAAATCCTTCCCCCTCACACGCCACAGCACAGTCCTCGAATGCTGGGGCTACTGTCCCCTTTCCCTCTCAGACAAAAACCACCTGATGGTGGATCCAGCCTGCAGGTCTGACAAAGTCCTGTGCGTAATTTCCAATTCTTTCAAAATTCCTCTGCAAGGCTGACTCCAGTTCTCCGTATTTTTCATAATACTTCTCAGCAGCAATTTAAGTTTTATTCCTACCGACTCTTGTTTCCTACAGCCTGATGCTTACAGAATATTGTTCTGGAAATAGAGAACTACAGACTACTCAGATACTGGAGGACCAGTTGACACAGGTGTGTGACTCTGCCCTTAGAGCACTGTTTGACAGAAAGCCTTACCAGTACATTCCCAGCCTAACTCAGCAGCACACTGCATGGACTACACAACAACCAAATAACTCTGGGAATCCCAAAGTGTGCCTACACAACCATTTCAGTGTGACTCACGACTGGTGTGGAAGTTAATCTGGAGGATGCTCTCAGGACCATACCCCAAGCACTCTGCTACTTGTGAGACCTGACTAAACATTCAAGCAAATAACTGCTGAAGCAACAATTATAATTCTTCTTTTTCTCCGACTTCTGATCAGCCAGAGGTAAGTAAGAAACAGCAGAAACATCATATATCCTGTTCTG
>VZTR01015106.1:608964-631548 GCA_013400775.1 Chaetops frenatus
AAGTTCAGTTCTACCGCGGATGGAAGATTTCGAAAATGCTTATTGCAAACTTCTGCGCATTCCCATCCTTAAGAAAGGATGTTTACATAAGCACCTTCCCCACTGCCCCGTTCGTGGCTAGCTTGGAACGTGGCAGCTGCTGGCCAGCAGGCGTGTGCCCAGCAGTGACGAGTCCTACGGGGCTCGCGGTGGCTCCGCGTCACTCCGAGTACGCCATTAAACCAAGGCAGAGGAAGGGTCCAAGCAGACTTCGCTCACTGAAAACAATCTGAGGGAATGCGGATCGCAACGCGACCAGGAGCACGGCAATCAAGAACAAAAATTAGGTTTAAAAGACACAACACACACAAATCAGAACTACTCCGGACACGAGATAATGCAAACTAACCTTGCCAGAAATGAGCTGCAAAATACCTTCATTTTCTCATACAGCGAAACCCTGATAAAATCACAACTGTTAAGGTCATACAGTATATCAGGTGGAATCACAGTCTTTAGAACTCCCTTATTAATGCACACAACCTCACAATCAAAGAGGATAAGAGCACAGTTCCCAGATGCCAATGATTTGATCCTATCTTATTTGGCTGTTTACATTTAAATAATGTGGCCGTATAAATTTAAATAATAAGAACCACCAACAGATGGAATGCAGGGAAAAAATGTGCCTTCCATGAGACCCTGAACATATAGTACACTGTGCTTTACAATTTATTTCAGCCGAGCTCATATTTTAAAAAAAGAAAAAAAAAAGAAAAGAAAGAAAAAAAAAAAAAAAAAAAAAAAAAAAAAAAAAAAAAAAAAAAGAAAGAAAAAAAAAAAAAAAAAAAAAAAAAAAAAAAAAAAAAAAAAAAAAAAGAGACTCATTTCTTCTGCCATTATGGAAATAAAAGGACTGGTGCTTTAGTTCGTTGCTAGCACTGCCAAAGAAACATGCAGTTCTCTAACCTCCAGTACAATGTACCCATAAGGTACCAAGCATCAAAGCATATTAAAAGATATTAACTGCATATTTGCTTATGAACAAGATAAAAAGCTGTAGGGCCTCCAGGTTCTCAAGCTGTGAGTGGAACAGCTTTGCAATTTGCCTGCAAAACTGCATTTTGATCTTAATGAATATAAAATGGCTGCCATTAAAAGTAAAACAGATTATTTCAGGTCTTTTAGGGCCCATAGCTCTTTGACGGTCTTGGAGGGGCACTATGATCTTTCATTAAAATCTCACAGCAGGACTCCCTCACCAGCAAATCAAGCCTTGCAGTCGAGGAGATTGGCTACATTTAAAAGTAATTTTCAGAAATCTACACAGATTTTCAATTTGGTAATGAAAGCCATAAGAGAATGCAGGCAGCATTTTGTTGAATATTGTTCCTAATCCAGTGCTCACATTCGTTAGAAATTAAACTGCCCCGTAACTACCAGGCTGATGGCAGGCTGCCATTCCCGCTCCGCTGTAAACTCCGGTTGTTAATGAGGAGCATGTGCTAATTGTTGTCAGCATCCCTGCCATACATCCCTTCCCTAACAACATTTTACCTGCTCAAAGGTGTTACCTCTTGCACTATCAGCATCACGTTTGAGAGAACAAATCTCAGAACGGGAGGAGAAAAGGTTCGGCGTCATTTTGCGTGGCATGGAACTAAAAGGATGTGTTTTAATATCGATATCCAGACCCTCCTGGCACTTCATCCTGCATTTGCTACTCCTACATTAACACATCAAGGTAAGACAAAGAAAGGTGTCGCACGCTTTGATGGCAAAGGGAACAACAGAAGCAATATCTCTGTGTTGTGACGCCAAGCAGCTTCCCTGTAAAGGGAAGTTGAAAGGTTTGAAAAGTTAGAGTGCTCATATCTCTCAATATTGCAAACAATGTAAGGGGGGGATTAAAACAAAACCTGAGCTGGAGCTGCGAGGAAGCTGGATTTGGACACAAAGATTGACTCTAAATTAGTCAGAGCTGATGATTGTGCTGCCCTCAGGTGGAAGGTCCTGTCGGGAGGGGGAGGCCTCCTCTTGCAATGTAAACCCAGAAGAAATAAAAATAATAATAAAAAAAGAATAAAGCTCAGCCTTAGTGACCGCAACAAACCAAGACGCTCAGAAGTGTGAGCAAGAAGGGTTATAACACATGAATTCTCAAATAAACCAAACGTGAATTGAATTACGGCAGAAGAGAACAATTTTCATCTCCTGAATTGTAAATTGGGTTTGTTTCCAGTTCATATTTGAAATGCGAGGTTGATGCTTGGCTTTTCATTTTCTTTTTTTTAGCTGGGGGGATTCTGACAGGAAATACTGCCTTGAAATGAGTCGCAGCTGATTGAAGAGCTCCACCACACACTCATGTGACTGACACATCCTCTGAAGCACCTTTGCTATCACTGCATTGGGCAGATCTCATTGTTCCAGTGCCACAATACCCGATATTGCTGAACGTTTAAAATTATTCAAATCAGTTCTGTACACATACACAGGGCCTTTTAAAACAAACATATTTTTTTCCATGTGCAGGAGCAATCTGGAAGGAGTGATATTACAGGAGGTTCTGGTTGGCAGGATACAGCCTGGGAAACTTGTTTTGTGTGTTCATTCATGAGGGGGTTTAAAGGGTGCACAAAGCACCCACAGCATCTCTGAAGTAAAAAATCCTTCTTTCCTCCAGGGTAGCCTGATAGGGGTTACAGCATCCCTCAGATTCCTCCAAATGGAGCCCAAAGCAGAACAACAGCACCTCTGGTTTCAGAACACACACGAATGATTGACCACCACTCCAGGTGACTGGAAAAACTGAAGATGAGGGATCAGTCCAATCTGCTGGAATCTGAAACAGTGACATTTTTCTTTGCCGATTTCTTGCTTTCTTTTAAATATTTTTTTTTTTTTTTTTTGGTTCCAAGTTAGTTAGAAGATCTTTATGCATAATATTAGAGATTTCTCACCAGCTTTGGGTGTAACGTTTTACCATATTTTGAGCACAGTTACATTTTACCAAAGCAAAAGACAGCAACGTGGACATGGCTGCAGGTTTGATGTCCCATTTCTTCACTTAGCTGAATTCTGTGTTTCCTAATTCGTCCTGCCACACACCAGAACACTCCCTGTGACAGCAGAATCCTCCCCACAGTAAATACCATGGCCTGAGGGATGGGACATCAACTCCACCTAATCCATATCAACCCTTGGAGCAACAAAGTAACTCCTTTTCCTTTCTGCAGCTGCTTAGGAACCAGGGCCATCCCAGCCATCTTCAAATTTACACTGCAGCAGGTGGCTTTCCATTAAATAGCTTTAAACGACTCTGAGCTGGTTCCAGAAGTACAATCCAAAGCAGGATAAACACTGATGGACCAGTATCTTTGGGAACTTTATCCTGTTGGGTCTGGCACTGCCCATTATGAATCTTAAAAATAGTGTTTTCAACAAAGGAACAGTCACATAAATAAAGTTCTATAAGGTTACCTTTTAAATAATTGCCTTAAAAGAAAAATGGAGCACTTTCTATAAATCAGCCATTTTTTTTCTCCTAACATTGCAACTTTTTTGAAAGGAAATGGACCTATCTTTGCAATCTTTGTTTTTGTTCATAGAAAACATACTCTAATTACTATTTGTCACAGTCAGTGATGCCTTTTGGGAGACCTAGAAGTGACTCCTTCTGCCTTTTTTACATAAAGGCAAATTAAAAAAAAAGTGATTTTTTGAAAATCTATGTCCCATTCTGAAATAATTTCATAGAAGAAATACATAAGATAATATTATCTTACCATAATAATGCAAACGCATTAATTAGATTAATTTTCTGCTGCATCTTCCTAAGCACAAACCCCATGAGTTTAAATAAGGACTGTTTTAGAAATGACTGAGTTGTTGGGGCTTTCCCACCCTCTATCTGTTCTTTAATCCCTCTTGAAGGAGCCTTTCCATTCACACATTTTGCATCCAGATGTTACTGCTGGTTGTGGCACTGGTGAATTAGCCCAGGACTCCGAATGCTGGTTCACATTCCTGAGGAAACAGGCCCTCCTGAAGAATTAGCTGTCCTAAGCAGAGTAGCTGGCAACCAGGGAGGGGGAGAAAACAGGAGCAGGAGCAGAGGGAATGAGGAGTGGAAAGTCACATAAACTTCTAAATAAGAGTCCCACATGGGGAGAATTTGAACACCACAGAGGAGAACAGAGCTAATGAAGCTGGGCTGCAGCAGTGCCTAATCAAACTCAGGTTTTATAAACACCACATTGCCATTCCCACTTGCACACCCTTCACAATGCTCTTGATTGAGGTTTTTCCAACAGCCCCATTCACAGGGAAAACAGCATGAATTAAAAAATGAGCCAAGTGTCACACACAGGATGGAAACTTGATCCCACTGAAGAGCATGGCCAAAATCTGACTTTAACAGGGAGAGAATCTTTTACCTTAGAACTTGACAAAAGAGAGATGAGGAAAATATAATATCAATACCATTGAGACAGAAAATGCCTTGGAGCTGAAAAAGGCTACAAAATAAGCAACTGCTTCCTATCTCAGCAAAAATGGCCCAAATCTGGCCTATATTTTTATTCTCTAGCTAAAAACAGCCCAAAAACTTCTAAGTTGACCATCTTGATGTATAATAGTGGATATTTACACAGAAACTGAAGATCTGTAGTTAAATCTGTTAGACCAACAAAACACATAAAATACTTTTCCTGTTTGATCTCCTGTGCTGAGGGAACCTCCAAACCAGTCATGCCCTCAGATTCCAAAACAAGGCCAAGGTCCACAGCCTGCAGCAGGACTTAAACTCACTCCCATTCCAAAACATGAGTCCTGCATGCATTTCAAAACTGCCTTTTCTTCCTGCAGACAGCCTCTCTTTTCTTCTCTCATCCTTATCTATTATTCACAAAAAGAATTATTACTATAGAAGCTAAAGCTTCTTTTCCCCAACTTTTTCTGATCAAGGTGACTTATAAGCAGCTGCAATAAAAATGCTTGGTTTTTTTTTTTTCTTCCTTATAAGAGCATCCTCAATAAGAGAGCAGAGAGGCTAAAAGATCCCTGACATTCATAGATTTCACCCCTGAAGCCACAAAACCCACACTAGCAATTTCTTCATTTGACCAAAATGAATGGTCACCACAAAAACAAATGTAAGTTTGGTATCACTGATTTGGCTGAGACAGCTTGGGGGCTTGAACTTAATAGACTTCCTCTGACAGATTAGGATCTTTTGGTATGTCTGCATCATCCTGTCACAGCAGAGCCAAGTCCAAACCACAGGCATGGCACTGCCCTTGATCCATAACCTCAGAATACAAAATCACTGGCTAAACAATGTAATGAGACTCCCAAGGAAATACTTTTGAACACAGGATTCATTTTACTTGGTGGCCTTCTATAGATGGGGAAAGGAAAAGAAAGAAAGAAAGAAAGAAAAAAAGACAATTAAGCATTAAGAACTGATTGATGCTTAAACAAAATGCTAACAGTGAAAGCACATTTCTATATTCCAAAGGACTGGGCAAAGCCATCCCTAAGAAGGGATTAACTACTATCAGATGATATTACTACTGGATTAATGGTGTTTCGCATTCACTATATTTATATTAAAAAAAAAAAATCTCTTTTAAGGAGGATATAAGTGATTCATAAAAAACCCAAAAGCCAAAAAAAAAAAAAAAATTTTTAGAGCAGCATGATGGATAGTATTCTCTTCATTTATGCATCCTTAATTGCAGTAATTTTCCCCCTTGGTCTGGAACCAGGCCTTGCATTGCAAGTCAGTTGTTTTGAGAGTCCCACAGCCCACAGAAGCCCAAAAGCCATGTATCCCACTCCAGAACTGATGATTTATTTTCAAGTGGATATTTTAAGCTGTTGTCCTTTTAGGGAATTGTTTTTGTAATAGATATTCTACAGGTGGGTGATCATTTTACTTATTGCTCATCATTGCTGACTGAAATATTTTTGCCAGATGAAGGTAATTACTATGACTATATTACTTCTCTAACCTGTTCTATTGTACCTCAGATATTGACAGTGTGAGATTCTGGATCCTTGTTTGCAAAAAAGCAAGTGACATTGTTGTATGCTCTGGCCTTAATTATGATAAGCCCCTATGGATGTTATCCACTTTTCTTCCCTGCTTATCTCATATCTACAGAAGGTTACAGGAAAGTTCCAATCTTAACGTAGAATTTGGGCAAGTGACAAAACTCAACAATAAACACAAATGTTTGTGCTACAAGTGACAAAAAAGAATATGCCTCCACCAGAGCCAAACCATTCAGGTGCAATTTTTTTAAAAGGATGCCAGGAACAACCATATTCTTATTCACCATTAGTCACTACCAGTCAAAATTACACATTAGAGGAAATTATTTGTTGAGACATCCTCAGGATTATACCCCCCCTGGAGATGGAACAGAGGTGTGTGTTCTCTCACAGAGTTCTGTGTGCCTGAAGGAGACTTTCTCCAATCTAAACCATAATAAACGCACACTAAACTCACAAGTATTTCCCATCATATCCATTATTATGGATATTACTTCTTTCTCCTTCTGCTACCCCGACCCAGAGCCAGGCTACCCTCAACTCAGGGATGCTGTTCTGTCTTGGTTATCTGAACACCATGAACTAGAAATGTGAGTCAGAGGAAATAATCACAACTACCAAAACCTCATGCTTTCCCTACATTCCATGCCAGGCTCCAGCCACACAACATGGCTGAAGCAGGGTGGTGGAGAATGCATTTACTCATTTCACTGGGGCATTTCACAACACAGCTTCTGTCTCCAAATGTCTACCTACCCACCCACTGCAACTGTTTTAATCTCAATCCCTAGCAGGTAGGACTTCAAATAAAGGCTTTTCTTCTAAAATATTTCCATCAGCATTATCTGTTATTAAAGAGAAAAAAAAAAAAAAAAAGAAAAAAAAAAAGTTAAAAAGAGATTTCTTACAAAAGGTAATTAAGCAGTATAATATCATAGTAAGTGCAATGAACAATAAGGAGTTGTGCTAAAATATATGCCTTGTGCAGTAGAGGACTGGTGTTTCAGGAGATTAACAATTATGATCACCAGTCCTCTTCTGTTTCTGTAATACTCTACACAATCTTTTTTAAATTACTTTATTAACCTTTCCTCCTAGCACAGAAGTGCCCGATTATAGATAATATTTCAAAATCATCTGAAGTGTAAGTGTGTTTGATTTGCTCAGTAATTATTTGTCTACTTTATTACATTGACCAAGCACACAAGCTCCTTGACCAGTTTTATTTCAAGTCCAGTTAAGAACAGGGTCGGATCACTTTGTGCCATCTCTCCCTTCGGGCCCCTGAGCACCTGGAATTTCACAGGGGAGCTGGGAACTTGGACATGGAAATCTCACACTTCCAATGTGCACAGATCAGTCAGTGATGCCATCTAAGGCTAGGGGCCTGCACACCAAGGCAACGTTTGGTGCACATGCCAAAGAAGTTTGTTCACTCACTGCACTGCAGACCACAGACACTTAAGCACAGCCATGCAAATCTGCCTTTCTAAACCTAAAAGGGTGTAAAAATCCCTATGTATTTGTCAATGCACGCACTTGGCTGATAATTTATTCCCAACGTTTCACACAAGGCATTATTTCAATTTGGAGCTGAGGTATTAGCCCATTACCAGCTCCACTCCTCTCTGCAGCCTCATGCTAAACATATGGTGATCACAGGGAAATATGCATTTCTTACAACACAGGCCTGGAGAAAACAAGCCAGTGCAAAAATAAAAAATGCAATGAAAAAGTCTTCCTGCTCTAACTTTGCAGCTTTGGAGGAAAGGAAAATAATATTTACATTTTTGTAAAGATGAAAATGCAATGAGATGAAACGCCGTACACAGTTTATTCCTGAGGGCCACCACTAGGATAAAAGCATAAAGCCTGGGGACTTTGTTTACTGTCCACAATCAACAAATCCTGAAATCTCCATATGCAGCAGGTTTCTAAAGCTCTGTTAGTAATACTGTATATTGCTGGTCAACTCAGTCACCCATAGAATTACAGTGTAGGGTATGGATGCCAGTATTTTAGACCCAAACCGAGCATAAAAAGCACAAAGTAAAATTCAGTGTCAGCACAAAGTTGACAGCGAATGATTATAACAGCTTCGAAGCTTGAAAAAGAGTGTAAATAACTAGGATCCCCCGCGGGCTCACTCAGCCTGCATACATAACAACTGTGATGGACAGCCACTGTGGTAAAGTACAGCGAAAAAAAAGTCACTCTGCAAAGATGCAAAAATTTCCCCTGCAACAAGCCTTAACTGTCACCTTTCTGACTAAATCAGCTACTTTTATAGAGAAAAAGTATCTATATTCTAAGGGCTACATTTGCAGTGCAGGCTGCTGCTGGAACAGGTAAACCATTAATATATTTTTCAGGGCTAATAAGCCCCAAGAATTTTTATTCCTTTAAAACAAATGATTCAAAGCTACATCCCATCAAGTCCTTTCTCTCAATTAACCCCAGTCTAGAGATACCTCAGACCACCAAGCTAAAGAATTTCAAACAAGGCACGCTTATGAACCTAAGGATGAAAGTACTCTCATCTGCCAACACAGAAAAATTAGGATGCTTTTTTCCTCTGGACTTTTCAGCTCCTAGGAATGTCCATACACAAGGAGAATATGCACATGTGGTAATGGCTTTAAAGTGCTGGCAAATTGCAAGTGGGTAGAAGCAGTGGGTGCTCAGGCTGTGTCAGACCTGTGACAGCACTGTGATTATGTGATCCCTGCACAGCCCCTGCCTGTGGGCTGGGGGCGAGGCAGAGAGGAACGCACAGCCAACAGCAGCATATGCCTGCAAATTACTGCCTTTTTTAAAAATCAATTAGCAAGCCAGCTACTTAATTAACTAGCTCTTCTCCTCCCTCTCTCTCCCCCCATTATTTAGTCAATGAAAGCTTTCAGTTTTAGATCTTAAACAGTGCTAAAACTTTCCCCTTAACCCATTTTTGGTTATATTTGTCTAAAGTCAGTAGATGCCTTGAAATCCCAGCGTTTGGTCACTGGACTATTTGTTCTGAGAGCTTGATTTTCATTTGAGCTAAACAGGAGCTCACAAATGTGACAGAGCAGAGACATTTGTGATGATCAGGCATTATCTAACTGAGGAAAAACAAGCACATCTAGCAAAAAGAAAAGAAAAATTCTCTCATCCAATAGTATAAAATCCTAAATGTGAAGTTCATGGTGAGTTACGGAAAAAGAAAACTTCTCATCTTGCAAGTCACTAAATGCTCTCTTCCTTCAGTGAGCACAAAGAGAGGAGCATTTGACACTTTGCAGGTTGTGCTCATCAATTTGATGAATCAGACACATAAATTACAGTTTTATAATTTTATCACGTGACAGTCACTATCAGGTGTCTGAAAAACCTGAGCATTCTCAAATCTGGCCCTCAGCATAGGGGCTGATTTCCACCCAAAGTTATTCAATCCTTATGTTCTGGTGGTGGGTTTTGACCTTTATTGCTGTTTATTCAGAGGTTTACAATTTGTTTCCCTCACTTGGAAGCACAGCCATATTCAGAGGCCATTTTGGAAAGCCAGCGCAGACAAGTATTTGGTTTAGGCCACTTAATTTTCTCTGTGCTGTAAAATGTGTCACATATTCAAGATGCCCCTCAAAAACATTAATTAGAGTCCAGGAGTGGTGGGATAGGTTAATCTTGTACAAAACTGTGCAGAGTTGTTTGTTCAGGGAACTACAGCTCTTCCCATGCCCACTGACTTGGCTGAAATAGCAGGTGGAGGTGGGCACCCAGGGCTGCTTGTGGGCTGTCAAACATACATTTGCTTTCAACTGAGTGACAAGGGACAAGCTCAGACAGCCTTAAGTAGTCCCTGCACCTCAGTTTACCTGCATAAAAGTAGCAAAAGAATTGCCAACCTATTAAGTACAGATTTTTAGCTGCTTTAGAAAGAAACCAGTCTTAAAAGATTAAAGATGTGGAAATTCTGCCCAATTTACATCTGACCTGGTAGAATTGCTGCTCTGACCAAAAGGAGCTGATTGTTCCTTTTATATTTTACCTTGACACCACGATGCCAGCCTTAAGAAACTGGGACTAAACTGAGAGTGCATCTGCTTTAAAACTAGTCTTGCTAAACCCAACCACTTCCAGCAAGTTACCCCTGACTTGGGCCAGAAGCCTTTGCAGAACTCTTGAGAAAGAACAACAGGATATGGCAGCAGCAAAATTAAAATTGTAGACTTGTATTGACAGCAAAAGAATAACTCTGAGAAGTGAAATTCAATGCTGCCTTTTGCTGTCCCTTCCTAGGAGTGACCAGCAGAGCTTGCCATGCCAAGTGAAGCTGCATTTGTAACCTCACAGGAAGAAAAGGCAAAACAGGCGATTTTATTCCATAGCAGAGTTAGCATAACCCAGCACATCAGAATATTAAAATTTAACAAGGATTTCAAGCCATCCTTGTATCATCAGCAGAGAGCCATGTCACAGGGGTTTTTTATTGGTTCAGCAGGATAGGTGTAATTGTATCAATATTTTAATGCTTGATGCATATTGTCTGTGATAAATTGCTTGCATAAATAAAAAGCACCAATATTCAATTGCCAATGAAATAGTCACACATTCTAGATCTTTATTATATCATGCATTATTTAATTACAATAATCAGAATGCTTTTGAAGGTAAAACAAGATTAAAAAGGTTTTGTTTTATTGGATCTATATATTTGATTTACACTTTCTATGTTAGCTTTGCATTAAGAATTTATAAGGCATCAATTCAAATGTGATATTACAAGAGTTTATTCCGTTTGTAATTAGTACAGTACTCTTAAAATACTCTGGCTACGAGAGATAATATTTCAGTATTTTAATGAGCTTTTTAAATATAATTGATGTAACAATCGTTGAATTACACATTTGTACCTGAAGAATAATGAAGGAAACATTTTAATGAGAAATGTAATCATTATTAGCAAATGATCTACTAAACTGCCATTTACTGACATTTAAAAACTTAATAGCAGAAAACTGTATTTTTGTACATCTGCATCACTACAGATGATTATCAGCTCAGTTGCTCAGGCTTTCTGGTATAACTTCCCCTGTTAGGCTTTTGTTGTTAGATTTAAGAAAAGCCCTCTTTTACAATTGTCAGCTTCCTCTGGAAACTATGGGGCTTGACATGTATACAGACAATTTAAATAAATTAGCCCCTTTTCAGCCTTCAGCATTTTTTCAGTAGAAAAGGTCTCATTCTGGGGAGTATTCATGCTTGCATCAGCTTGATTTTGATGAATGCCCTGTAACCTCCCTGATAGCACCTCAGACATGGCCATCTTGCCAATGTGGTGACAGTAGTGTGTGAGGCTACCACAGTCCCTTTACTGAAACAAAACAAATAAACCACCAAAAACCCCAAAACCAAACCCAAAGCACACCAAAACCCAAAAAATATACACATCAATATATTCATAAATTACTGCAGCATGGTACTAGAGAGCATTGGTCCATAAGAGAAAAGCTTAATTTAAAGAAGAAAAAATTGAGGCTCTACTCTGTTCTTTTCAAGTGGTGAGTCAGTCTCTGAACAAAAATTGGGAGAGCAACACAAAAATAAACTTATGCAGCATTATTTGTATGAGGTTTATCTCTCGTGACTGCAGCTCCCACTGCCACCCACAAGGAAAAATTTCACTTTGTTCTGTGTGGGTCCTAAAAGTTCTCCTTCCCAGCCTCTACAGGAACAAGAGCCTAGAAAAGGGGCAAAAGAGGAGCTGGACATACAGACAGCATTTCTTTTGCTAATAGAATTATTTGCCATCAATGATAGAGAGGTCTGGAAAAATCTACAATTAAATCCAAGAAAACACAGCACTTTCCTCCAAAAAATCTCCACCTGACCACAAAGACAGAAAAACATGGAATTAGCCTCCTATTCCTAACACCACCCAAGGTAATTCAGGCTCATCTCTGGTACCTGCACAGCCTCATTATCTCTTTTGAAACACTTCCTCCAATGTGTAGGAATACACCAGGTGTGCCTCTGCTCCTTCAGGATGAGAGGACTAAAAGGGATGGATAAGAAGGTGTGAGCTCCCAAAGGCTGCTCTTCACCAGAGGTTGCCCACCCATGTCAGGCTAGCTCTGCTTTCACACATAAAAAGGAAAAGGACCTGCAGCTCTTCACCACAGGTCAAGTCCTGCTCCAGATGTGAATCCTGCAAGTGCCAGCAAAAGGCTTTCTGATTAAATGACTGAGCTTTGCTTTATTCCCTCTCTGTCCCAAAAAACAGCAGTCTCACTTGCAGGAAATATCTTTTTTCTCAGGATGAGAAAAAGGAGAGAGGCCTCAAGGGAAAATTACAAGGAATTAATTCCCAGGCAATTCACACTATAGGCTAATCCATAGGTGGATTACAGAGGAGAGCCCTTTCCTCCTTAATGCCGAAAATCTGAGAGGACACAGCCAGGAACTGATTACCAGCAGTCTTGCAAGGAGCTACTGGTGAGCCTCTGGGATCTGCAGTCCATCTCCAATCCCTGAGCATCCAGCACATTGGAAAACAGCCTTGGCTCTCCCCTTGCTCCTGTAGAATATTCCTGTACATCTCCACCTGCAGAAAAAGCCTTTTAAGACTCCCCAGCATGGCTCTAGCTGGCTCTTCTGAGCTTTCCAGGACAAAACTAACTCCTGTTATCATCAAGCAAGGGCTGGAGAGACCTTAAGACATGGACTTACTGCACAAAAAAGCCTTTGTAAAAGTAAAACTGGCTAGAAATTACAACATATATGTATCTCCAGGTTCATAAGTAAGAGCCATTTGAAAATCAGGTGCACTGCTCAGCTTTTGTGATGATTTAAGTGAGCTACCAGGGAATATCAGCAAAAGTGACACAGAAACCACAAGTGGACAAAGGTGAGTAATAAAACCAAGAAAAAACCTTGAGCCAAAAATATATCAAAGCCATCTCCACTGACGTATTTTCATTGCTTAGAGATGTAGTACCATTCTCATCTGGTTAATTCCAAGTCAGCCTTTCTTTGATATACCTTTTATAATTTTCAGTCTAATTATAATGAAAATCATTTCTCACTCTAGTTTTGCAATAAAAATGTTTCCTTGTTTCCCGTTACCCAAGAACACGAGCTTGCCCAGCTCCTGAGCATGCTTATGATGTGCATAGTGCACCTTCTCTTTCTTAGCATTTAATCTCTTCATAGTCTGCAGATGTCAAGAGGTTCAGATTAAGCTTGTTAAAGATCTGCTTCACTCTAACTCACTGATGATTATTTATTTAGCAGTTTTATGTAACCCTGTCATTGATAAGCACTCTATTAATTTGCCGAGGGACAAATCAACACCAGTTATTTTTCTACTGGCTATTAGATTCAGTGCTGCTGTTTGTTACAAACCACTTGCTAGTTAATTATAAATTATGGGTCCTCTTTGCCTATATTAATTGATATCTCCTCTGCCTTTGTAATACTAGACAAATAAATTGAAGGCAAGATTTATTAAGCAGACTGTGTCTTCCATCTCTTGATTAGTATTCTCTACTTTTTAAACATTTATACTTGTTTATACAGAACAGTGCATTAGAGAACAGATCCTTGGGGTGTTTTTGGGGGAGACAGGAAGACTTATTTAACAGCTTCCCACAAATTAGATGGAAGTGACACGTGGTTTAAGTTCAGCAATTTTTAAATGCTCCTTTTGATTTAATCAAGTCTTGGGTCACAGTGTCTCTCAGTGTAGAGGCAGCATAGACATTTCACAGGAATTGTGGATGTGCAGGTATGGGAAGCACAATGCCAAACTCAAGCTCCCTGGTTTCAGGGGAATGCCAAACAATCCACCACAGAACCCAGCCACAGGAGCAAAACACCACATCATTCCAGTGAATTTGAATTTAGCAGCAGCTCATTCCACCCTCCAACCTTTAAAGTTCACTGCTCTCTGTGATAAAGATGTGACACACGCACGTGCTCATCAGGGTTATAAAAGGTTTTACCCTCCTGCCACTTGACAGGTGTCAGGAACCATTGATCCCAGAGATTACAGTTACATTCCAAACCTAATTATGGCCAGTTTTTAATGCAATTAATAGCTTCATCTGCAGCACCCCAAGTGTTTCGCTACATACCATATTAGATAAATTCAAAGAAAGCACATTGCTGATCCTCTGGATGACTGCATCACTGTATTGACTGTTCACAAGCAATATCTCTCTCATTAATTAACTCTTACAATGCACTCATTAGTATCTATGTATGTTTTCTACCAGGCAGAACATCTGTATCACCCCCTGGAGGCCGGCTCACAAAGACTAACAGTACCATGCCAACCACAGCCCTCCTAATTCATGGAATATTCCACAATCTCTGCTCTTTCTTAGTAAAAACACCTAGAAATGTGTATCCACAGTCAAAATGGAGCTCCAGTGCCTTTGCAAGCACATGTCTGAAAATTACCTGAATTACTGAAAAGCAGCAAAAATTAGATTATTATGGGCATTCTTATAAGGAAGACCCTTGTGTTGGTATCAGTGCAATTATCCCTAATCAGTTGGACTCTAAATACTCCATGAGGGTGAGGGGACAATGTCCTATCCCTGCCAAGGTTCCACGCTCAGCTCTGTCCCTGCAGAGCATCCCCACCCAACCCACACCCAGCTACATCAAACACCCACCTGATGCCCCAGGTAAGGAACGGGGAAACCATTTCAAATGAAATAGGAAATGACCTGAACTGTTGCTGTAAACCAATTTTTTTCCCCCTCAGATTCATGGAAGTTTGAACAGCTTTCTTGTTCTATTTTCCATTTTCTTTCAGAAGAAATGTAAAATTGAGGCCTTGACCACTCAGGGTCATTAAAAATCCCATTAACCTTTTCTCAAGGTAGGGCTTAAGTAGGGTTAATTAAGCAATATTGCTTCACAAGGGTCTGAAGAAGCATTTTGCTTTCTAGTTTCAATAGATATGCCAGTAGGCTTGCATGCCTTCCACCAGTTTTGTTTTAAGTTTTGGGTCATGTCCCCCCACAAACGAAAAAAAAACCAAGAACAACCACAAACCAAAAACCTACAGAAAACCAGGCAAGACCCCAAATTCATCCAGCTGTAACATGCACCCTGAAATACTCAGGTTCAACATATCCCACTGAAAATGATGCCCACACTTTTTAAAAGAGACTCAGTGGCCAATTGAATGGTTTATACACCCTGAAAAAATATTTTGAAAAAACATTTGTACACTCCAGAAATACTCTCATCACTGTAATGAATTAAAGAAAATACTGAGTCATTTTCCACACAACCATAAATAACCATTTGCATTTATTCATTGCTGGGTGCTGGGAGCATTCTCTGAAAAAGAACTCAAAGCAATGATAAATCAGTCATAAAAAGTGAGAGAAATATGATAAACTACATATTAGGCCAGAGAAAAATCTGCCATACAGAGCTTGGAAACTGTCACCATGCAAGAGGAATCTGTGACTTCCATCTGCAAGTGCCTTCAATCATCTTCCTCCACACCCTTCATCAGAACTCCCCATACACATCATTATTCAGGAATTAGCAACATATCGAGATAATAATCCCCAGTCAGAATCACATTTGCAAGGTGGTTCTTTTTAAATACAACTCAAAACACCACAAAACTCAACTTTTTCACAGGAATGCCAAAGTCTTTGCAGGCAGGAACTGCAGCAGAGGGATAACATGATCTCTGTGCTGTCTGCTTGTCCTAAACCCATAAAGCTGAGCCCTGGTTGGGTATTAATTCTCCTGTTGCCAAGTCATCACAAAGCCACCTAAAAGCAGCAGAAAAATAAACTTTTCAGCCTGTTGTGTTCAATAAGTTAATTATGTAATTAATTCAATCAGACAGTAGCAAATTCAAAACATGGCTTTTTTCTTTTTTTACAGTAAAAAAATATACTACAGGACTTCCTGCCACAAGATATCCCTGCTACCAACTTTGCTAAATTAAAAACATTGGACATTTATGTGGCTAGAAAGCACATATAAGAGCAAAATAAATAATGCTAAAATAAAACACATTTTATCAGGCACAGATTTATCAGCATCCCAACAGTAACTTTCCTTCTCCTTAGAAGATTTTTTTTGTATTAACTGGATTATGACAACTTCCAGCC
The DNA here is from genome assembly GCA_013400775.1 of Chaetops frenatus. NCBI lineage: Eukaryota > Metazoa > Chordata > Aves > Passeriformes > Picathartidae > Chaetops > Chaetops frenatus. Next base: position 625,134 of record VZTR01015106.1, read on the forward strand.
CAATTTCAGGTCAGCTGGAAGAAGCCTCTGTGTTCCTTGCTCTCACCAAGCCATTTAAGCAGCCTCCTTCCAGCACTGTATTCCCTGGCCATGTGAGCTGTACATGGATGGGTTGGCAATGGCAGGAACATTTCCTCACAACTCCACACCATCTGGGTTGAGTTGTGGCTCTAAAGTGTATTGATACCTGTCAGAGGAAATATGCACATTAAAATCTACCTAGATAAGTAGTTGAATGAGAAATCAAAGCTTTTTGACTGTTGACTTTGTCTGAGGTTGCATAAAACTGGTCCACACTGGGAATTTCAAAGCTGGGCTGGACTTACTCTGCATTTCCTTGTTCCTCTACAGCTCAATAAAAGAAGAATGTAAAAACTATGGAAAACCAACACCCTTAAAGTGTCCTGGTTGGTTGTGCAGACATCCAGGCATTGCACACTTGTATGAGTAACTCTTCCTAAGACCAAACTTAACCCACTGTTCCCCAGGAACCCAACTGCTCCTCCTGCAGAACCTTTACAGGAAGAACCAACTCAACAACTCCCAACACCTGCCTGATCTTCTGTGCACAAAAACATCCACATTTTCCCTGTCCACAGGCACAGGGAATTCTGGCAGGGAGGGGAGTGAGTGGCCCAGAGCCACAGCCAAATCCAGCCTTAAATGCAGCATCAGAACACAACAGCTTCAGCTCTCACACCCATGTTCATACACCTGGACCCCACACCACTGTAAAACATGACCTGAGAGAACCCATATTTATGGAAAGGAAAGTATATATATTTTCTGCTGGAGTGGGAAATATGTCTTTTTTAGCTGTTAATATTAATTTTATGAGTTCCATGCCTGAAGATCATTATTAATGTCTTCTTGAGATTTCACTAACACTACAAAAAAACCCCAGAAGACAGTTTCGGTGCAAAGCTTATTTTAAGTGGGTAAATTCCCTGTTTTTTTCTTTTTTTTTTTTTTAAGCCAGAAGGAGGGGATAAAAGACCTATAAAATAAATGCTGAGTGAATAGGACTCTCTAGCTATAGAACTTGTGCTGTGAAAATTCTACTTTGTCTGGCAAACAATATTTAACAGAAACCTATGAACAGCATTTTTTTCCCCCTATTTCATACAGGGGGAAAAAAAGAAATCAGATCTGACCCAGTGACTTTGAGGACAATGGTGAGAGTCCTACTTTGTACAAAGAGTTATAAAAAGACAGGATTTTTACTCTTGGGTGGGCATTTTAACATTCCCAGAGATGGTGCTTCACTCCTGGACTTGCTGAGATCACTCAGTAGAGCTCTGGCTAGCAGCACCAGCGACTGATGTGTCACAGCAACCCTGACAAGCCCTACTCATGGGTTTGGTTTGGGGGGTGGGGGTTTTTCTCAGACTATTTCCTAAATTACACGGTATAATTAAGGTGTTGTCAAAGTGTGGATTACCGTAATAGACATCTGAATGGTGAATTTGAGTTTCAGGAGGACAAACTCCACACTTTTACAACAATTTGGGCCATTTCCAATTGGAATTCAAAGCCAGGTGTCAGTGGTGAAGTGCCTGGAGGCCATCAGAATAACTGACTGTGTCACCTTGTCCTCCTAATGATCCTTACACATTTAATGTAAACAATATAAAAGCAAGTGCTTATTCAAGCAGGACCACTACATATGTTTACCTGGGCCTGTTGTTCTAACATGCACTGACTATAAAAAAAATACCTGGCAAGAGAAAAAGAAATGTTCAATGCTACAGCAGAACATCAAACTATGGATTTGGAAGCCTGGTGCCTGCTGGTGTTTCCAACAAACCCCAGAAGCTGCTCTTGGCGGGGGTCATAATGGCACATGCAGCCTATTTGGAGACCATTTCTTGTCTTCCAGTGCTGTGTGGTTCTCATTATAATGATAATATCCAGCATTTATGTGGCTATATACATCTTTCACATGCTGTACCAACAACTAATTAATCCTCACAACACCCTGTAGGGTAGGTAAGGATTATTATCCCCATTTTATAACTGGAGAAATTGAGACAGAGGGGTAACAGTGACTTGCTGGAAGGCACTCAGCAAGTTCAAGGCAAAACTCAGATGAAAACACAGGGGTTGCTGGCCCCTGGGAACCCTGACTCCAGAACCAGCACCTGATTTTAGAGCTACTGGTTCAGCCAAACCCATACAAATATCCAAAACAAGAGTTTCCATTAGGTGCCCAAGGCATTTCAATCCTGGCATTGGAAGAAGTTGTGCAGGCTCAGCCTTGGAGCTTCAATACCCTACTGGACAAAAACTCTGAGCAAGATAGTCTGATCTATTGGATGAGCTTGCATTAGGCCAGATGTTGGATTTAAAGGAACCCCCTGAGCCTGGATTATCTGATTTTATGAAGCAGGTGTATTCTGGGACAGTTACAAGTTTTCCAACTTTTTTTTTCCCCATCTGGGTTCTTCCTGCAGGTGCTCTCACCTCCCCCTAGCCGTTGGCAGGAAACCCTACAGGCAGCACTAGGTTTGTGCTAACATAAATAAATGCAGTGGCATCAAAGGCCAGTTAGCAGTGAACAAAAAAAAGAGTCTTTTCTGTAAATTATTTCCCTACTTCTATCCAAATTTAACATCATCCCTAAATACAGGCTTTTCCATGAGAGAAGACAGCATCCAGGTTTTTCTTCCAGGTCCACACTCAGTGTTAGAGGCCAGGAGGAGTTCTGTCCCTGTGCAGCCCCCATCATTGTCACCAGCTCTGGATTCAGGGCCAAATAAGAAATTGGCAATACCAATAGAAACCCTCTTCTTGAAATGATTCTCTACCTACTGCCCCTCCTTGTTGCAGGATCACAGCTGAGATCAAAGCTGATACTCTGTCTCCTCAAGCAGTAGCTGGTTATTTAAGGGAGCTCAAGTTTCTTTTGGGGAAAAAAAAAGCAACAGTTTGAAAAACTGCGGAGTATCCTGCGGTTGCTACTAAAATGAAACTGAGCTGTTTGGGAACTTTTGTTATTTCATTCAGATGCCTAATGGGAACTGTTGGATGCAAAATTGTTTTAGGAATTGAGCCTTAAACATCCTTATCAACTCCCCTGCTCTCCTATAAAAGGTTGTTTGTATCCTTTTGCATGTACTTCATCAAACAGAAGGAATTACAACACTCTGACTACCGGAAGGGGAAATCAACAGCCACATTGTCGAGTAGAAGCCAAGAGAGGAGGGTGCACAGAGAGCAGACACAACCAGACAGTAAATTTTGCTTTTACAGACCCATCACACAGGTTAACAGCCTGGTTCCCTGGTCACAACCACCTTCCTCCAGAAAGAAGGGGTTTAAAAAATGAAGGTAATGGTATTGGTTACCTGCCATCTGTGCCTGTTATCCCTCAGGGAGAAGAGTTGATATCAGTAAGCTGTACCTGATATTACAGCTGATTTATTCCCAAACCTGACCCATACAGCCACAGACTATTCTGTACTGAACTGCATTGCCTAAAGAGTAAGGAGACCACAACAGAATCCAAAAGGAGCATCTCAGAGACATGAGTTCACACATAAACTTTTTTCCTCCTACTTTTCTTTCTCTGTGCTTTTCCAGGAGTGAAGGCAAAGCCTAACCTGTATTTAGTATTCTCAGAAGCCACCTTTAGAAGCCTGTATTTATCCAGGCTAGGCTGTCTGGCAGACACTCGTGGCAAACAACGTTCCCTTCATTCTGTGAGGGTCAGTTTGCCCCACACACCAAGGACAGCTCCTCTCCCCCAGCTCCTGGGCATCCCCTCCCTGTGGTGCTGCACCCCACGGATCACCAGGAGGAAAAAGGCTGGCCTTACACAGGTGGCAGAGATGGTTTAGGAGCAGTTGCTCAGGTTCAGCAAGAGCACAGCAGGGTGGTGTCAGAACCCTTTTAAAACACTAAATATACACCTGTACCAGGCTCCCCCCAGCTCCCACACATCAGTGTCCACAGGGGTCACACTGCTGATTACAGACAGCAACACAGACAAAGCTGCTCCAGCCAACCCTTTGTGAGTGTTATTAAGCTGTTGACAATATGAGAATCAGATGAATTTACCACTGCTTCAGTAATTGTCTTTCATATATGAGCAACCCCCTACATACAACTTTTATGATTCATCATATTTATTTTTTGTTTCCTCAAGCAACATCTTTTATTAGTTGCACACTCACTACAGAAATTTAATTTCTGCAAGAGAACAACAAAGCAGTTGATTATTATTATTGAGAATCTGGTACAACACAGAGTGAAATAAAATCTATAAGGCATTAAAATGACAGATTAGGCAAGAGCTGTATTCATTTACAAGTGTTAGAACATCATGTTAATGCCTCACAAGCACAACATAAAATGAAAATCAACTCTTTCATGCTGCTTTACTAATACTGCAAAGCTCCATGGAGCACAAACAGTAGTCCCTGTTAAAGAGGCACTGTCCTTTTGTAGTTTTTACAGGCAGTAGGTTCATCATTAACACTTGACAGAAAACTCTTACAGTCCATGCTAGCCATAAACTTGACATTTCTACCACTTATGGATTTAAAGATGATTATCACCCATCTCTGCCAGACCAAATGTAGTAAGTATATGGCTGTCCCTCAACAAAGCTTTTAAATTCGTGCACAAAACATCTTTGGTTCAAAATGTTAATTAGGAGAGTATTATATTAAAAACTTCACTTTTTAAGAGTCACTGCAAGGCTACCATAGCCAGATTTCCATTCCTATGAAAATTTGCCTGCAGCTTTATTTACTACCAAAATCTGACCATAAAGTGACAAGACAAGCAAACAGCAAGATCTGAAATATTCACTTCATTCATACCAACCCCCCCATCACTGGCAAATGCATTTGATGATGTTTGTATTCTTTTGACCATATTCTGTGTTAGTAAAGTCTTGATTTTCTTGGACATATAATCATCCTTTTTTTGCTTAAACTCATACCTTAGCTTCAAATTTGGCAAATGATGCTGTTTGTTCAAGTTTTATGGAAAGGAAATCCATGGACTTTGTTTAGTAACAACCAGATGAACAACTTGTTCCAGTTTCTTCCTCAATACATTCTCAATGATTTTGTAAAACATTTTGTGGGATGTTTATACTCTAAAGGACACCTGTCACTCCTATAGAGAGCGCAGCAGTATCAGCACAAAATTCAACAGAACAGGAAAAGATTTGAATGGGCTGGAGAAACATTTTCAGCTTTAGGGGGATGTGACCAGCAAAGCTGCCATGAGTATCTCCTGCCTGCCCAGAGCCATAGCTTTGGAATAAAGGCATCCTTAGCCAGGTGCAGAGGAGCACAGGACAGGTCTGAGCCCTGGAAAAGGAGCAGGCAGGTGTCAGATCATCACAGGAAAGAAGAGAAGGTGGGGAAGGATTATGAGGACAGAGGAACAGTCACAAGATGTTTTTCTCCACATGGAGATGGTTGGTATCCAATTTCCACCTCTTGTTCCACCACTCTGGGTTCCAGCCACAAAGGGAATAAAGCACAAGGAACNTGGTTGGTATCCAATTTCCACCTCTTGTTCCACCACTCTGGGTTCCAGCCACAAAGGGAATAAAGCACAAGGAACAACACAGAACAACACACTGGTAGCAATTTAAACCACACATCTAAGCTGATAAATTGTAAATAAATCAAATGCTGGAGCACAACAAGCCTCCTCCTGAAAAATGCTCCCTGGAAACTACCATCACAGATGCTTTACTTCATCAAGGGTTAACACTTGATGTGTAACATCCCTTGGAGAAACAAACTGCAAACTTTCTGATCTACAAACTCACTAATTTCTAAGAAAGCCAAAAGCAATCCAATTTACTGTGATGCTGAACAAATCTGTAAATTACCTAAATCACAGAGGGTTGAACTTGACCCCCCCCTTATTATAAACTATCCTTTGATGAGATTATAAATGATAAAAAATAGGCACAACAAAGAGCTTACACTCTGAAAGCACTATTGAGGTTCCCTAAAGCCAGGTGCTCCCATAAACATCTGGAGCAGGGATGGGGGGAGATCCTTCCTTAAATAAGACATAAAATCCTCTCCCCAAGTTGCCAGAAGAAAAGTTGGTATTTGGCAGACACAGCCACTGGTGGACATACACTGAAATATTTATCCACAACGGGGTGAATGACATGATGGAAGATCCTAAAAAGCATCAGGAAATAATGAACAGTGCTTTCCCCAAAGGCATAGCTGGAAGTTGCAACAGGGTTTCCCCTCTCTCTTCTTTCCAACTTTATCAAATGTCCTGTCCTCACCTCACTTGAAGGGTGAGTGACAGCTGGGTGAGGATTCCTGCAGGAACACTCACCTGGATCTGCTTGTGCACCTCAGTGAAAATGTCACCAATCAAACTACTACTTTTGCTGGAAATCTGAAAAATTCTGTCCTCTAGCAAA
>VZTR01015106.1:631558-666907 GCA_013400775.1 Chaetops frenatus
AAAAAAAAAAAAAAAAAAAACAAACCACCACATCTTCTTCTGCTTATATTGTTTTCCTTCCCAACTCACTCAGTTTTAAATCAGTATAAAGCTGATATTAATGACTCCTCTGGAACACCACCACTAGATTCAGGGTAAACTGTACCAAAAAAAGATACCTTGACAAAAGTATTCTTCAAGCCACCTTTCCCAGCCACAACACAAAGATGGTCTTATTTTGCCATCTCAATCTTACTAATTTATTTTTTACTGCCCATGAGTTTCTTTTTGAGTTTTAATCCTACACCAAAAAAAACCTCAAAAAATTCAGGAAGGTTTCTAACTAACTATCTAGCAGGGAATATTTTGGGGCTGCTGATTCATATCATTAACTGCCATCCTTCAAAAGCACTGCAGAAATCACTGCAAAAATCTCAGAACCAGATGTTTTGACATTCTATGCATTCCAGGCACCCTCATTACTTTTTAAAAATTGATTAATTGAAATAACTCCTCTATTAAAATGTCATTTAAAAACTTGAGAAATAAGACTTGATAAGGAAGAGGTTTGGATTTTTCCACTAGACATGTTCTTAAAGATAGACTGATAAAGTTCTGCATAAGAAATTAAAAGTATAGATTAAAAAACCCAACAGAGTGGGCATGGAATGAATTACACCAGCTTTTAGGTTCAGAATATCACTCCACAACTTCATTTCACATGTAATTGCAAAGGAGGGGAAGAAGTTTAAAGCCTGAAATGGAATGTGCACCTAAATTTTTTCCCCCCTGTTTTGAATTCAATGTTAAAGTGTTAAAGGGCAGCTTTACAGGCATTTTAAATTTTCTTTATATAAAACATTTCAAACTGTACACTACATCCAAATAAAGTCTGACAGCAAGCTGCAATAGCATTCCAGTTCTGTGAATCCTGTTGTTTCAAGAAATGAGTAGCAAAATAATCTCTGAGAAAGAAGGCAGGCAAAAATGCAGAAATCCTGCTCCAGCCCAGAAAATAAATATGTATCTATAGGGAGAAAAAGAAACAGTCCCATAAGGCAAGTACAATATTTTGGATGACATAGACATGTAAACTGCTGGGAATAAAAGGGAGTATAAAAACAGGGCAAAACAACAAAGGAAGGTTATTTCTTCAAGGAAGAGGAAAACCTGGGGAAAGATCCTACCTTCCCAACAGCCAGTTGTGTCTCAGATTCAGCCATTTATTCACAGACTCTTTTGGGGGAAAGTTCAGATGTAGCTTTGCTGTCATGAAAAGCATCTTTATTCAGCAGCCTAGAACCATCTGAACTGCAGCTTACTTCAAATACCAGAGGACTGATAAATACTCCAGCTATAACAAAAATAGTTTTTATTGTTATATGTGTTTCTCAAAAGCATTTAGAAAATGATTGCTTAATTCTAACTTTTACTACTTAGTATTTTTTTTTTCCCAAATGGAACCCCTCCAAACCCTGGCAATACTGCACTTTTCCCTTCACTTCACCTCCAGGACTGCAGGTGTTGGTGTCTTCCTTTAAAGTACTTATCCTACAAACAAGCTGAGCAGTTACCAGGAATGGGGTATCCATGAGAAACTTGTCCACCTGCCATGATCTCAGCACTCAGATTTTTTGCTCCTGCTGCTGCCCCCAGTCAGAGTGAGTCAGGTCCAAATCCCAAGTTGGACAGGGAGAGTTGAGTGGGAGACACTGGGATTTGGGGTTGCTCTCTATGCAGCCATATAAACAAAAAACAAAACAAAAACAACAACAACAAACCCCACAAACAAACAAAAGTTCCACAGGGAGAAGGAAATTCCAGATATCCACAGAAGGAGCAGTTAGCTTTGCACAAAAGTCCCCAACTTTGATAAAAAAGTCTTTAAGGACAGGCAGTGTGGCTTGAAAAGATTGACTTGTAGAGTCACTTTATGACATTTTCTGTGCATGGTAAATACACACACCCAGCCAAAATAAAAGCCTGACTCAGGACAAGTTCATCCTGAACAACTTAGGGATCCTCAGCTTGCCAAGGTGACAGCTTACCACACCTTGAAAAGGGGTATTTGGTGATGCTTCTGCTTCCTCCTATTGTGGAGTTCTTAAGGCAGGGATTCTCTCTCTTGTCAAGATATTTCTGCTTTCTGATCCAAAGTGATAACCTTGTCACCCACTGTGTTTGACAACCCTAAAAGGAACAGTTGCCACACTGTCATCAGCATGCCTTGCCCCACACTTGGAGCAATCCCTTCCCTAGTACTGGGAAAAAACAGGTGCTGGAATGAAAGTAAAGTTCAGTGTGTTATAAGGAGATCAAGACTATGTCAAAAGGAAATTTCTAGGACTGTGCCAGCACCAATAACTGCTGTGTTACCCACAGCCAGGGATCTGTCCATTGTCATAACTCTCTGTGGTCTCCAAAACCCAGGAGACAGATCTGCCCTGACAAGTGTCCTGGAGAGCAAAATGAGCAGTGGCAAACTGCTGCCACCTCTAACTTGGTCAAAAGACACAACTCCCTCCCTTTTGTTGTGTTCCCTCATCCACATTTTCCTTACTTATACGTCTGATTAGCCACAGCCTTCACAAATTGTAATTCAATGAGAAATCAGGCAGGAGCTTGATCTTGATGGGAGAAGGTTGTTCATCAGTGAGCAAAGCCCATCTGCAAAAATATCATTCACCTCTTGCCTTCATTTTCTACCTTTCCATACCTGAATAAATAAGGTTCCAGTGAGATTATGGTTAAACTCAGGGACTGCCTCTGTCTGGAACATGCTGCACCTCAAGGCTGGGCCTGAAATGCCAGAATAAGAACCCTCTCGGACAGAATCAACCTCTCCCCCTAACAACCATCCCCTGGGTGAGATCTTCTAATAACTGACAGGAGTAACAGCACTCAAACTTAGCTTAGTAACAAAGGAAAGTTTATGGAAATCTGGAAAAATGAGTTTGTGGGTGTGTGGTAGAAATGACTCTATTGTACCTGCTAAACATAGGATTTCCACTGTTTGCAAAGCAAATCTGTTTGGAACTTTGGCTGATGCTTAATAACTTCACAGATCAATGTAGAGTTTAATTGATGGAACAGATGGAAGACACCGACTCCAAAGCATTAAGGAGTTACACTTAATGCATTGGAATAACTTGAGTTTAAAATGCTCCCATAATTGTCTGGGCACTTTAACAGTGGCCTGAATCCTGTTGGATATTTCCACTCATACTGATTTACAAGTTTATAACATGAGTTTGCAATATTGATGAGATCTGATTTTCGTAGTTGGGAAAAATTTATGAATTAAGCAAAAAGAAGAAAAGTTTTTAAAGACAGCTACTCTTGGTAGGACAGAGAGCTTAGCATAACAAAGGCCAGGGCAATACAGCTGTGAGGTCAGCAAAGCACTCAAGGACATATTTAAGTCCTCCCTGCTCACCAAACAATCTGAGTATACATCTAGGTCATATGATGAAAATGAGGGATTTGCACAAGGTCTCCACACTCAAGAACAACACTGAGCAAAAGAGCCAGATCTTCACAATTAAGGATAAACATATCTTAAAATTACATTTTTGCTTTGGATTTCTGTGCACCTTTAACATTAATTACAGGTGATTATTTATATACAAGAGGATGGTGAATTTGTTGATAAACCAAGATTTCTCTCTTCAAGGCTGATTGACCCTGAGGTTTTTCTTGAAAAATTATTCTTTCCAGCAGCACACAATAAATGGTAATTTGATAATAATCTCTCTCATTTATATCAGCGTAGATAGACAAAGTTGGACCAGGCCTTATCAGTCTTTCTTTGAAGAAAGACCAATAATTCATATAAAGTGGCTGGGGCAGGAATGAGGGTAGCAGGGGGATGTTGCATGTTGAAAAATAATATGAACCTACTCTAATTTGCTATTATTCTGCTTTCAAGCTACAAAAGGCAAAAAGGCAGTGCACTTATTATAATTTATTTCCCATTACATTACTGTGAATTACAACATTTGCTATGGGAAATAAAATAAGGACTGAGAAATTAATTCAGACTGGATTGTATCTCCTGGACAAAGCTAAAAAGCACACAAGTTTTCCAGGGCCCAGAGTGGCCTCAGATAGTCTCAGGTGACTGGAAAAAATACCCACCCATCTCCAGCAGCTCCTCTTATGGCCACTTGAGCACTGCATTTGTGTGATCCCTGCTCCCTAAAAGCCCAGCCAAGGACAGGCTGCCCCCTGTGCTGTTATTGCTTTCCTGAGGGATAATTCAACACCACCTTCATCTCCTCATCCCAGACTTCAGCTCCTGGTACAGTCCTGCAGGATAGTTCCTACAGTCTGTGCTATTCCATAATGACATCACATCAGCCCCAGTCCACCCTCATCTCTTTAAACATCTGTCTTGTAAAGAGCACAAATAGGTTGACATAAAATGCTCTAAAAGGGCAGCCTTAAAAGACTCCAGTCCTCTCTGGCCATATTTTAGAGGCACCGGATGCCTGAGAAGCACAGGACTCCTACTGATTTCCAGTACAGTGAGATGCCTGGGAATTTTCAAATTCCATTTCACATCTTTTGCATCTCCAGGAGCACAAACACCAAAGGAATCTGCCAAGTGCCCTTTAAGATGGACACTCAATATAGCATTTCTCCTCAGTGCTGATTAGCACAGCTACAGGTGGAGTTACCCTTTCCCTTTACAGACATTCCCACATGGAAAGGGGTGGCTGTACCCAGACCATTCCCCACTCACACTCCAGCACAAGGTGATTCCCTACCCAGTAAACCCAGTCTGGTTTTGTACAAAACTGAGAGGAGCTACCAAACCACTCATCCAAAAAACCAGCTGTGGTTAACTACAGGTAAATTACCCAGGAACTGGACAATTCAAGGCAAGGAATAAACAGGATAAACATATCTGCAAAGGTGCTTCAGAACCCTTCATCACACACCTCAGATATCTTGTTCTGCCTCTCTTACTCCTTCAGGTCTTTGTTTTATTTTCAATAAGCAAACAGCCACCCCCACTCTGCCCTAATAGCACTGGTAATTCACAATCAAAGGGACACCCCCACCCACATTAACATTCACCTGCCCTTGATCATGCAGGTAAAGTTGCTTTATGGGTTGTCAATAGAGATACAGCCAAACCCTGTCCCTGCACAGCTTCCAACAGAACACAGACCCAGTGTAAATTGTGGCATTTCCATTCTGTATGAAATTCAATGGGCTTTTCATTTTCAGCATAAACCTAAACTAGTTCAAGTCAGTGTGTGGAGGCGCCTCTGCCATGAAACAGCAGTTTGCATTAAAATTACATTATATTGTTTTGACATATCTGAAGCAAAGGTTAAAATCATCTTTTTGCTGGACATTGTTTCTGTAATATTGCCCCACTGCAGAGCTGCAATACGAACAAGGCCAGAATGATGTGAAATATTTCTGATACAAATTTTATTTTTATGTGAAACTATTCAAATGCTGCTGTACAACATGAACTACCTGAACCAAATCAAATCCTCAGGTCAATTCCTTCTTCCGAGTGCTCCTTAGATAACAAAGTCTTGTTCTGCGAATCTGTTCAATATATTAAAGTTGATTCACTCGGACAGTGTGTAAGATATAATACATTAATCTGGGCCATTTCAATTTCTGAGGCTGGGACTATAAAACTGGTGTGCTGCATATCTAATTTTTTTTGAATACCTGATTTATGCATCCCTCTGATGCATAGTGTCGATGGTATGGTGGATGCGGCTGCTGCATTAACAACGGGCTGCATCAGCACTCAAATCTTATCTTGTTAAATCAGACAAATGTAGCTCAATGAAAAGGAAGGAATAAATGCCTGGGATGGTTGAAAGGAGTGAATTTTAATCCTGTTTGTTAGGGGACTTTCATGGTGGGGGCTGAGTGACTGAGGCAGCAATGTCCACCAGGAGCTTATGGAACTATGAATTATTACATGCTCACACATACAACTACACAGGCAGGGTATACAAAGGCACAGTTTTTCATTTCATTCCTACACAGACAGGTAAACATCCCCACACCAACATCCATCCAAATACAAACACATACCTCGATAAAACTGCAGAAATAAATGCCTTTTACAAAAAGCAGGTCTATATTTACAAAGTGTAAACTTCCATCTCTCTCGGATTCAAGAACAACCATAATTGCTTCTTTGTATATAATTTATCATTTTATGCAGGGAAACAAAAGTTCTCACATGGCCTAAGTATCCAGGAATAGATTAGATTTTCAGAGTAATTATATATGTTTATATGATTTTGTGGCTGGATGGAGTACTGCTGGCACTCTATACACAGTCAATATTAATTCTCAAGGAAAGAAAATGTTCTTGTGTTTGCACAATCAACGAGACCTTTAGAAATAAGCTTTCTGCCAGCCAAGGAAAAGTTTGAATGGCACACACACCACAGCCTCAGCCGAGGTATTTACAATAAATGGAAGGTATTGTCAGAACTAATTCTTAGGGAAGACCCTGAATCACTCACTGTAATTTGAATTCCTTTCTCTAGTAAATTCTCCTATTTCATCCTCAGACCATAACTTGGTGAAGAACCTTAGTTTGTCTATAAAAATGTGTTTGGGAACAGACAAGGACCACAAAGCTCTTCTACAAGGCTACAACCAAGGCACAAGGCAGCATTAGCAGCAGAAAGCCCCAGTCCATTCAAAGCCAAGTTGTAGCTGGAATTATTTAATTGGCTCAAAGGTGAAATTTCATGCCCAGTAAAACATGGGAAATATATTATTTAAGCAGGCATCAGTTCAGTACTTATTGCTTTTCTCTCTCCACAAAAACTAATTATAACAAGAAAAAAGTCAGAAGATGCCATCTCTGCAGCCTCTCCCTGTGTCCAAAACTACAAGGTCAGTTCTCCATTTTGGACATCATTCCTGCTTGTTGTGATGTCACAAACACCATTACTGTTTGTAACAATGCAATAATAACCAGGAGGAGGGCTGAGAAGAGCCTGTTGTGCTCAAATACAACATGTAACAACTCTCCCATCTGCAAAAGTCCTGGGACCAAACCCTTGGAAAGAAATTTGAATGCTGTGTTTTCATTTCCCTTTCAACTGAATGCAAAGGTTAATCTTTAAATTCATGAAATATAAACATTTTAGAGTTGCTATCTTGAGTTAACTTAACCCAGCCTTAAAAAACCCAGCAGTAAAGAGAAGTAGTGATGGAGGCCCAGACACGACAGACACAATTCATTATAGACCTTTTTGATCCAATTATCCAGGAGAGGTTAGGATAAGCAGCCCAAATATGTACAGTGCAATGGAAGAGAATACAAATAAAGGCCACATTCTCACTTTTCCTGAAAGTTCCAACAGCTTCCCTGTATCCCATGCATATTAATAAGTGTGCAGATCAATTCAAAGCCTTATTTCTCTTTTGAGAACAAAGGGGGGAAAAAGCACATTTATACCAACAATTCCAAAGCTAAGTAAGAAATGAGAGTTAATGGTTCTGACTGCTTTGGAGAACTGTGCTGCCTGGAGGGAAGGTTCCACTTCCTCACCATTCCAGTGAGCACTGCATGGTCTGGAAAGCCAGGAGAGGTCTTCCAAGGGGAGACAGGGAATGCTCTTTGTGTGTTTTAGGGAATTTACCCTCAGCATTGTGCCACAGAGTGACAGCATTCTGGTGAGGACACGCCTGAAGTCTTGGTGGCCGCCAGCCCCAACCACTGCTGCTCTCACTGAGAGCCCTGCTCAGGAGAAGCAGCAGAGAAACACAAATAAAATGGCCAAACCTTAGGGAAGATACAGATAAAATGAGCAAATCAAGATAATTGTGCTAATTATCATAACGAAGGGAAGATTTTGAGTTTGCATGAAGGCTCCCCCCCTCCCCATCACATGCACAGTGCTGCAGCCGCATCCAGGATAAATGAATTCCAGGCCTGGTTGGATGCTCGGATTTCTGTCAAAGTGGCTCCATTACATGTGTGTCCCCCAGGGTCAGACTGCATTAGCAGGACTCCTTTTCTTCCATACATGATGAACTAAGGATTTGGCAGAGTGTGTTCCAAAAATCCATTCGTGATGGGCATTTGCAGTGTCCGCAGGAACTTTGGCTCACTTTAAAGCAGGCTGGGGGTTTGGGCTTTTCTTTCTTTTTATTTTTGTTACATTTCCATTGGTAGAAAAATAAACCCCGAAATGTCTTTGAGGTCACGGAACAGTGACCCCACTGGCTGGGCTAATTTGATTGTGCCAGAACAATAGCACTGTACTCCTCTGCCAGCCAAGTGCATGCTAATTATGCGATTTGCCCTTGATAAGACCTTGGTGGGTCATTCAGCAGTTGTGATCTGTCACTGACTTCTAATCATGTATTATCGTCTGGGTGAGTCAGAATGGTACCCTAAGCTTTCTGTCTTTACAGCAATGTGGCACTCTAATTACCTTATGCCAAGTGGATATGCAGAGACTGAATTAAGTGATCACTGTGATTGCCTTCAAAATCTTCTCTTTATCCTTTGTGTTGCTTCTCTGCAATTTACATTTTAAGATGCCGAGAAGCTTTTGGTGAGACTGAAAATGCCACTCTAAAAAAGAGATGATTTTTTTAATTTAAAAAAAAAAAGCATATAATCAATTCCTAAAAGTATTTAAATGCTGCTAAACCATATACCTCAATAAGACTCTCTCAGTAAACTTGTTGGAAATTATAAGACATCTTTACCTTTTAATCTGCAGCCAAAAGAGAAACAAAAGGGAAGGACCCTAATGTCTTCCCAAAGTTTTAACAATTCAGGATTGCTATTTAATATGCAAAAATTAATTATAAAGTGCTTTTCCACATTGATTCTGCCTGTGAAATGTACACATATATATAACAAATACTATGGAGCAAATGTAAAGCTGGAAAAGCTTCATTGCTGTGCTCATCATGCTCGTTAATAACAGCAAAGATGGGTTGACTGACCCTGGAAGTCTGACAAATTCAGGCACAAATTCCTCACCTATTGGCTCAGGTATTTGGTAGGAATCCAAGAAATTATGAAAATGCTCCATATTTCACCCAGGACTTTAAAAATCAGGGGTTTTCACTGCACTGTGCTCCCCTATTGTTGCATAGCAACTCTCAAAAACTACAAAGCAATCTGTTATGGTAAACCAGTCGCATTAACATCTGCATTTGCCCCAAGAATGATCTAATGCCTTTTGCAATGAAAATGTGGTGATACATCTGGAGGTTAAACAAAGTAATGATTTATAAAATTTGATAAGATGCATTTGTCTGAATCAGCCTTGAAAATATGAACTCTGAAGCACTACTTGAAAGTTGCCATAAAACAGACAAAAAAAAAACAAACCTTCACAAAGTTAAATTTATAGTACCACAAACAGAAAATAAGGATTTTCAAAGCTTTTCTGTATTGTATGTCAATATTGCAGTATAATTTTTTTATAGAAACAAACTGGGGGGGGGGGAGGGAAGTCAATAAAAACCATAAAGCACAATTGAGAAAAAATTGCAAGCCTTATTTTCCTCAAATCACATGATACCCAAGCAGCATTATTTGCTGAAACCTTAGTTTGTTTGGAGGTGGGGGGAAGGAGAGAGAAAAAGAGAGAGGCAGAGTGCCTAGAAATAAGATGCAGTCCCTGGGTGGCAAAACAAAAGAGCTCAAGGAAAAAAAANATCTATCAAGTTTGATCAGGTCTGCTATAATGAAGTGGAGCTTCATATTCCAAGCAGGGACAATGAAGACAGAAGTCAGGCTCTAGAAATGTGCTGCTCACTTTGTGCTTGGAATATGCAGCAGCCAGCAGGGAGCCACAAGATAATTACACAGTATTTGTGTGGTTCCAGGGAGCTTCCTGCGCAGGTTGAATGCCCGCGCTATATTAAAAGGCAGCACAGTGAAATGTTTTTAATGAATATTTTTGTCAGGGAAAGAAAAGGCATTTGAATGATTTTTGTGTATGCAGGGAAGGAGAGGTGGAACATCACTGTCAAAATACAGGTACCTTTGTTTATATTTACTCCATTATTTACAGTTTCAAGAGCCTGATGTCCCTTCAATAATACAAATCACAATGCCAGCTTAATGTTATTTAGGGCTAATCGCATTCACAGTCCTAACTAATGTCTGCTGTTAGTGTGTTCCACTGAAAACCTGCCTCAACTGCCTTGAAACTACTTTTATTTTTATTTCCTGTAGGAGTTGAAATGTTTAGACACATTTAATCAGAAAACTCAAAGAAGTAACACAGATGTTGATACTTACTATTCAGTAGCCCTTGGCAGTGATAGATCTAAACCACAAGAATACATTACTCCAGCACTCTGTAATTCTCACCTAACAGATGTGAGTAATCCACTGAATTAAAACCCCCAGACATCAGACTCATAAATGCTCGTTTTGCAGTGTGAGCCATCGCATTGATCACAACCTGGACTTGGGCAAAAAAGTTCATTTCAAAGGCTGTTTGCTGGCCCAGATTTCAATATTCTCTACATC
The DNA here is from genome assembly GCA_013400775.1 of Chaetops frenatus. NCBI lineage: Eukaryota > Metazoa > Chordata > Aves > Passeriformes > Picathartidae > Chaetops > Chaetops frenatus. The sequence goes on from VZTR01015106.1 coordinate 642,045, forward strand.
TAAGAAAGTCCCTGTTCTGCTCACAATCAAATCCCTTCTGGTACGCATGGCCTGAGACAATTTGCTGTTCTGTGCTGCTCAGCATCCTCACATAGGATTAAAATTTCCAATTCCACAACATTACCCTCCACACAAAATACAGGAACAAACACCCACTTCCTGCTCCAGGCAAGGGACTGCAATTAATGAGTAGTTTTTTTTAATTTATTTTTACAATCAAATTATTTTTTAAACAAATGGTCAGTTTTATAATTAAACTGTGATTCAATAGACTCCCTTGCTGAGAAAGGAGGCCCAGGAACCCTCCCCTGTCCTTCCACCCAGGACCAGCATCTCCACCTGCACTACCCCATCTCCTTCCTATCCAAAATGTGTGCCAGGATTGAGTGGATTTATTACCAAGTACCAAAGAAAGCCAAGAGGTTCAATTTCTACAGATTTTCCTAGAAATGCAAAAAAAAAATACATATAACAATTTCTAGAAAACTTGGAAACAAGGAATGCAATTAAAAGGAGTCCCTTCTTTGGTGACAATGCTTCAGATAACCCACGGCAGCAGGAGACACAGAGACTTTCTTCATATCATCAGAAATAGAGACAACTTCCACCCTTTCACGTTTTTAACTATGTTATGTGCTGACAAAAGCAGTCAATATTTGTGATAATAGTCCTGGGAAAACCACAATGAATTTGGGAGATGCTTCACCTGAATTCGGTTATTGAAGAGAACAATCTCATGGATCAAGATAATGCAGCCAAAGAAGTGTTTGGTTTTGTTTCTTTTTAAAGGACATTAGCAAATTATTGAATAATTCTGATATTAAAATGTAAGTGCCTATGAAGAAAGGCATAATAGAACACTTCAACCTATGCCCTGATAGCTGTGGCCACAAATTAATCCCTGGTGCATCCCCAGTGGTTTCCTGTCTGCTACTGGATTCAAATGCATCTAGAACTTAAAATTTGTAAAACAAACAAACAAAAGCCCCTTAAGGTCCAAGTTGTGAAAATTATTCCTCAGAAATTCTTTTTATTTCAACCCACTACATCAATTCAAATACTTGCTTCTTGTATATATTTATTATTAAGAGCTCTAAATTAAACTTCCTAGAAGCACTGAGCACTTGCTACCTGCAGGGACTGATTCTGCCCCTTTGAGTGGGAGATTCACCCACATAAATCCTGATGCAAAAGGCAATAAAAGGGTTTCACATATGTAACACCTCCTCCTTTTTTTTGTTTGCATTCCTATTTTAGCAACACTCTGTGGTAGGATTTCTGCCATGATCAAAGGACTACACTGGAAATACTTCTTTCAGAATGATCAGTGCTATTTTTTTTTTTTGCCAAGGAACTGTATGTGATTTCTGCTCCACTCTTTGTCTACAGCAGCTCTAATTTAAAAGGAAATCTTTCAATTACCAGATGAAGAGGTAAACAGCTGTCACATTTGGAGCCCATGTAAGCATTATAACCTACATTCCATACCCCTGAGCAAAGAAATCTAGAGGAACTTCCTGCATTGCAAAGGATGGGAGCTAAATGAGAATTTTCATTTTATTTTTGGCAAATGGGTAAAAAATTTTGCAGCTTTAAAGGCTCAAGCCCGCCTCTTGAATGGAGGGGAAATAATAATTACTCCTTTGGACCCTTGGCTGTTGGAGGTTGCCTTTTGTGATTAGAGCAAATAGTCACAACTAATCAACCATGACAAGCCATGTTTGCTCGGTTTCAATTAGTTCACTCTACCAAATCTGGTTTTCAGTAACTGAACTACCTAAGATTACACCTCAACACTTAAGACCTGAGCTCTCCTCCAGCCACCAGAGCACTCAGAGCCTGTGCTCTGTGGTATGCAACTCGTTTCTGTTTCGCTGTTGTTACAAATAAGCTGAGAGAATAATAACTTCACTGGGTCAGATTCTCATTCTCGTTCCGCCTGTCCATTTAATTCCATGTAAGCCAGTGCATTACACCAGATTTACAGCACTCTGAGTGACAACAGGATTCACTCAGGCCAATGGAATCCACTCAGGTTCCCACAAGTTTAAGTGAGAGCAGAATTGTGTCTCTAACCCAGCAAAGAAATCTCAATGCCATCCTTGCTGTGCACCCTCATAAACTGGGTAATGTAGGCACAGCTCCTTTTTGGACCTGCATATTAAACAGTTATTTTGCCAATATTTATATGCCCATATCCCTGGGTACAAGCAGAGCCAGGGATATCAACCATAGCTGTTGCATGAGATGAGCTTTGTATCAAAGGAAAAAAGGCTCCTCTCCATCTCAGATGCTTTATTTTATTCAACCAGCTCTTTTTCACATTGTTATATCCAGTGAATGTAGCACGGTTGGATTCAGAAGAGAACCTTAAGCGTTACCATAATGCTTAGAAGCAATGGCTTCACACTGTATAATCTATCAAAGGTGTCAGATTTACAAAATGCAGATTTTCTGTCAAATTTGGGCACTATAAGCACTGTATCTTTTCACTAAGGTGCTGACTGCTGTTTTAATGAGGCCCTTTGGTGGCTGTAAAAAACTGAAAGGAGAGGATTATAGGGGTTACCCTAGGTATTGTCTATTTGTCTTACAAATTTCACACTAACTACCAATTACATCGCCATAAACCTTTTGGCTACTTCAAGCTATATGCCATATAATACATAAAAAATACGCTGTGTTAACCTCTCCCATATTATACGAGTAACTACAGCCACTGATGCAAGTAACATATCTAATGAAGCCAATAATGAGCCTCTTTAAAAGTAGTCTTGTTATAGGAATAATATTAGAGCAGTTCAGTTAAAGGCTAAGGTCCATTATGGCACGCTTCCTATGTTCTCCAGTCCCAGGGCTGAAAAGATGCTGACATGCTAATTCAGGCTCAAGAAGGGCATTAATCTCACAACCTTCTACTTGTCATGCTTAATGGGACATCCTGCCTAGGTGAAATGAACCTGATGTATTCAGGTAAACATAATTTAATAAGGGAGGAAAAAAAAAAAAAAAGGAATAGCCAGGGTCCAACATAATGGGAAGGGGAATATTTACAATTTATTTATGTTTATATCTCAGTGAGGAGGATTGTTAACATTCAACTGAGAATTAAGCAGTATAAGAAAAGGGCAAATAATACAGGATTTGTTTAAAATCCAACTCCTGAAATGTTGGTGCATTTAAAGGAACATGTTAATGTGGAGGAGGAAGGGATGCACTAATGTGGGGCTTGGAGCACTTGAGTGTAAAATAGAGGATCTGGAGCTATGGAGTCTGATATTTAAAAGGCAAGCATGAATGTCAGTGCATAGCTGTAGATCCTCTTCAGGCTGTCATCAATCATAAGTCTAATAAGCCACCTAAAATTATGTCACAAGGTGCAGAACTGGACCAATGGCAGCAGCTAAAGCAGCACATGCCTCACTTGTAGCCCAGTTGGGAAATGCAGGACCCACCTCCCAAACTCCCCAAAGCACAAGGAAAGCCCACCTGGACACTGGGCATGGGCCTGGTGGTCCATGCTGCTGAATATACAGATAATGTTTGTGGCCATCCCTTGGATTAGCAGGAGATCAAAGTGCAAAAAAATATTATCAGCCACACAAGAAAAACTGATTCATGAATAGCAGCTAGGTATCCGAGAAAGCCGTAGCATTAGGAATAAGACTGTAGGATGGAATACTACCCCTAGGACAGGGTCTGTATTTCCCTAGAATTTGCCCTTCACTGCCCCCAAAATCTTAAGGTTGCTTTACATATTTCTGTGCTGGGTGAGGAAGCAGCATGGAACCATCAGACACTCAAAAACAATAAAACTATTACAGATGCTCCTTGGTGACTGGAGAAAGCAGAACCCCCCACAACACTGCAGAGCAGGGCTGTCATTCCCAGCCTCTGGGGCTTCTTTAACAAACTACAGCTTCATTCCTGTATGTCCCAAGCTCAGGGGAAAAGCTGTGCAAGTTCTTTGGCTGTTTGTTTGTTTAATTGTAGCCACTGTCTAACTGAGCAAGGAGTGTGTGTCACACCACCAGGATAATGGTGGTGAGAAGCCAGGGAGAATTAGGTAAATATCCCAGTGCTGTGACTGTGGAACAGCTGTGTTACAGTTGTGTCCTGTTCCAGCAAGGGAGCCAAACCCACCTTTCCTGCTGACAGTGACTCCTTTTGCTGGATAGGCAGAGCCCAAACTGCCCTTGTTTCACAGCACTGAAAAGAAACCCAAACTTCACTTTTAAGCAGCAAAACCCCCAGATGTGGAGAGAGCCCATTCAGCAGGGCCCTTGCAGGCTCAAACACACAGGTGTTAATCTTGTTAAGCCTCCAAACACACTCCAAATAGGCCTTCTCTGCCTCCCTGGCTCCCAATGCACCTTGTGACCATAAACATCTGGGTATTTTATCTAGGCTGATTTCTGCAAGCAGTTTTCCTCTAAAGCCCCTAATGCAGGTTGTTGCAATGGGGCTCCACAGTGCCTATTAGGTGCTGGCCATGCTGAGTCAGGGCAGGGGCTGTACAGATGAACTGCTCCACAGGGAACTGCAGGAGACTCTGCTGCTGCAAGGCACAAACCCTCCTGGAGCTCTCCAGTGCACAGAGGACTGCACTTGCCATTAAATTATTTCACAGGGAGAGGCCTATTACCTGGGAAAGCTGATCCTGCTCTAAAGGCCACTGCAAGGGACCATCACCCTCTTTGGGGGAGATGATGTGTCCAGAGGAAGCAGCCCCAGGAATCCCAGGCATACCAAAGGCTGCAGTGATGACAGGCATTTGTGCCAAAGTTGTGTTTGTTGTGCAGCTCCCCATCCACACAAACCTAAGTCTGCCAAAAGCTGGCCCAAAGAAATCAGCAGTTTAGAAGTTCAGCCAGAAAGTACTCATTTGTTCCCAGCTACAGCTTGTAAGAGATTTGGAAGTGGAGGCCAGTGAGACTGCCCCAAAAACACTGGCAGGGTTTGCTGACCCAGCACAAAACCTCCCCTCTGAAGTCAAGAGGAACATTCAGCAATATTCCCATATTTGAATGCAATCTCTCTCCAATAGATACCTTCCCAGCCTCTTTCTTGAAGTTCCCTGGGTGCCAGGCAGTTCTCCTCTCACTATGATTTCTTTTTCTCCCCATCCAAGTGGGAACCATGTTCTGCTCTGTATAAAATCAGCTCTGCAGTGCTGGATAAAATATGTCACCTTAGGCACCTGAATTAATAGTTTGGTTATGTACTCTGTTAAGTCTTTACTATAGATCAGAATAACTGTGCCAGACAGACAATTCTGTAGAGCTAACATTTTAAAAAGGTGCCAAAGCCAAAGGCCCTTCAAGATCCCACTGAATTATCCAGCTTAAAAAAAAAAAAAAAAAAAGCACAAAGCCAACCAAAAACAGACATTTTTTTTTTCCTCCTGCAGCTTTCTTCAGTACCACTGGAAATATAATATAGTGGAAAACATTGGCAGGAATAAGCAGTTCTGTGGAGCTGCTAAAGCTGCAATTAATGCTAATGAAGCTTTGTATAAGGTATAACATTACACCTTATACAGAAAGGAGCCATAGTGTAAACTGGCTAAGTAAGAAAAACGATCAGCCATTGTGCTCTTCCAGTCCAGTCCATGAGGGTATTGCCTCTGTGAAGCCATCTTGATTTGAAACCATGAAATAAACCAAAATAAATCTGCAAGCAGGTGTTCCTTGGTGCTGGAGCACTGGAAGTTGTAACAAAAAACAGCCTCATTTTAGCTTCTGCAGAGAGTGAAGTGAATTTACTGCTCAGTGATGCATCGAGCACGGGGAGGACACGAGCAGCAGGAGCTTCCAGCAGGATGATGCTATTAAGGCAGGAAGACTTCCCACGGCTGTTAAGGAAGTAGTGGAAGGCAGGTGATGGAAGTGGGGGTTTGCCAGGCAGCCACGGGCCCACTGTACATGTTAAGTTGTTGTTTTCTGCTCAGCTAAGCAGCAGAGAATTGATATGTTCGCAATGAAGTGCAATGACAATTAAATTGTAACTGACCTACATGTTACCATCATTACGCTTTCTCTTTTTTACTGCTTTCCCTCTTATTTAATCACACAGTATGGGGTTTTTATTAGGCTGTAATGTTAAAATCTTCATCCATTTAGCCATAAATGTTTGACTGGATATCTATCAGACTTCCCTGCACTATACAAACAAAACCATTTTGCTGAATCATTGTTGACTTGTTTGTGGCCTAATTTAATGAGTGTAATAACTTACATGACTACACAGTTAACATTTAGGAGCCCAGAAAAGACCTGCTAGCATGCAGCAAGCTACTGTATATGTTTTCTATTCATATCACTCCTCTTTGCAGTAAATTTCATACAGTAATATGCACTTCTTGCAAGGCTGCTTTTGCTTTCACTCAGCCCAGGCTGAGTGTTCCTTAGCCAGGCTGCAATGCTGCAAATCAAGGGCCTCACATTTTCAGTGGAGTTGCAGCTTGCTAAGAACCAGGTAACCTCTTACATAGACATCAAAATCAAAATATCAAGCACAAGAAGCTTCAGCACACGTCCACTGCACTGTGCCTATGTGCACCTTACTGAGGAGGAAAACAAAACCAGTTCCTAGCACAGAAAAAGGTTTTGAATACAAAAACTACAGAAAACTAACCCTTGTTTCAGATGAGGTGAAAGAAATGGGGCTGCTTTATGACATCAGGGGCCAGTCCCAGGTGTTTGGGCCTGGGCCTGCCTGACAGAGGAGGAGAGGAACCCACAGCAGCAGTGCTCATGTGTGGGAGCATTTTTACTCCATTATCCTGAAAATAAACCCCAAACCTTCTTGTCACTACCTTCACTTTCAGATTCATCTGCCATCTGACAGCCCTGCAGATCAATTAAGTAACAAACTAGAGTCTCCATATTCATACACTAATTTAACACATACTTGGCAAGACAGAGGCATTTTGCTGCTTGCAGGGCCATAACTCAAACATCAATACATGGAGGGTGACAATTTGTGAAGTGCAAACACTGAAATTTTCCATTTTCCACACAAAAATATCATTTCAGTGTGACAAAGGGATGGCACCAATTATATTTTATTGCAGACACCCTTTGTTAATGGCAATGAATCAAGCTGTACTGGGGAATTGCAGACTCTGCTGTAAAAGTGGTGCTGTCCCAGGTAAATCCCAAAGCATGGAAGAGCCTCAGTTGTCCCCCAGACATATTCCAACAACCTTCTTTTATCCACAGGAGAAACTAACCCCAAAAGGCACAGCAAACAACAGGGTCACTTGGAGTCCCTTTGAGTATCTATGAAAGGACTTAGCACAAGGATTTTCAATTTAGGACAAATGATCATGTATGAATTTGCCATTTTATAAATATTTTACCTAGATTTCTATATTTTTATTGAATGCCATAAGCTTCCAGTAAAATTTCTTTAATATGAAACAGCTAATATTTGATTATTAGTTACATTTTGGTTACAGTTTTATCATAAAGTGAAGGGCCCTGAGTTTTTCTTCTTTCAGTCTGCAACATGAAATGCACTCTATCAATAGCATAATCCTGACCTAGGAAAGTCACAAATTATTTAATTGCAAGAAAGGTTTTTGGAAAGATACCTGAATTCAATACACAGCTCTATTTGGTTTTAAAACCATTTTAAAGACCTCAGTTACAGCAAATTGGGTAAATTGTCAAAGATGGGTGTATTTCAAAGCCTTTGCAGGGCCATGATTATGAGTTTTATTTTGAATGGATAACAGCACACACCATGTGGCCTGGCAAATCACACTGAAGATTTCTATTATTAAATCCTGCAACCTTAAATATTTGATGTTTTTTCATTAGCATTTCTGACTCTCCTTCTATTCCATTTGTAGGATTGAAGAACAGGGCTGGTAGTAAAAAATCTAGCAGAACAAGCCTCTGACTCACAACTTTTTTTGCTTTTCCTCCTCACTTTGTTTTGTACCTTGTCAACACAGCACAGAAAGCAGAACCTGGAGAATTTTTAGGGTACAGCACAGACAACAAAAAATCAGAATTCTCTATGCACAGGACAAAACCCTGTGGAATCGAGCAGGAAATGAAGGCACTATTAATAATCAAGTATTTCTGTAACTTCCTGAACAGAGGACCTGCAAAATTCCTACCAAAAATATAATCCCATGTTATTTTTTCAAACTTCAGTCACTGCTGTTTGTGTCCTGGGTGGAAAACTGAGGTAGATGAACAAGAAGATCTGGGGAAAAATCTAAATGCTTTTATGCTAAATGAATATGCAAAAGCTGGATACGGTTAATCCTTGGGATTTGTAAAAGGAAAACTGCCTTCCAAATCTCACAATCCTGAGACAGGAAGTGAACTCCATGAGTGCACAAGTCCCTGTCCTCACTCCACACTGCTCTGTGCTGTGCAGAGCCAGGTGATGCTTGGTTAGAGCCTTCCTCTAGGTCAGGAACACTCCACGAAGATCCTACTCAGGATTTTCTCTGATTTTAAATCCAGGAGCACCCCCCTTTGCCAACCATCAGTCCCAGGTGTCCCAGGACACTCCGCCCCAGCCATTGCCCCACTAACTCCTGTGTTTTGACACTACTGCCCTTCTGGCTCTATCAACAGCTCTGTGAAGCAGATTTATTCTGGTCCTACACTGTAAACAACCTAAACTACCTCAAAATAATTTTTCTTTTATTGGGACGAGGCAGGTTGGGAACAGACTCTGAAATTCTCTTGTTGGGACAGCTGAAGGGTCCTTCCAAACGTAGCTATGTGTCTGAATAAATGCACACAGTTTCCAGCATTCCTCCCTTCCTCCCCAGCTCTACGAATTTACTTTAATTATTTAATCAGTTTGGTTGAAATTCAAAGTAGTAAGTTGTTAGTTGCTACTTAACATTCCTTAAAAATTGCATTCATTAGGTGCAGGAAGGAGACTTACCATTGTTACAGTAATTTAAATTGTTACCACATGGCTACAGACTCCTGCTAACTTGGTGGGTTTGGGGCAAAACCACCTCCTTAAAGATCTTTAAAAGACACTAGAGATAAGCTAACCAAACTTTTGTCCAGGAGGTTACAATTTATCAAAAATGTAATACACCATGGATGAAAGCAGCACATATTAACATTGTAAGCAGCATATAATGTGGTCCATCAAATGACATCTTAGCATCTCTCACTCTGGTCATAGGGAAGTTTGCTGATGGGACAGAGTGATGCTCCATTGATATTTAACAGTCCCAGTCCATGGTCCTTTGTGAGACTGCAACTTTATCCACTCCAGCCCATTCCTTCCCCAGCACTAAATCAGTCAGCTTTGACACAAGACACTGTTCCAGTCCCTTTGCTCAAATTTAATGCTGGAGATGTTTTAACTTCCCAATATTACTGGCTTGGAAAGCAACCGAGGAAAAGACCCCCTCCCTTCCCAATTCTCCCTGCACTTCTTGAACATGTGCACATCCTCATCATGAACCCTGGCATCCTTCTCCAAATCCTAAGGAAAAGGAGATCTCTGCTGGGGATCACTGGAGAAATTTTACAGCTGGAGACTCTAACCTGGATGCAGCACAGATAAGAATACATCAGCACCTCCTATAGGAAAATTCAGATGAACACCACACATAAAATAACAAAATAAAATAATAGATTCATCTTCCTGCAGCTAAAGATAAATATTAAATAATCCTATCTGCTTCTGGCTGAAAATTAATTTCTTCTAAGGCAAATAGTGTAATACGTATGTGCGTTTCAATTCCCATTTGGCAAAAAGCCTATTTTCAGTCTGCAGTACATAGACTTTTGGAATACCAGAACTGCATTCATCACAGACACACTTAAACAAATAAAATCTTCCTTCGGGTACCAATTCATTGTGGTCTAGTAAAATATATATATATTTTAAACCATCGGTATTCCCACCCAGTCCAGATAGCCAGATTAGAAGCAAAGCTCTTTGTTTAATAATTAATTAGTCCAGAAAAACCCCTCCAACAGGGTTATCCCCAGTATCCAAACTCCTCTGCCAAGCAGGACCACAGACATTGCCCACTTGTGCCACACTAACAAACATCTGTATTTTGGGATTGAGCCATCCGTGCAGTAACTCCTGATTAACTCATTGCCTGGGAAAAGACAGGAGAGCAAACAGAGCATTCCAAACCCAAAGTCTGAGCACTCTGTCTCCCTGCCTTGGCTCAGACAGAACATCTCCATCTCCCTGTGCCTCTGTCACTCCCATGCTGCTGAGCGCTCCGGAGACGCCGCTCCACAAGCACAGACTCACTGAGCACTAATCAGGCTGTTCCTGTGTGCTGTGTGTCACTTGCCAGGTGAAGTGTTGTGACAGAAAGCCTGACATGCCATGACATTCTGCAGTCTTGTCAGCTTCCTGGGAATGCATTATTCTTTCCCTTTCCCACCACAACCCTCTTCTGTTTCAGACCAGCATCCACAGTTGGCTCTCGCATGTCCCTCCACAGAACTTCTTTCCCAAGGCATATTCCAGGTGCATTTTATCATCTCTTGCTATTAAAAAACTTCCCTCCCCATGCTTGGAGCCCTGAGAAATATGAGTTGTTCACTGCCTTGGAGACCCTAGATATTTTTCCAGACCCCATCTTTGGCCATACAAGCATATAAATTTACAGGTTTGCCAGCCTGCTCTTCACTCAGATGCTTCTGCAGTCCAACCTGGGCTCTGACAAAGTTTGCAGCACCCTATTCTTTCTCTGAAAACTTTAGGAGATCTCTTGATCTCAGTCTCTTAGCCAGGACCTATTTGGCAGTACCCAAAGTAGCTGCTCTGATGCAGGATGCACAGATAAGATATTAGACCCAGCTACCATGGTGATTGATGTTCTAAAAATATCCAGCTCAGCTGTACTGACAGATGGGTTAAATATATGACTGCACTATACCTGGATCACAATCTGTTAGCATGAGGATGCAGATAAGGGACCAGCAAGTGCAGTTGAGTTTGGGAAATTTAAAGAAAAATGCACAAAAAAAAAGTATCTATAACCCCAATGTTGTGAAACTCTACTGGTCTCATATGTTAAAAAGGCTTCTTCGTCATTCTCTTTTTTTACTCTGGCAACTCTGTCTGGTCCCGTTCTGCACTCGAGGAAATGACAAATATGCAGATTGCAGTGGTAAGGAGAAGGAATCCAGTTCTTAGCAAACTCAACATGACAGAAAGCATTTGTTGCTGCTGCTGCAATTTGTGTATCTTAGCATTCTGTGAAGTCTAATGTGATCTTAGGCTGCCTGCTGCCTTGGAAACTAGTGGTCAGATACTCTCAGCAGTGGGCATAACCAGCTAGAACATTTTGATTAGATGAAATTTCATGGAACTGAAATATTTCACACACTGGCTTCAGTGAATTTCTGTCAAGGACCAAAAGAGAGAGAGCACTCCTTGAAAATAACAACCCCACACGCTGGTGGGTTTGGACACAGGGATGTTGGAGCTCTAGACTCAAATCCCTGTTGGACCAAGAGAGCTGGAATTAAGTCAATTGCACTTGAAGTCAATAACAGGCCAGCCAGGCTGCTAACAAAGTCAAGAGATGTAACTCTCAGACATAAAAGAGAAAGAAATAAACCCAAACACACACTTATTTTCCATGTTGTTTGACTCTCTCCATTGTAACCCTGAAGCTTTGAGAATTCAAGTAAAATTTGTCCACTTGCCCAAAGCAAAGCACTCAGATTACAGAAGTTACCTAGTACACAGCTAAAAATTACCAAAACATCAGGAAATGAGGGCTCCATTTCCCAGTAACCTTCCTTTGGAGAAACAGAAATCTTTTCCTCAGATATCATTTTAAGGTTACAAGGCTGACCAGAGTCAAAAGAGAATCGAATTAGCAAGAGAAAATGCATTCGGGTCATGAGGTGGATTTCCACATGTCCCACCTCTGCAGCACCAGCACTGGAGTTCAGAAAGCAACTCGGCTGCATGGGGCAGCAGCCAAATATTGCTCTCCTTCAGCCAGCAGCCTGGAGGTGTCAAGATCCATCGGGTGTGGGCTGTCCCCACAGCCTCCAAACCTCAAGGGCCATTCCCAAGCTGTGAAAGGCTTTTGGTAGCTGCTGTGATTACAGGGAAGAGCCCAGTTGCAAAGTGCCCCCTTCAACCCACAGAGTTTCCACTGCAGCTCCCTCATCCCAGGTGGGATCCTGGCAACACGTCAGGCTGGAATTGTGGTGGTGAGATCCTGCAAAGAGCCTCTGATTCCCCGGTAAATTAATGTTCTTTATTAAAAATGTCTTTTCAATCACTTGCATTGCTTCACATCCAGATCTGAACATTCCTGGGATTTCTCAAGGTCAGCTGTGCATGGGCACGTCCCTCTCTCATATTGCAACCCCCTGAAGTGACAATTTCTCCTTTTGTCTTTGGGCTTAGAGCAGAGCTGCCCTCCACAAGCACCAGGTGGGTCACACTCCCCAATAACAGCCATTAGCAGGTGTGGGTGGGATTTGGATTTCAGCATATTTGTATGGAAATGACCCTTGTGGTGTCACTTTACTCCTTACAAATCACTCCAATATCAGGCTCATAAACCCAAGTGATTGTAGAGAACAAATAAATACTGATGCCTTGCTGGAAACGTGCAACAAAGAATGCTGTTGGACTGCTCTCTTAGGGCTGTGGTCAGCACAGGAGAGGTTTTCCACCCACTCCTTCCTTTTGTAGCTGTCCTGTTTTTACCATTTCAAATTTAATACTTTTTCTAATATATTATATGTTACCTCCCATGTATTTAAACTGTACTTAAAAGCATGCTAAGAACTGGTAATTCTTTAATGGTTGTTCACTTACAAGCGATTGTGGGTCATTACACAATCATTTAAAGGGCATTAATGAGAACCATTTAATGGTTTTAGTAGAATATCATTGTAAGGGACAGGGGAAAAGTTACTGGCTGTAAATTTTTATGACCATTTCTTACAAAACGTATTACTTTAAAGATTTATGTATGTAACAATGAGTACAATAAAAGCCATGCTAAAAATAATTTGAAATCAAAGTAATGCATATAGATAAGGTCCCACTTGCTGCAGTTTTCAATGCAGAAACATTTTCTCTCATTTCTTTTAGAAACCTTTCCACTTGCAGTGCAGCTTCAGCTCTCCTTTATGAAAAGTCAGAGCAGGAAAAAAAAGTGCTCAACTCTACATTTTAGCAAGGCATAAATTGTCCTTTACGGTCCATATTTTATTTTTACTTTTCACTCCTTGTTTTGCATATAAAGTAAGTATTTTCTCACTTTTTCCTCAGATACAGCACAATAAGACAGCTTTTAACCAGAATGCAAGGAGAATAACTTCCATAGGCATCTCAAACTGTACATTTCATTGGCTTTTTATAAATGGAAAATAAAGGAGAACTCTGCACACCAAAATTAAAAGGTTGACTATTTCCCTACATGGAAATTCTTTATTACTGTACTAGACCAGAGCATACCTTCAAAACTACAGGAACTTATTTTGAAAACCATTCATATGGATGCATTAACCTTATTAAAGTGTTTTAATAACAAAACAGTCATCATATTATGCCTGGTTTTGTCCATTTGTGACTCACATGGAATATCTAATAAGGAAGACAATGCCCTTTTCCCCCAGTATTCTTGCATAAGTAGGAGAATATTTCTAATTAACAGGCAGAGTTAGTGCAGCACATGAATTGAACTCAACCATATCTCTGGAAATGCTGATATTTTTACTGTTTGCATTAAGTAAGGATTGTATTTCTCTCTGAATCTGACCCAGTACCCATTACCAATAAGATTAAGATTTAAGATAACTTGGTCAAAAGATTGTGAATTATAACTTTTAATTAAAGCGTAGAAAATAGTTTCTTTAAAACAAACATGGTAATACTTTCAAGATCATTAATTTTTTATGTAATGAACAACAAACCCAACCTGAATAATTTCAAGCATGACACTGCAGAGCCAAGGAAAGGGGATTTTTCAAAACTTTAAGGCCACAAACATTAGCAATACAGCTCAACTGCAGCTTTTGACTGTTTGGAAACACTGCTCTTCTTTCATGGGGAGTGCTGTTGGCATTACATGCTCCAAAATTCAGTTTAAATCCTAATTGGGATGACACTGTTATCAGTGAGTTATATGGTGATGGTTATTCCAGTGTTTCCTTTTATTTGTTACTGATTTGGGCCTATTTTGAAATTTAGGAGCTGGACTGATCTGATTCACTTTTGTGTTTGAGATGGTGTACAAAGCACTATCCATATGGTGCAAAATGGTGACTATCTCACCTGCAATATAGATTAACATTTGATTGGCTTCTCAGGAATTCTTAGAACAGTGAATCCTGTAGCTTAGTCTCCAGAATCCTGCAAGAGCAGGATACAGCTGATTTCCTTTAACTTGTGAAACACTGGGAGGGAAATGCAAGGTCTGTGCAAGTCACAAGTCCAACTCCCACAGAATTGCACAAGGTATTCCCCTGTATGGGGCAGCAGATGCACCTCCACATCCCATCCTCAAGCTGTCCCATGATTGTGTTTCCTGAGCTCTTGAGAACAAGAAGTGTCACAGGCCTAAAAGAGGGAATAATCCTGGCACAAGGATGAGATCAAATCCCCTTTTACCAGCAGCCTGCATTGGGAGTTATAACCTGCATTTCTGGAAACAAAAGGGCGACACACTAAAATCAATGGACCACTTCATTCCCAGGTTTTGTGATCCTGCTCATTATTGGCATTTTTCACCTATCTCTCACATTTTATTTTTCACTGGGTATTAATCACTGCTAACTGTATTTTCCCCTACCAATTCTGCACCTCATCTGAAAGCAGCACCTGCACTCAAAGCACAAAATTAAGAGATTCATAAAAATCAGGGAATGAAATGGCACACTGGTTTAGTGTGTCACAGTTTCACCTCCAGGAACACGGGACTGTGAAAGAGGAAGAGAGAGGGGGAAAAAAAATCCACCAAGGAGCAAAAATTTAAATAAAGAGAATAATAGGGACACAGGAAAAAAAAGATGGGAACATAACTGAAAAATGAAAAGGCAAAATTTGGGTGCATAAAAGATTAAGAATTACATGAAATTATTTTCTTTATACACCTGCACACATTTCCATGTTCTACAGCACACACTAGAATGAAGAGAAAGGCAAAGCACTGAAATTGTTCACTTTTTTCCTATAGCCCCACTAAAAAAAAGAGGAAATTGAATGCCATAAATATCTTCAAACAATAAAGTTTTGATTTACAGAGAGAAAAGCAAATAAATTGTGAGTAATGATTTGAGGTTGTAGAGGTCTCCAAGCACTACATGATTTCTATTTGTCATGTGTGTTTCAGTATTTAGATTCACTCAAGTACATTCAGAACACAGATTCTGCTGAGTTTCTTGAAGGTATTGGGCTTGCACTGAGCTTTTTCCTATCTCCTTAATCAAATACCAACATGGACTGCACAGGCACCTTTGTAATTGCAAGACAATATGGGTTTGTTGCAATTATTGACTTGACACACACATGCAAGTGCCTCTTCTTCACAGCTTTTTGAATTTAATCATGTTTACTGATGATCCTTTGGCTACTCATAAAAACAGAGACAAATATCTCCACAAATGCCTTTATTGTAAGCAGCATCCACATAGGGCTTTAATCTATTGCCTTGTCCCTAAAATAGTTCCCAATAGCCAGGAAGCTGCCTACAGTTCTGAGTTTCCTCTTCTGGCTTTGCAGAAGTCAACTGAGAATGGATGGAAAATTTAAAAAAAAGTACAGCATTCAAAGATGACTAATTTACTGTATATTTTCAAGGTACCAAACTTGAAAACATCTGTAAATAATGGCTATTTTCAGCTTTCAGTCAAAGTAGCTGCCAATACCCACAGCACAAAAACTAAGGAACAATTGCACAGAATCTGGGAAAGCCAGAGAGACATTGAAAGCAGAGTCAGTTTGGCTCCATTGATCTGATTTATGACATCTTAAATGCAGATATGCAGTGTCCTGGAAAGGTGATTTGGGATCAATCATGGAATGGTTTAGGTTGGGAGGGACCTTAAAGCTCACCCAGTTCCAACCCCCTGCTATGGGCAGGGACATCTCCCACTTGTCACTGTGGAACCATACATGGACATGCAAGCTCAGAGTTTCCGACATGCAAAACATCCTGCTCAGAAATTTTTCAGCAGAAAACAAAGAACTTGAGCTGTTAGTATCTGATCTACAGGGTCACCAAAAGACAGAAGGGACATTTACTGCACCCAAGAAGATTCAGAGATACTGCATCTGCTGATCAATAAAAACTATTTTAAGATACAACAGCAGTGAAAGACAGTTAGAAACGGTTTATTAAACATGACTTTATTTCAGACTGCAACATTTCCATAGGGGAGGAAGTCAATATATAAATGGACTCGGAGCCTGCCACACACACTGGAGCCCTGGCTCTCTCTGGCTGTTACCAGGATACAGGAATGGCTGTCCCAGTACTCAGGAGCACAGATCATCCTACTGCCCTGCTGTGCTAACTTCCTTGGAAAAAAATTCCTGGTGACTTCTGAGAGAAGCATACAAGGCAGGAATTTGGGAAGAGGAGGGATTTGTGAATGGTGTGTTCCAGTAATTCACTCAATCCAAGTTCAGCAATCAGGGGCACATAGTCATCAAAACAGCTTTACAAGTGTCTGCATTACAAGTAGGAAATACCCCTGCATTTTGTCCAGGCTGGAAATGTGAGGGCTTAGGAATGATCTAATTGTGGTCTTCCAGTACCTGAAGGGAGCCCACAAGAAAGATGGCAAGGGACTGTTCTCAAGGGATGGAGTGACAGGGCAAGGGGGAATGGATTCAAACTGACAGAGGGCAGGTCTAGATTGGATATTAGGGAAAAATTTTCCCTGTGAGCGTGGTGAGACCCTGGCACAGGGTGCCCAGAGAAGCTGTGGCTGTCCCATCCCTGGAAGTGTTCACAGCCAGGTTAGATGGGGCTTGGAGCAACCTGGGAAAGGGCAAGGTGTCACTATCCATGGCAGGGAGTGGAATGAGATGAGCTTTAAAGTCCCTTCCAAACCAGCCATTCTGTGACTTATCATTTTGCTCTGCTTCCCAGCACTATCAGCAGACATTGCTCGTGTATCACTCTGAACTTCTGGTATAGCATCTCTACATTAAAAACAGAGTCCATTTTGTGGATAATTTCACCACACTGACACCTCAACTTTCTCTATGCATCTTTCTGCCTACCACACCTCTGAGCATGGCCACAGAGAAGTGTTAAAGAATGGTTTAAGAGCAAAATTTGGGTTTGTGACTGGGGCACAGGAGCAGTTTTCCCTGTGCATCTCTGCCACAGCCCTGTGAGCTCCACCTGAAGGTGCAAGCATGGTAGAATTGATGTGGCAAGTTATTTTGTGTGAATCCAGGAGCACATTTTAAAGCTGTGATGCCAGCAGTGCATCTTCTGACACAAGCTGGGAAGCAGAGAGTCCCCAGCCTCAGTTCCTGCCTGAGTGCTGGTGACTCCCTGAATGATTTACCTCTCCCTTTGATTCCCCCTTTGCCACTGGGGAATAACAGCACTTACCTACTTCACAGCCAGGCTCTTGTGAGAACTAATTAATGTTTGTTGCACAACACTTGGAATTTGTCAAATGTCATTTAAGTGAGAAGCATTATTGTCATTACCATCAGAGCTGTCCTGGGGACTACAGACACACAAAGGCAGCTGCTCCAAGAGCTACTTAATACATTAAGAACAAGGAGCAAAAACAGTAGAAAAAGGCATCAAATCTCTGATTTTCTTAGGAACAACAAGTGCTTAAAAAAATAAATATAGTGGTTGACATCATCTGCTTGCCTGAAACATTTGTCATTGTCTCAACTCTGCCTTGTCCCCCAAGAAGCTGCTTCAACTGGTTGTCAATGGGACCACTGTGGAACAGCAGTGGAACCCACCACTCCAGGACCTGCCTGAAACAAAGATGCTGCCCATGGGCAGCTTAATAAGCCCATTTTTCCCCAGCTTGGCCTCCTGTGGAACCTCATTTCCCTTTTTAATTTCATTTTCCCTTTCTATACAGCAGAGTTAAGGTCATCAGCCAATGATGTAATAAGCCAGTTAGGAAGGTGCTAGAACCACGAGATGATAACTATATTTAGTGAGAAAACTCCAACATAAATTAAATTGCAAAAGTCTATTTATACAATTCCTTCTGTGGATATATTAAAAGCTATTTTAACTATTCATACTCTTTGGGCGGGGGAGAGGAAGCCTAAATTATGTCTAAAAGGTAAGGACATGATTCAGTACATGAGGAGAAAGACACTGAAGGTTTATTTCCTTCCAAAAGGCAGAGAGTCCTAGAAAAATCCATTCATCTTATCCCCAGGACAGACACATCCAGTTTGGACCTTGTACCATACTCAGCACACATTGAAACTCAAACTGCAGCACCAAGGACTGCAGTTCTCTGGAAACTTTTTCCTCATTAACCTGAGGTTCTGGGGAATCAACTCCAATCAGGAAGATATTTACATCCAGATCAATGGGAAATGAGACTTCCCGACACAGATTGTGTCCTGCACAATATTTTAGTGTCCCAAACCTATTAAGTGCCATGAGATTTATACCATCAAGTTCATGTACCATGCTACAATTTACATTTAAAAGTTGCCTTGCAGCTGCTTCCCCTTGGCCTGTTCTTCCATTATATCCAAATTAATAAAGTCTATAACCTGTGCTTTCCTAGGCTAAGGAAAATGACAGAACAGGGTGTGGGTTGGAAGGAAAGAATGAAAACAAAGTCAACACTAAATGACAGTATTTCTGAACTGTTGTTGTGTGTCTAAAATAAATCCACTTAATTCATCTATGGTATCATGTAATAAAAACAGAAGACTTTTTCATATTTTTGACTTCTCAAATAAGTGCATCAGCAAGGGACCACTGTGGCAGCCACAGTATGCAAATACAGAGGGCTCCAATTGGGATCATCCCTGTTAAACCCTCAGTGATGCCAAGCACAGACAGAAGTGCAAATAAATTAATAAATAAATAGGCATCAGGATACAAATCATAACTTGTGAATATAACCCCTGTAAATATAAAGTGATCACGTACCACACAGGTGGGGACAGGTCATTTGGCACCCAGCACAGCAGTGGGACACAAGGAAACTGGGCTGGAATCTACCCCACGAGCTGAATTCAAATCCCCTCCCCATACATGGAATTTTCCTTCCAAGTAATCAACTACTCAATGGGAATCAAGAATCAAGGAAGACAAAGCATATCATGGAATGCAAATTACTGAGGGAAACTACCTGAGGTGAGTGCAAAATGTGTTTGCGCTGCACATCCTCTGTGCCCTCAAAAGGGAATCATAAAAAGCTGGAGAGGGAGAGTGGCTGCTGTGCTACAAACAGACCAAAGAACAAGCAGGGGATGGAATGGGAATGGTGGGAAGGGATGAAGTGGTGCTAAACACTCAGTGCCTCCAGACAAAGTGCCTCATACCCTCCAGTAACAGCTGCACAGCCCTAGCCTTTATTTACTGCATATCCACATACCTTTGACCTATATTCTGAGAGCCATTAACAATCCAGGATAAGGACAAACAAAAATAAGAAGAGGTTTTTGTTTTTCATTGGGTTTTTCCTCTTCTCTTTTGTGTTAAATAGCACAGCCTCAAGCCACTCCTTACAGTTGCAAAGATGTTCAAATGAGGCCTTCAAAGGCTGGAGGCTGAACTCTCCTGGGTGGACTCTGCCGTGATCATTAGAGTAAGCGGAAATACAAAATTGCTGTAAACAACAAACATATAAAAGAGAATGTTAAATATCGTGCCACCAAGTCAACAGGAAACTGAAGCTCTCTGAAACACAAGTCATGGTCATGATGCACACTGTGCTCACATCAAAATATAGCTGGGTTTTTCTTCTCTTTATTAGTCTCCTAATACCCTGTGAAGAATGAAAGGCAGCATGAGAAGAGAAGCAAGACACTTGTGGTAACAACAGCACTTTCAGCTGCCTTTTGCCCCCCTAACAGCACCATGAAGACAAAGAAAATGACCATAAGCTGCAAGTTTATTAAGGAAAAAAAGAGGTGAGAACTCCCAAAGAGAGCACAATCCAGAAACAGCAGATTCTGTACTAAACAGTCACCAATTCATTTCTAAACCTGGAGCTTTCTCACATGACAGAGAAACTGGAGAGCACAGCCCTGTAGCAGGCAGTAAATTAAGGACTGCACCCCGCCTTGCCTGCACATCCTCTCTGCTCAGTAAAGCCTCTCCTGCTCCAGAGTTGGAGCAACTCATCATTATTGCCCCCAAAATGAGAAACTTGCTGCAGATGCAGCTCAGCTGCTGACAAAAGAAACCAACAAAGGCTTCCCTGAACTAAGGAACAACTTGATTTTTGTGATCCCAAACTAATGGGTTTGTGATCAAAACAGGTTAAAGACAAAAAAATCTGTGCACTACCACCAGGTTCAGACTACCACTATCAGATGTAGAGATGTACATCAAGGAGTTATTTCCCAGTGACATAAAAGCCAAAGTGCAATCAATGATAAAAAGTCCTCAAAATAATGCTCACAACAATTAACAGAACATGCTGCATCTTCACTTTCTGAAGTCTCCAGCTAAACTCCTGAAATTACCAGTAAAAATATATTTATAAAAATGCATTCAAAAGCAAATATGAAATTGGAATTAATAATAAACTCACTGCTTGCAAAAAAGCTACTTTCTAAACAGCATATTTACCAAAAGTACATTCCCAAGAGTCCTGTGTTCAACTGTAACACTTTCCTTTTCCATTGCACACTGTGAATAATAAGTTTGGGCTTAAAGAGCTTGCACACTTTGTTGCACCCAAGCTCTGGGCAGGCACAGCACACGAAGCTGCCCTAATCCCAGGCTGCCTTCTGAGCACTGCTTCAAGTTATGCCATGGGCATTTCTGCCTTGGTGAGGGACAGGGACAGCAAAGGGGACCACATCCAGTCAAATTCAACTTCAAAGACAAGGCTTTATTTTGCCTGATTGGGAAAGCCAAAATCTGCCTCTGACAAGCATGGCAGTTATGATTTCTCAGGTAAATTGCTCTTAAATTATGAAAAACAAATAGACTTGCAGCTCATGGGCTGCCTGGCAGACAGAGAGAAACTCCTGGCTAAAAGTATTTTGATGAATTAAGTTTTCACTACAGGTGTCACTTGCCTGTTTTAATTCCTCAGGTACTCCCTTCTCTGCACATTCACTAACATCATTTAATGCTGGTCTGATTCACTTCCCAGAGCTCCTCAGAAGTATCTGTAATGTTTACAGAGCTCTGTCCCAACCACTAACCCAAATGGAAGCAGCTGTTTTCCCCACCTCAGCATTGGCACCTAGACCAGAGCTGCAGCACATCTGTGAAGGAGCTCAAAGATTTTATAAGGAAAACACCAAAACAGTTCAAACCAATGAGGATCTGAGCATGAGTCCCATGCCATGTAAGAAGTAATTTATTTTGTCTAATTTCAAATTTCACTTAATGCTCTGTTGTTCTGGTATGGTTTAGAAAGGTAAGAACTTCTTGGTAAAAGTTACAGCATAAGAGTTTCCCACTTTATCTCTGAAATTTCTATGATTGTGAAGCAGAACTCCTTCCTCCCTTGCCACAAACATCCCCCTTCAGAAAAGTAAAATTGATAGTTTCCGTTCACACAGCTCCTTCTGGGAGTGAAGTTCCTGGCTTTGCTCGGATCCTACAACACCAACTTTAAACTCCAGGCACAACAGGTGAGCTGATCTGCCTTGCCACAGGAAAACACCCTGTCCTTGGAATATGGGAGTCATTCATGGCCATCCAAACCTAAGGTCTTAGAAGGATAAATGCAAGAATAGAAAACTTTAATCTTCAAGGTGAATTTTTCCCTAGGGCTTCTAATTTTTTACTTTCTTAGAAGTGGGTTTAAGCTGCTTTTGAAAGAAAATCTGCCATCACAGTGAACCTCTGTCAGTGGGAACAGGAGGCCCCACAGAGCCACATTGTTACAGTTAAAATGAAACTTCTGCTCCAGCATTTCCCTGGATCAATTCCCAATCAAGCCCCAATCCCTTTTGTTTTGACAGTTTGGTGATGTAAACTAGAACACACATACAGTAGAAACACAATCAAAGTCCTTGCTACTTGAGACTCTGGAAGTCTCTCCTATTTATAAATAGCAAAAACGTATGTTTATGTAAAGGGAAACACTGATTTACTAGAACTGATTGCTTCACAGTCTAATTACTTATCAACTGGCTGTTCCAAATTAAGATGTCATTGATGGCTTTTTGTGATATATTTCATTTTAAGCAAATTTATTCTATAATAGAGCACATCATAATGGAAAGCAGAGTTTCCACTCTTCCCTCCTCTTTGTAGCCTGATATCTTGACAAGTAAATTAAATTTAGCAGTTAAAATGCTTCCATTAGTAATTTTATTAAGTTAATTAAGGAATCTCTCTTTCTGAATTTTAACTACATTCATTTCAGCACAACCTTGATTTTTTTCTTCTTTAATTCCATATATTTAGTAACCATGATGGTTTCTAGGACAAACAACTACCTGTAGGTCATTCATGAGCCTATGACAAACTTCACTAAAGGAAAAAACAGGGATTTTAAAATAAAGGCTAATTTTTTCTTTAAATTCTTTTTCTCTACAAATAAGTAAAACGCTCCTACTCAAATCTAGAGAAAATGAATTGCTGAGAGAAATTCCAAGCTCTAGGAACCACAACAAAAATTGCACATCTAGAACATTTCTGCTCTAGAAAACAGATTAATATGTGTAAAACATGTCAGAATGAGAATTACTGAATCCTCACCTGTTGCTTAAGCCAAATTTATAACTCCTTGTATACAGAAGTTCTACATTTCATAAATGCTGCCTTCCCTTTATCTTTAACACAGAAAAGGCATGGATACAACCAACACTATGAGAACAATTGTTCCCTTTTATATCGCTCCTCCCTGAAACATGGGACTACAAGAAACTTCCAAGATTTTCAGTCACCTCCAAAGCAAAGAATGGTAGTTTGTACCCAAACTAAATTCATGTATTGTAAACATGAGCTAACAAAGTGCTTTATTTTTCCAGTCACTGCAATATGCAAGAAGCCTCTTGCCATGTTTTCTGGTAGTAAAAAAAAAAACAAAAAACCCGCTAATTTATCTCCTCACCTAAAGGAAGGGGATTTTTCAATAAACAGCTAAACTTCTAAGGCACCCCAGAAGCAGAGGCAAACAAATGATAATATCCACTTGCCATTCCATGGTCTGCTGCAAAGCAATGTCTCCAAGAAGTAAAATATGATTATTTAAGCCCAAACACGAAGGCCAGGGAAGGCTGACACTGATTGTGTATGACAAGGCCACCCAGGGGCATGGCTCAGCTCGGGCAGATTAACATGTACAGATGTTAGAGTGCTCCTATCACAGCCCAACACGGCCAGAAAACAACAACTGGAACAGGGAATTGTTTGCTGGATCACAGATCACCTGATACAGGTATGGGATCAGAGCTGAGAACATGGAAATGGGGGGAGATGCTGCAGGGCTCATTGATCCCACCCGATCCCAGCAGGAACCAGGCTCTGAGATGCTGTGGGACAGGGAAAGCTCGGGAAGAGCCAGCTTTGGGAATGGAAGGGAGGAAACACAGTTGCTTCATCCAAGTGGGTTTAAGCACCACACATTAAATCCATTTCTGACTGTGGATATCTTCTGTTCTTTCCCGACTTTCCTCCCCAGAGCTTTCCAGCACATACAGGACAAGTAAGGAAGAAGAAGGCTGGGCCAAGGATGAGGTAAAATTGGGAGTCTAAATTACTGCAGCACAGATCATCCCTCATTATGGCACAGTAGGGCTGCAAATAAAACCAGTGATTAAATGGACTATTAAAAATTATATTCATGCTGTACTGATGGAGAACTGCCTATGGAGATGTTGATCCCACTTCACAATGCAGTTCCAAAAGCAGTAGCTGCTTTTTGCCAAGAGTTCTGACTGAAAGATGGGAATGAGGTCAAAATACAGCAGAATTTCTCTACAAACAAGAGCAAACACAGACTGCAGTTTTTTCATTAGTAATGGTCAGAGAACTTGGGATGAAACTTTTCCCAGCTTTGTTACAAAATTTGTACCTTACTATTTATTTTTGCAGGAACAGAAAAGCCCCAGACAAATTTTCTAATGAGAAAACAAACACAGTTCATCAGTTTCAATCAAAATGTTTGGTTTCATATTTATTAATTAAAAGGTTTGTGGGGTGTTCTTCCCCCCTATAATAAAAAGGTAACAAACTGCATTTAGAGAAAGATTTCAGTCATGGAATAAAAAAAACTAATAAAGCAGGAAAAACATGAAGTCTTTAAGCCCGGTTTGTTTTTTTTTCCTTTATCAAGCACAATTAGTGAACAATTACTGATATATCACTGGCATTAAAACAAAGCAGTAAAGCAAAAGTCTGTGCAGTGAATAAATTCCTTAACCCTCCTTTTTTAATAATAAATATTTCTTATATTTAGACACATACACAAGCTTGCAGAACCAACCAACTTCTTCATCCCCAACATTTAACATTAATTAATTGCCTTCTGAGTCTTAAAAATTTAGTTAGTTTACACATAACAGTGATCAAAGTGTGATACACAACTTCTCAATGCATTTGGGCTGAAGCCTGAACTCTATTTTTACAGGTAGAAAAATAACAAAATAAATCAGAAAGCAGACAGTCTCCACAAAGTGATTTTTGAATCAGATTGTGACATGACTGCATTCACCACCCCATTGTTTCAGAAATATTCTGTGCCATTGTTTCAATCAATGAGCAAAGCTTC
>VZTR01015106.1:667151-789785 GCA_013400775.1 Chaetops frenatus
AGACAAGCTAAATTCAACTTCCCACCAGGCTTCCAGGACCTGTGAGTGGGACATTCAACAGGGAACAGAGGAATCCAGAATTACATAAAGAAAAGCAAACATTACCTCAAACAGAAGGGAAAAGCAGGAATGTGCAGGCAATTCCTAGGATTACACACTTCAAACCCTCCCATTTTTGTTTTTAATAACTGGATTAAAAAAAAAAAAAAAAAAGGNCCTGGGATCGTGGGTCCTTGCTTCCACCTGCAGCCACCCACAGGTGTTACTTATTCAGTGATCCTGAGAATAGAAGTTTCTCTCTCTCTCTCCCTTAATTCTGTTGGCCCAGAAAGTCTGGCAAAGTTTAACCCAAACCAAAGTACCATCCTTCCTTAAAAATTCCTGCTAGGTTGGATTTTCTTTCAATAAATCCAGGGATTAAGGACTATGTGAACAAATAAAACAAAAGCTGCTGGAAACAGTCACCATTTTAACTTCTTTACCACAAAATTGAAGGTCGTTTGCAAAACCACAGGAATATAAAGCTGGAAAGGATCCTGAGAGATTGGAGAGTCCAACCTCAGGCCCTGAATCAGGTTCAGGTGTATCTGCATGATTTTTAAACAGGTGTTTTTCCATCTTGTTATTTAACACCTCTAATTGCAAGGTTATACAATTGCTCTCAGCAGCTCATCCCCATGGTTAGGGAGTTTACATCTGCACTAAAAATAATTACCAAAAAAAACCCCCAACTTTGCTAATAATCAAGTCAATTATTTCTTGTTCTACACTTGGTGAATATGGAGAAGAACAATTGCCTCATAACCTTTTATTCTTTATTCAAGTGCTTCTCACAAACTAATTCCTTCTAAACTAAACACCTACAGTCTGACCAGGAGATTTTGTACTTCCAATATATTCCAGCTAAAAACATCCACAAATTTCACCTCAGAGCCAAAAGAGAGCATCAGTTTGCCCCCCAGTCTGCAGCTTCAAAACTGGGACCATGTTAGGACTTGGAGTCAGCCACTCCCTTCTCCTTCTCCACACTCATGTTATGACCATTTTCTCTCTTCCCTGGATTCCATCAGTCCTAAAGCAGAAACACCAGACTTCTCTGCTCAGTCCTACAAGACCTCTACAACACAGGGCACACTACCTCATCTCAAAGCATCATTTAGCAATTTACATTAAAAAAACCCAAAATATGAGCTTAAGTAAGGAGCTGTTTTCCAGCACTACCCAATTCCAATGCTAAAACACAAACACACAACTTCTCAAAATGTTGAAAACCAAAATAATGTCTTTAGTTGGCTTTGGAAAGAAAGAACTCCATCTCTCCTTGGCATGAAGTTGTTTTCTAATGTCTTATCAATACATTTATCTCCTTCATTAAAAGCAGACATATGTAACTCCATGGCTTTTACTGACGGGCACCTAATTTCCAAAGCAAAGCAGACATATACAAACCCAGTACAAATCTTTCAATAATGTGCACCAAACAGTGTAACCTGAAAAGCTTCCATAGACACAGACTTACCTTTGGAGAAGAGCCTCTGTGCTCTCCATGGATCCACTGGTGGCAGACAAAGGACTTTCGGGTCAAGATCAGCTCACTCCAACTGGAGAAAGTCTAAAAATCAAATCTAGCCTTCCATAATTTCATTTCTAGAAAACTGAGGAACAAAACTCCACAGAAGGATTTTAAGTAAATCCTAATTAATTCCAAACTCATCAACAAACTTTAGCTGTCCAATTAAACAACTAAACTCAGATTGAAAGGCCAAAAATCTGAATTATACTAGCCTAGCCCTGCCCTACCCAGGGCTTTTCTTTGGTCCCAGAGCCCAGGATTGGTTTCTCTCTAACGAGGGGCACCTGTTGAAAGCACCTGAAACAAATTACACTCAAATGATAGTGGCTGACTTTCAGGTGGGCTGTTAGTTTGGTTTTGGTTTTTTTTTCCCCCCTTCTTGGTCAAATATAACAATTTTTCAGAAGTGTTTCCATGGAACTCTTTCTAGAGTATCAATCTTGAAAAAAATCAGTCTTAATGTGAGAGCTGCATCTAGAAACCATTCAGTTCAAAACACTGAAAAACACAATTGGAAATAAATGCTTCTCTCCCAGTCTCTCTCCGGTGAATCTCAACATCCTGTTTAACTCCAGTGCAAACCCACCCTAAATGAAAACACACCATACTTCAGCTATGGAGTGTTTGTGGAAGTTGACAGAACACCAAATTAATTCTGATCTCCTTTACCCTGTGTTAAATAGAAATATTGCATGAGCTGTCAACTTCTTTCTGAAAGATCTTCCTTTCTATGCCAATTTTATCCTGCCAGCAAGTACAAACAGCACATTGATGTTATCTCCAAACATCAAATAAATACTCTTCTGGTCTGAAGGGACCTGATTGGATTCCAGACTCTGCTTTCCCCATCACTGGGGCCAGGATTTCACCCCTGTTTCTCATATGCTTTGCTGGATTCTTCCTGCTTTACATAATACTCTTGAATTTTTTCCCATCTAAACCAACCCAAAAAAGTGCAGCTGAATAACTCAGAAAACTTCTTTGAAAAGATCCAAACTTTCAAAAGCTCACAACAAACAGCCTTTAAGGAAAACCCTAACTCTCCTATTGCTGTGTTCTAATCCAAGTTCGAAAGTCTCCCTGAACAAGAAGTTGCCACAAAAGAATGACTTTTTGGGATCAGAGGGGGAGGATTTTTTCTTTTTCTGGTTTTCCACTGTAATTCTTGTCCTAGAGGAAAGGCCTCCTGGCAAACAGAAATCAAATAATAATACCAATAATAACTTAGAAATGGAATACCTTATCTGAATTTGTATTTGACTTTATTATTGAGGATACCCTGAGTTGTGGTAAGCAGAGGAGAACACGAACACCTGGGGTGTCAGAGGGCAGCACTTCATCCCAACACTGCAATGCCTGTTTGGGCATCCCAAGATTTTTTATCCCCTCTATTCCTGTTCACAGCAGACTCAGACAAAGGAGGCGCAGCAGTTCCATAGGACCAGATCCTTTGCACAGGTACTGAGGTTGGCTTTGGGGATTTGTTTTTATTTTTTTAATGTTTTCTTCAAATTTATGTGGCTGAGGCAATGCTACAGCTTCACACAGAACATATAAACATGGAAAAATTCAAACAGCACACAAGTTTCTGCAAGGAATTCATTTTTCTGGGGAAGGAAGGCAATGAAGGAGTGCAAAGCTGAAATCTTTACCTGAGACCAACTAAAGCAGAATGCCAGACACAGCAGAAAGATAATTTCCTCAGCCTACTGTTGTGAAATTTAGTAAAAATTACTTTTCTCCACCCCCAAAGAGACAAAAGATTTGATTTGTCCACCCCAGCGGATAAGGGAAAAAAATCAAGATGGATGGTTTCACCTGCACACCTTTAATAACAACACCTCATTCCAGCAGATCCCACAACACTTCCAAAGTGCTTTGAAAACGTGGGGAAAGTGTGATGAGAAAGGATTTTTATCAGAATATGCATCTAGGAACAGAGCTTGGCAAATGGGATGCAATTCCCTTTTGTTGCATGTGGAGTAAGTGTTAGAATATGAAAAATGTTCTTGTTTCTATAGGTACCTTCTAACTAAATATACAGTTTAAAGACCAGGATGAAGAACCATAATTCTTGGAAGGATGGCCCTTTGCAGCTGATAACTCCTGGTATAAAAGGGAGAGGGACATGACCCTCCCTATGTTCAGCACAAGACAGAGATTCTGACCACAGAGCAACTACAACAACCTGGGCCTTGGCTACAACTTCCCTGAGGCAATTTGTCCCCATTTTAAACTTTCCTCCAACACAAACACTGATTTAAAGCCAAAATCTGGGCTGTGTTTCACAAGTTGTTGGTTTCAGATCAGTGACTTTACTCTTCTGAGTGTAAAGGGAGGAAAACACTGATGCATCTCTGAAAGAACTGGGTCTGAAGTCAAAGTGAGCCATTGTCATTTGCAGACGAAATGCACTTATACAAAGTTTGGGGAGGGTTCATTATTCAGCACAACATATTAATCAATGTAAATGTGATCAAGGCAGGCTGGGACAGCGCTGACAGGCAGAGAAAGGTGACATTGAATGTTTGTCCTGGGTAAAGATGTACCAAATCAACCACTAAGAGGTGGCAAGGAAAGTCAGCACAGTTAAATATGTCACAGATTTTAAGGCTCTTTCCAAGGGTCAGTACAAAGACACTGATAGGATGCTATTACTGGCATCATCATCACTAAAAATTCAAAGTAAGATACCCTCCTGTCACCAACCACACAGTCTTGTTCTTGAAGATTATTAAAAAAAAAAAAACTGGACATTTGTATTTGTTGCTTCTCCTGAGATGGAAAAATGCCACTAGGAATGTGCCAATAAAAAAATAACCAAATATAAAAGCAATGAAAAGATACATTTATGGGGATTTATCAGGGAAACATTATTGTTACTTATGTCTGAAACATGTCTATTAATAATAACACGTAAATATTAAAAAAATCCTTATTTAGTAGCCATGTCAGCATTACATTTTCTGAAAAGAACAATGTCCTTAGATTCACCCACGCTTCCAATGGCTTTATTTAAAGAAGAATAGTGAGAATATTAATTGCATTTACATTATTCAGCTTTGTTTCTAATAAATCTGCAATTGCAGAGATGTTGTGCCTAGAAAACATAAAATGCCACAGAACAACCCAACCTCATCATCATTATCCTGTTGTTGCTGGCTCAAACCAAGCCCAGCTACAGAAGGACTCAAGCACCTGCATGTGGAGAAGAGGCCTACGAAGGAGAATTATGAATAAAGTAATTTCTTTGATGGACAGATACTGAGTTACAGACTGAGTTACTGACTTCTGAGACCTCAGGAGGCAGTTTATGAACTTGTAATTAAAGATGATGTTGTTTTAGGCTTCCACATTGATGCAGCTGAGAACACAGCCTATAGTTTCAATAGGAATATGACTGTAAATTCGAGTGAAACCAATTCCTTTGCTTAGACCTTTTATGTCTTTGAATGTATGAAATACAGAAATACTAGACACAGCAGAACTTCCATTGTGAGCTCATTCCAGAAACCTGAAGCTCGGTTTGTCTGAAGGCACCAGGTAAAGAAAATCTTTCATAAAATGTTGTTGATATAAAAATAAGAGATATGATGAATGGAGGTGTTCACATAGAATTAACAGAGTTGGGAGAAAGCTCTGAATAGAGGGAAAGGAGTTTCAATACATTTATAAAAACTGTTTTACATGGAAACAAAGACATTTGTTGAAAGACTGTGGATATCAGTTTAATGTAATGCAATTACTTTCCACCCCGTGTGATTTTTGTGAGCATTTTAAACAGCCAGGTGTGAATCCAGCAGAAGGTGTGATGGTTTATTTTTGCTTATTTATTTTACTTCAGGAGGAGCAATTACTATTGGTCTAATTAATGGAATTGAAATAGCTACAGCACAAAGAAAATGAGAGTTAAAGATCAAAGTGTGACTGAACCTAGAGAAGTCACTTGGGAGCAGATTTACATGCTAGATCTGAATCAGCCAGATTCAGGTAGCCCAGGCTCCTCTCAGGCCTTCCACTGTTTTTCCTGTCTGATTGGCTTTCTCTTGAGAGACACCCAAACAATAGGAAGCGCTCTGCTTTGGGGCTTAGGAGAAAGGAGCCTCCTGGGGCCTATTGTGGTTTCAAAACTCTGAAATCAACAGTAATTAGGTGCTCATTTTCTTTTTTAATACCTAACATGCAACTATCTGCATTTGCAGGTACCAAAATACCTTCAAAACGAAATCTTTGATCTTGCTCTTAATTTAACCACTTAGGTGTCACAAAAGTACTTTTGGGAGGGAAGCAACAGGAGAACTGCAGACAGGGAAAGTTGGGAGAATGATGTGGATCCCAACATTCATTAACAGCACCTCTACAGAAAATAGATGGAATTGTTCATAAAGTATTTTTGTGCTAAGGTTCACAGGCTCAATATCTAAGCAACTGGGATGATGATAGATCCTCTTAATCTAATATATATTTACAAAATCTATGCAAATCTCTATAAAGTTGGAGTTGTTTTCCCAAAGAAACAAGACTTAGCTCCTTCTTGTCTCTACTAAATATTCAATGCCAACAGGCCAGCATGCATGAGTAACCCAGTAATAATAAACCAGTAAGCCCACATGAAACCGAGTAGAAAGGAAAGAAAACAGATTTTAGGTTTAAGTTTCTAAGAATTTTTTGTATTGAAATCTAAAAAAAGGCACTCTCTTTGCCCAAAAAGAGAGCTACAAAGTTTATTGTGGCGTTTGCAGCCAAGCAGCTTCTCTCTGACATTTTCCATTGTCCACTGCCCTGTTTAAACCCTTCCCTTCAGAACATGAAGGGAAACTCCCACCTGCGGAAGCTCCTCTGACCGTGGATGCTCAGGCAGGGCTGAATCAGGAGTAAATCTCCGAGTGCCAGAATAAAAGGCCAAGGAATGTTATCTGTGATTACAAAGGCTTTATGCAGCAGCTCCTTCGGAGCAGTTTGCAAAATCCACATGAATCACAAATGCTGATTCTGTTTTATCCTGTTTGTTCTCTGTTAAAAACTACCTGGATTCGTGGCAAAACACGGAACAAACAGGGCTTTGGTTTCAGGCTTCCCAAAACGGGCTCCTTACTTGGAGAGTTCATTAACTTCCTCCAGTGTTGTGGTTTGGGTCACAAAGGAAAGCACCAGGCTTGGCTGGGCTTGGTAACGAGCATGGAAAAACCAAATCAGCAGTGATCAATGAAGGGCAAGAGGGAAAAACTGAAGGCAAAACTGCAACAGAAAATGTTGATTTCCCAACCATGGCAACTAAAATGGAACTGGGTTCACTTTCTCAGTGCCAAGCATGGCAAACATCCTTTCTTTTCTGAGGAAGTCCAGGGCCTGAGCTCTCTACTAACATTTTCTGCTCGCTTTCAAACTGAACCCCAGCCATATAAACACTGGTGCCTATGTGCAGGGCTGAAATGAATAACACAGCTATTTTGTTTAAACAGACCACGCTGAATCTTTCAACCTTTTCTCAGTGGCATGACCAGTGGGTTCAGGAATGCTGTGTGTTTGGACAGTGTAAGACCTTTGTTGTTGTTGGGGAAACTCTGGCTTGATGCCTCTATCCATCTAAATAACTGGAATAAAAACGCCTGGAAATGAGAAACACATGTGGGTCTCCAGATCTGTGTTTTCCCTGTGCAGGATAAATAGGAACTTTTCATCTCTCCCCAAACCATTCAGGCATTCAGTGCCATGTGTCTCATTAGCCAAACGAGAGGTTCCCCTGAACCTCCCAAGGAAAGGGAAACAGGGTTCCTGCCTCCAACAAAAACACTGGACTTTCAAAGACTGGCCAAGAACATTCATTTTGTGCCTCTCCTTTCCTAAGTACCACCAGTCCAGAAGGCCACTGAAATGTCACCTTAGGGGTGTTCCCTGAGAAGGAAGGGCCTTTTGATGCATTTTAGCACATAGTTGTTGTGCAGCCAGGCACAGACTCACTGCAAATTGTATTTTATACTTCTTGTTTTATCAAATGAAAATGAAATTGAGGAGGGATATAATCCTGAATGTGAAATAAATTACTGGGATAAAAAAAGGAGCCTGATTTCATTCATAAGCTATTAATAACTGGCTTTTGCAAATACCATTAGTAGGTAAACTCCTATTATAGTGCTTTTTGTAGTCTTATGAACCTCAGTGTAAAAGTATTAAGATAAACCTTGAATTTGGAGTCTTCCATGTACCCATTTACAAACATAAATATGGGCTGCCCCAGGAGAATGGTGAGTTCACTATCTCTGCTGCTCTTGGGTGCTTTGTTAACACATTTTTTTCCATCAGTTATGGAATCACAAGGAGCAAAGTGCTTGGAGCAAAGGCCCACAATTCCAGTCTTTTTACTACAGGTCCATCTCTGAGCTGAACAGTGCTCTCCCACCAGGCAATGGCAATGCCTTCATCCCAAGACATCTTCCAGTGAAATAAATAAAATAATAACATATTTTTTAAAAATCTGGCTATAAGTGAGTATAGAAATATTTAAACTTAATGACTTTTTATGATAACTCAAGAGCAAGCTTGTCTGTTTTGATAATAAATATATCAATGCTTGGATGGGGGTGACAAGACGTTCCTGAGTGACAAGAGATTCTGAATGTTACATACACAGAAAAGTTACAATTTTCTTAAAACCTGTGAAATACTCAGTGATTTCATGTGGCGATGAGATTTAAGAAAGCAAATCAATGGTAATTTATTCTGCTTTCCTGGGTTTTCATTAGCTATCTGTTTTTCAGGACAGTGTCCCTACACAGGTTTTTCAAACCTCGTGTTCACTACAAAATCCTTGGGAAGCTGAGGGCAACTAGAATATTACCATGAAAATGACCACTTGACAGAAATATTTCTTAATGTTCATGATAATATTTACAAACTTTTGAACATCTAAGCATTTTTATAATCCTACAGTTATTTGGTATTTCCCCCACATTAAGACTCTCAAGCTCATGTTTAAAATCTGAAGTACTGCATTTCATGGCACCAAGGGACTAATCCAATTTCATTGTCAGAGTTGATCTTTATGCCAGATTCTGATTCCCCTTGAAATATTCCAGATTCAGGAACATGTGCACCAATGACAATTGAAATATACGACATTTTTCAAACCACGCAGAGAGGAGAATCAGGTCAAGTGCTTCTGGCAGCAACCTGGGACTTCCATAGGAACTGGAGTCCTCTGGAGACCTCACAACAGGGGCTGTGCCAGAACATCCTTTGCTCAAGTTTTTCAACAAGTCCGCCTACAAACCATCACTTGTCTCTAAACACGGGGTAAGCAAAGGAACAGAGAAGATGTCTGAAGCTCTGGAAAGTTTTAAAGATTCATGTTTTGAAAATCTCAGTCAGCCTTAGAAATCCCAGTCAATTCTGCTGGGCCAGTGACCAGCTCAGAGCCAAAGTCTTCCACACTCAGCTCAGATGTTCCCTTTCCCTATGGAGTGGGCCATGACAAGCAAGGCTAAATTCAGGGAGGAGATAACACCTCTAACTCTGTGGCTCCCACCCAGATAGATGAGTTTCAGGCTGTACTGAGCATTACAATATGGGATGGTTGATGATATGCACAGTCATAAAGCACTTTACTCCTCAAAACAAAACATAAACACTCCCATAAACACTTCAGTCCTTAAAACCAAAAGGAGCAAAATTATCCTCAAATTAAAAATAGGCAGCTGAGGCTACTGAGCTGAATAGCATCACTCTGGCAGTTTTCTTAAGAATATCCAATCAATTAATTAATAATTAAACAGGTAAACCCACATTCCCTGCATAGTCTTACATTCACAGCACATCCTTCCTCTCTCCTTGATTTTTCAAGAGGCCCTGTCTTCCTCCGAAATTCCAACTCTAATTCTTAATTCCTAATTTTCTTAAATGTAAATTGAAAGTATAAATATTATGTTCAAAAGCACCAAAACAATGGTGCTGAGGGACAAAGAGACTTGCTCACTCATTCACTCAAAAGCTGCGAGGAGAATGCGGGATGTGATTTGCATGGGAAGAATGGTACCAACATCAAAAGTTATTCCAAACAAAACGACTGATTCATTCCCAGAGAGAGGCAACGATCTTGTATATTCAAGCACATCAGGCAGAGTGAATTATAATACATAAACACTATTGTATTTTAAGATAAAAGCACGGAGTTCCCAAAACATAGTAGAAAATTAGCATTTGAGTTCTGAAGACCTGAGTAAAGCTGAATACATTTCCGGAGAGAAAAACCACCTGGTTCACTCAATTATAAAAAGTTCCCTCTCATTTAGCTATATGGAAATGACAGCTGGAGCCTCCCTATACCTCTAGCTTCATTTTTCAGTACTGCTGCTTGTTCCAAAGCACTTAGGACAAGAAGAAGATGAAGGAATTCTGTGTATTTATTACTGGTGCAGTAAGATTTACATCTGACATCCCAGAATAATGACATCTAAACTGGCAACTAAAATATTCTTGTTTCAGAAATAAGCAACTTTTAAAATCCCCTTTTAAAGCTTTGCAGCCACAGAAGACTCTTAATAATTGATTATAATTGATTTTAACCTTGTCCTAACCTGGGCAAAATGGCAAAGCCAATCATCTTTGTCCAGATGGGATACAAGAAAAGAGCCCCCAACACACAGCTTTAAAAGCTCCAGACACGAGCAGAAGATAAAATATTTAGTCTGCAGAAGCCTTGACCTCCCAATTCCAGCCAGTTTTGAACTTGAATTGATTTCCGACAAGGCATCTGGGAGATGATTACAACAAAATGCACTAAAGCTGGGCAGCCTTTATTTTAACATCCCAGCAGCTTAACCTGTTAATAACAGCAATTGTTTTAGATACAATACCAATTTCAGTTACAGACACTGGGAACGGGCCACGGGATACAGTGGTGTTAGAGCACAGCCACTTGCATTCCTCTCGTTTGTGTTTCCACCACAAACCGGGCTTTAAAACTCAGCTGAGGAAACACCAGCCAGGGCTGAGAAGCTGGAGAGGGCTGCAGTGCTGGCTGGAGCCAAGGGGGCTTTCCCTGAGTAAGGATAAGCACAGTCAGAACTTGGGCATCAAAGAATTTATTACCAAGTAAGAAATGAAAATATCAGAGCTAAGTATTCCTTAGAGATTTCACTAAAAGGATGACAAAGCCTTTGCAAGTAGAACCATCGAATGATTTGGATTGGATGTGACCCTAAAGCCCATCTTGTCCCTCTTCTTGCCACAGGACACCTTCCACTATCCCAGGTTGCTCCAAGCTCTGTCCAGCCTGGCCTTGGACACTTCCAGGGATGGGGCAGCTGCAGCTTCTCTGGGCAACTCATTCCAGTGTCTCACCAGCCTGACAGGGAAGAATTTTTTCCCCATCTAAACCTACTCACCATTCCCCCTTGTCCTGTAACCATATGCCCAACAAGGATAATCCCAGAGATATTCCCACTTCTGAGCAGCCCTGAAGTTATTCTAATACTTGGAAAGAAAAAGCCATATTTGTGGATTACTTTTAGATAGAGATTTTCTGACCTTATTTATTCAAGCAAGCCAATGGAATTAGTTTAATGAATTAATTAAATAGAATGGGGCCTTAAGTGGCCAACACAAAAATCACACTTGTATCTAAAGAAAAAGACCCAGCATTACATAATTTCTCTCATGTTTTTCACTAATTTCCCTTGCATCACCAGTATTTCCTATTGTAAATATTTTATGTACTACTATAGTTATTTATCCCAAACTTACAGCAAATTCTGAAGCGAAGAATATAATTTACAGACTACATTTTCAGATACCATAAAGGAAGGTATGTGACCTGCCCATGGAACAGAAAGTAGAATTATTTATAAACTTTAAAAATGAAATCATGAGACCACAAATTAAACTGGTAGAAAGAGCAGGCAGATAGAATGGCTTGGATCTACTCTTGCTTCTTCCCACCCCATTTGCCTGGGATCAGCAGTCAGGACCTTCACCTCATGTAGCCTTCTTTAGTACTTTACTATTTAGGTTTTATATTAATGGAAAAAATAAGGGAAAAGACTCCCACTTCTACAAGGATGCTGCTGTTTGAAGAATTTGCAAGGTAAATGTCAGAAACATCAGTGCTGGGCATATCCTGTGGGAGTCTGGAAACAAGACTAAACTGTACTATTATATTATAAACACCACCTAATCCAATCACAATTAAAATAGCAGTGGATCAAACTGTTTGATTGGGTGGATTTATTTGCAATAGTAACCACTATTGAACTATTCCTTATTTTAATATGCAGATATTTCTTTAAGCATGGACATTTTAAGCTCAGCTCTGGTATTCCATGCAGTGCCTGCATTCCTGAGCATGTTTTCTGACTTCACCCCTTTCCCATTAGGGTTGGAGGATAAACAAGTGTGTAAATGCAAAACAATCCTGCATTTATGACTCAAACAATATTGAGATTTTCACAAGTAACCCTGAGACAATTACAGCTGTTGGTACCATATTTTCACCATGGAAACTTTTGTTTTAGTTAACAATTGAAATTACAATCAGATGTGCTCATCCCTTGTTGAAGTAATGAACAATGGTACATCCTAGAGAGGGATTCAAAGTGCATCATTTATCTTATCCCATTTTCAATTAGGCCGAGCGCGGTGTAAGATGGTTCCAAACTACACCACAGTAACAGGGCAAGGAAATTTATTACCACTCCAGTGCTAATCTTAGCAGATGGTAAAAAAATATTTTCAGCATGAAATATGCTAAAGCAATAAATCTAAACAAGGTAGATGTTATCAACTAATATCTCCCCAGTGTGAGGTAAAACTCCTGCAAGACAACTCAGCATTCCTATAAACTCGGGGTGAATGCTGGAAGATATAAGTCTCTCTATAGGATGAAAAATAACAGAAATTAGTTGAAAAAGCATTCCACGTGCAATTTAATACAGTATACCTAGTGGAGGAAGGAGAGGGGCAGGATTCTGCTTAGCTAGATTTTTTTCCCTTAGACAACTCATTTTTTCTTACAGGAAATTTTTTGTTGACTCTGGGACAGATATAAATCCAGTAATTCTCTCCTGCTTTGGAAAAAAGATCCTTACTACCTCGTCTTTAAACAGAAAACAAAAAGACAAATATTAAAATAACCTTAAGGAGGAAATAGGCAAAACTTGGGGCAAAGGGATGCAACGAGAACCTTTCTCTGGCCAATATATAAGCATAACAAAAAATTTAATAACAAGCAAGAGCAGAACAGAAAATGGTTTCCCTTGTTATCAACACACATTACAAAACATGTGAAATTCAGAACTTAGAGTCCTATACCTGTGCACCAGTGAAGATACTGAAAATACAGGGATAAAAAATTCTCAGGAAACTTTGGAGACTTTCTATTTAACATATTATAATCAAAAGAGTTCATTCAGTTATAACAAAATTAAAATTAGTAAGAATTTGCCACAGGCAATGATGCCTTTACCATTTCAAAACTCATCCTGCTGCTGGTCTACGTGATGGATCATGAAAATACATGACAGGTTGCAGTTTATAAATAAATAGAAGAAGTGGTCCTCTTTGAGGACAAGAAATCAGGAATTTGGCCAAAGCCTTTGCCTGAAATGGCAAAGAGCAGCATCAACCTTCTGTTTCAAGAGGGGAAAACAAAAAAAAAAGACCTAAGACCAATTAAACAACTTTTAAAATATATTTGAATGTGAATTTCAATTTTCTTAGAAGTGTAACTTGCTGAGCAAATGAGATAATGAGTTCACGTCAGGAGATGGACTTGTGAGTTTTGAGTAAGGAATGGGCACCACTAGAGAAATAAAGGAAGCTCAGAAGCTTCACAGAGCTCAAAAAAAATTGTCCCCCCTAGGAATGCTGCAAATTTTTTTATTTTTTTTTTTAATTTGCTTTATCCCACCTTTTCCAAACATCAGGTACAAAGTATTTTAAATTAAAATAACTGCTCATAAACTACCAAGCAGGACATGTGTGACTCCCAAGAATCTCATCAGATTGAGCTCTCAGGGTAACGAAGTGGAACTGATGACCAGCTTGGTGGCCACAATTAGACCAAAGAACAACAGGAATGCAAGAACCTCATCTATTGAAAACAGGATAAAATGTACATATTGCAGGCTAGAGAATTACCCAGAACTATTCCACTTCCAAACCTTTCCAAGGGAAGACTGTCCAAATTGAAATTAGTTTAATATATTACCCAAAACACCGCTGTAATCTTCATTCTCAAATCACTTGGCTGCATGGCTCTATTTTTTCTTCTAAATTATATCAGAGCAGAAGTAAAAATGAGGAATATGTATTTGTCCCAACAAAAGCTAAAAAGCTCAGTTCTGTAGTTATTACTCAACAGAGAGACTGGCAAAAGGAGACCTATCTGAATGAAGGCTACAAGAGCAAGCCCACAGAATTTAAATAACTTCCTTATCTATTAAAATATAAAAACTTATAATAAAATTGTGGCTATAAAAATCATGGAATTAATCTATATTGTGTCTTTACAGTTTTGCTTCAATAATAGAAGTAAAATAGATTAAGGTTTTAAAAGCAGTAATTTTGTTGCTCTAAGATTTGGCTCTTGCATTTTTATGCCTCGATTAAGAATTTCCTTAATTTGCTCCTTGGTTCAGGTGCTCCCCAGCCTCGCAGGCTGACCACACAAAGACTGAATTAATTCAACGGCTTTTTAATAAACCTCAGAAAGTTTTTACAAACCTATAGAGTAACCATGAGCCCACAAAGTGGAGATGAGGATTCAGACTCTGCCAGCACCTGAGGCTGAGATGGCATATGCTGGAGAGGGCTCCCTGTGTGCCAGGCAGGCACAGGAGAGCATCTTTTCAAACTCAGACATGCTCAGATCAAATGTCTCCGTGGTGCCAACATCAAGTCCAGAAGTTCGACTTGTGCAGAATCGAGATTTTAATGCGGCAGGCCCAGGAGAAACCTCCCAGGAGGCTTCGAGTGGGGGAAAAGAGGAAGGAAAGGATTATGCATAATAAGGGCACGGAGGAAAATCACAGACCTAATTTAGGCTGAGGTTACCTTTGCATCAGAAACCGTGAGGAAGGTGTACAGGGAGCGAGTGATGGATGATACGTGAGGATGAGGCAGCTCCGGGAGCCGGAGCCGTGAGGGGATCCATCGGCCCGGGGCGTGAGGGAAGCCAAGGGCCGGAGCTGTCAGGGTAAGGATCAGCCCGAGCCGTGAGGGCAGAGATCGGCCCGAGCCGTGAAGGGAAGGATCAGCCCGAGCCGTAAGGGGAAGGATCAGCCCGAGCCGTGAGGGCAGAGATCGGCCCGAGCCGTGAAGGGAAGGATCAGCCCGAGCTGTGAGGGGAGAGATCGGCCTGAGCCGCCTTCGCGGGCAGGAGCTGCACCGTGCTGACAGAAGGGCCTCTGCCACAGCAATTCCCGCCAGGAAGGTTTTGTTTGTGCCCCACACAAACTGTTCAATGCTGGAGACTGCTCTCAGAGCCACACAGATGTCCCTGGACTGCAACGCCATCGCCAGACGTTGTGTCAGCTCCCAGCCCCGGGCTTTGGAGCACACAGGCCTGAGGAGGTGAACCTGTTCTGGGGACATGGCACTCAGCAGATTCTGGAGACAAAATCCAGCAAGTAAGGTGGCAGCAAAACCAAAGAGCTTAGGGAAGCAAAGCAAGGTACCTTGATATAAATCCTGGAAAGGATTTATAACCTATATAAACATGGATCATAAAGCCATTGGCAAACAGATACAAGTTATTTCTAAAAGCTGCTTAGTTTAGATGTCAGAACTTAGAATTCAAAATGAACCAACCCCACTCCTCAGGACACCTAATTCCATGCCTTGGCAATGTATTGGCTGTTCTTAGCTGAGACTTGATTTTTGATCCTTCCCAGTGCTTGGATTCCTGTCCAAGGACAGACTCTCAAGTAATCTTATGAATGCACTTTGAGCTAAGTGTCCAGATGAAAGATTCTCATAAAAAAGCAGCTTACAGCATCTGGCCACTGCTTCCCCTCAGCACAGTGCTGAAGGACTTAAAGGGAGATATATACTGAGGGGTCAGCACCCAAAGTGTAATATGCATGGCAGGGAAGCTTTCCATCACTTGTCACATGGAGTCAAGTTGCTATAAATCTTGGGAACAAGATGGCTTTTTCTTCCCTATGTTTTTATGAGAAACAGGTTGCTGATAATAACTGGTCTGACACTTCGACCTACTTCCTAGTGAATGTTACATTAGTATGATACTGTACATCCTCTGAGGGGAGAAACTTTTCCTCTCAGAACTGCAGGATGGATCTGAGGCTCACCGTGCTTTTCTGCTGAGATGCAGGGATCTCACACTGCTGTCAGCAGTGTTAGCACAGAGCCAGCCAGACCTGCCCACAGCTTGAGGGCTGGGATCCTAAATTGTCCACAAGGTGCTCAGCTTCTGGGCAGCTCCAGATGTTACTTTTGGCATGCCTTGTGTATTTTTTCCTACTGAAGAGGCTCTTACAACACAGACCTGCTAAGGCACAATTGCAGATTTCTATGGTCACTTGAGAGGCA
This sequence comes from Chaetops frenatus, assembly GCA_013400775.1. Classification (NCBI taxonomy): domain Eukaryota; kingdom Metazoa; phylum Chordata; class Aves; order Passeriformes; family Picathartidae; genus Chaetops; species Chaetops frenatus. Next base: position 683,269 of record VZTR01015106.1, read on the forward strand.
ACCAAACCAATATTGACATTTCACAGAGTGTCAGTTCATAGGATCATTTTGGCCTGTTCCAGAAAAACGACTCCCTGCTCTAAATGCAGCCAGCAGGAGAAGATCAGGAATTCAGAAGCATGGCTGCTTGTTAGGGTGCATCCCTGTTATCCAAAGGCACAATTCCCATTCAACTGAATCAACAGATATCCCATATGGGAACTAAGTAGATAAGAGATAAGTAGATAGAATAAGATAAGAGATCAGTAGATAAATGGACTTGGTACTAGAGATTCATCCTGCAGTGCAAAGCAGTGCAAAGTTTTATGCAGGGAGAAGAACATCTGTATTTTGTGTTTCTGTAAGTCTGGGGAGTTCGAAACATCAACTACAGAGAAAAAGCAAATAACAAGAAAACACAAGCATGGTTGTTCTAATGAAATTTTGAAAAATATTTCACCTGTTTCGGAGTAGAAAACACTGAGGGAAACCATGGCATCACTATTATTTCTGTTATTTAAGCAATCTATTCTTTCTAATAAAGAACCAGGAGAAATAAAGAAACATTGATCTTTATTTATTGACTTCCTGGTGAGTATAGTTAAAGTTGACACAAATCAATCACAATAAAGTTAAAAGGATAATACAGCATAATATGACCCAAGATTGTACTGCAAGTTTAATTACTGAAACTCAATGTTCTAACATACATAGAAGAGAAATGTCCAGTTAATTGTATTTGCATGCACACTCTAAAAGGAAAGGGAAATTCTTGGTGCTTGTAACATTTTAAAATGTTTTCTCAGCCAAAGCAAGTAGAAAATACAGAAATGTGAGGGGAAATAGGTCTCCTTCTGAGGGAATAAATGGCTCTTTGATTTCCTTTTCTTCTCACTTGTTGCCATTAATTTAAAACTTTCCAGGCATTCTGCAGGCAGTAAAATGGGCCAAAATATTCCTTGCTGTCAAAAGTAAATCTGGTTACAGTTTTGCTTTAAAGATGGTTGGCAAATGGCAAATGAACATGCCAATAAAGAGCACTGCTGCCTTATGCTCCTTAAACATGGAAAACAAGAACAAGAAATCTTTTGAGGCAAGGGAAAGCACATTAAAATCACAATTAAGAAGACAAATCCAGCAGAGTTCCATGGGCTGTGGCCCTGGGAACAAACTGCCGTGGGATGTAGTGGAGGTTTGTAAAACTCTGAGTAGCCCAGAGGCATCATCAAAGCACAAAGGAAACTGCTGCTTCCTTCCTTTTTAGAAGGATCCAGGAGACAGCAAATGAAATAGAAACATGTCATTCAAAAAAAGGACATATTTGGGAGAGGTGGAGGGAAATAACGTGAAATTTCTTTTCAGCATCAGCTGCCTGGTGGCGGTGACACCCTCCAGGGCACCCAATATCAGCACTCTCTGAAGGACTGAACTGACTCAAACACTGGAATAGAATTGAAAATAAAGGCAACCTTGCCTAAACCTCAAAATGGAAAACATAAAATTATATTAATTGGTTAATGTCATCAAAAACTAATTATCATAGCTATAATTTTCCTACCCAGCCCTTTTTTCTCCCTACTGATAAATAATAATTATCTATTGGCTACAATAATGTGATAGTCACAAAAGCACAATCTGTTGAGATTTAATTGTAATTCCTACAAGGAAAAGTGTCTCCTTTTAGAGGATACAGTGGGATTTGCAGTGCTGGGACCAAGCTCTGCAAAGGCATCTTGGGGTGTGCACAGTCCTGGTAGTTCTGATGTACTGCTGAAGACACAAGTGAGAGCAGGGCTGTGGGCAGAGGTTCCTCCATCAAGGAACACTGGAAAAACACAGAGGAGGGAATTTCACTCTCGCTCCCAGTGCCCTACCTTTGGAAATACCACAGTGAGTGATGTGGGGTGTCTGTAGTTTTCCCACTGCTCAAAACCCACCATTGCCTAAGATAAACAGAAACTTCAGCTTTTTACCACAATGTAAATGGACCTTTAAAATATAAACAGCACTTACAACGGGCTCAAACTTCAGCAGCCAGAGGGGACATTAAAGAAATTCCTGGCAAGAGCAAGTGCTGAGTCATACAAAACTGACAAAATAATATGGGCAGTTATCACCCAAATGCATTATTTATCACTGAAACCCATTGACGCCTGTGCTTACACAGGAACCCTCCTGTGATATTGAAGGCCAAAGTGTCTTCTCTCCCTAACAACAGTGTTGTATCTTTGGCAACTCGAGCAGGGACTCGGAAAATCAATAGCACTTCATGAGCAAGGTCTCGGGCTTCTTCTTTTACGAGGATTCTGTCAATGCAAGTGGCCATTACTGTACTTTAAAGGCACGATATAAAATTGCCTCAACAAGATATAAGACACACGGTTGGAAAGAACCTGGGGAGAGTATTTTAGTCAAAGTTAAATACTTTCATCACGTAATTACTTCTATTGGCACATCTCCAGCTGGAGACACTCACGCAGGGTAGGGGCTTTCTGGGATGGGGTGGGGAAATTGGAAGGGAGGGCTTTCGATTAGGCTCGGGCTGAGCTAAACAAGGTCAAGCTGCTAAAATGGAGCCACAGCCAAGCACCAAGACTATTGACAGCAACAACAGAGTTGCTGTCTTTTTGTTTTTCTTTTTTTTCTTTTTTTTTTCTTTTTTTTTTTTTTTTTGGAAGCTAAGTGGTCTGAAAGTAGTTTTAGTTTTATAGCTGAAAAATATGTCATCCTGATTTGCAGACTGGTAATTCATTTTCTAAGGACTGTTTAGAATTTATTCAGGGGGAAAAAGGAAGCTGTGCTGGTTCCTATAACTGATACACATTATATGACAAAATTTAACTTTCGTGTTTTATGGGATTTTATGAATTCCACTAAAACCATTAGCTGGTTGTCTCTTTGTGATTAAATTTAACCACTTATGCAATACTTTAAACTGATGATAGTCTCGCCTGTATTTATGTTTTCTTTTGTTTAAAGCGCACGTCATTGCAGAGAAAAGAAAAAGACAATTCCACTGGTTCTCTGGGAATGAGAGAAAGCCAGGATGAACACCAAAAAATAAAATCACAAACAACTAGAAGGGTTAAAACATTTTCTGCATGGAAAGGGTCACCCACAGCAGAGGTATTTTCCTGAAAAGACTTTTCAAGCGCTAAACACGTTAATTCCACAACTGAGTGTCACTCCCAGGGTTTTCTACCTGGGTTCTTTTTAAAGAGTGCTCCCTTCAGTCAAAACCTGTCAGGTTTGGGCTAGAGTTCAGAGCAGGACACTGCCATCCCACAGGGCAGGTGATCCAAGACTTGCTTGGCCTTTTGAAGCCACTGCAGAAGGCTCTGCAGCATCCGCCCACATGGGCTGATTTTATTCCCTAAAACATATCAGAGCTGTCCTTGGGGTCAGGCTATAGAAATGCTGCTTTGGTGGCTTGAAGCACATAATTCCATGGTGTTTTACCCCAGAACACTGGCTCAGCCACGCCAGGAACCACCCAGGGTCAGGTGTGAGGTGGTGTGGCCATGAATGTGCGGCAGCACAAACCCCTTGGTCGGGAGAACATCAGTCACTCTGCACCACTTGGTGTGGCAAGTGCAGAGCAGTCCTTGATCCTGGCTGAACTGAGAGAATTGATGTGCTGTACCCACAGGACAAACCTCCTGCTTGTGTGCACATTGATAATGCACTCCTGCTATGAAGGAATGAGCTTCCCAAATTAAATTGCATTTTTGAAGCTACTTTGATGCCTGCACTTGTCCTCTAATCCGGTTCACCTGGGTCTTTTTTCCAGCTTCATGTAAATGAACTGCTTCAAACAGTTCCTTGCTTTTTTTATCCCATAATTAGCCGGTGTGAGGTTTAAGACAAGAAATATTTAGTCCTGGAACAATGACAGAAGTAAAAATGAATACTGTATCACCCAGCAAAGCCAGACATAGGGTTTCTGACCTCCATAAAAACTCTTTCCCTCTATTTCCAGGGAGACACTCTCATATATATCTCTGCAAGCTATGTCAAGGCCTCCTAGAAATTTTTCTAATACATTCATTATAAGTTCTGCATCTCTCTCTCTCTCTGAGATGAGCCAGTGCCTTCAGACTGAAGAGTGAAAAGGTCAGGAATATGATAAACAGTATTGATAACACCCTTAAAGTGATAACTGCTTAAGTGGGATAGATTTAACAAATCATTGCATTTCTTCTGGAGGCTGTGATTTTCCAAACTTCGCATTCACAAGGCTCTCAGAACAACCACAGAGCCCTGCACCTGAGGGACAGCAATAGCCACAATTACAGGGAGCTGAGGCTTTCCTAACAAGACTCCATGTTAAATATCACATCACAAATTGCATGAGATGATGATGTGTTCCTGGAGATACCAATTTATAAAATAGTAAATTCTATTCATTTGATTTTCACCTTTCCTTGGAGGCTTCCAAAATATTTTTTCTTAAAATGCATTTATTGAAACATTTTGTTGTTTTCACAACCCAGTTAATTTATGTCTGTAAGGCCTCCGGATTTCTACTCTTTGATTTCTGTCAGACTATCCTGTCCATCCAAAGGCATTTCACTTGCTAGTATGGATCAAGATTATCAGCATGTGAGCTCTGCGTTGTCTGCAAAGCCACAGGGAAGGAGGAAAATGCAAAGAAAACGCTCATTAACATAACAAAATACAACATATCCCAGCTACATGCGAGGATCACCTAACAGTACTCCACAGAGTGGATTTGGCTCATTAGAAAAGAATAAAAGAATAAAATTCCGGCTATTTATTTCACTTCTCATTCATTTCAGGTGTTATTTAACTGTGTGCTTTGTAGCCTGACTCTCCACTTAACAACCTCTTTAACTTTTGAATCCTTGGGTGGGAATTTGACATCACACCTGAACATCTAAGTGCTGTTTTCCAGGCACTACAAGAGTGCAACATGTTAAATAACCAGCCATTAATGTCAAAAAATCAAGCTTTACCATACATTTTTGGCATTAATTTTATAAGTACCATAAAACAAGCTTTTTACTGGGTAGTTTTGGTATATAATTTCTTCCACAAGAAGAACAGTTTCTGTATAGTTAACACATGTGGCAGGGTAAGGAAGCATAAAAACAACATCACTGTAAAATTCATACTAAATGATGGAAATAATAACTGGAATAAGTGTAATTTGAGTAGCAGCCTGAAACAACAGGCAGAGAGTTGAGCAGTGCTAAAGCAGACAAACTGCAAAGGCAAGTGGTCAAGCCTGAGACCTGAGCAGAAAAAGGGGGGAACTTTTCAGTCACAAATACACTTGCCCTTAAGAAGGGAAGTATTTGAAGGAACTGGTGTGACACCAGTCAAGGAATTTCACGGATGTGGAGCTGTGGGGGCTGCAGCATTTCTGAGGAAGGGGGAGAAGCTGGGAGGGAGCTCAGGTATGGACACCTGGCCATCTTCGAGTGGGAGCAGCCCTGTAATTTCCCAAGTAGAACAGCAGGATGTTATTTAGCACAGGTGTCTCTGTAATTGTGGGACCCAGAGAATCAGTGCTCAATGGCCCACAGCCTCCCCCTGCCACCCGTGTAATGCGGCAAAGAGTCTGCACACAGGAAGGGAAAAGTGGGAATAATCTGTGGGATCCAAGGCACAAAATGCATTGTTAGCCACTCACTGACTCTCTTGGGTGACAAATATTTATTCAAGGGCTGCAGTTTCTGTTCAAAACCAACTTCCCTCAATCGGGAAAACAGATAATAAATTTACCACCTCTTTATTTTTGTACTGGTGTAGCAGGAGCCATCCTGAAATGTTTCTGTTTCTTCCAGAGGTAATTATGTCCCCCACATATAAAGGTATGTGTCAGACCCATATAATCTTTCAGGCTCTTTCATTCCAACTGCTGCAGTTTTAGAAACAATGAAACTCCTTTCTGAGGACAAATGGCATGACTAAGTCAAGGAGTAATTTTAAGGAGCAGCGTGGACATCAGTATGTGGCAAGCCCACTCTATTCCAGTTCTGTCCTTCCACAAAAATATGGGAACCCACAAAACTCCAGACTGAAAGTAAAAAACTTCATGTTCAAGGGAAGCAAGACTTCTGCCATAAATCTAAAGGTAGGAATCTCACAAAAAGAGGAGAATTTGTTTACTTTTCCCACGGAGGATTTTCTTTTCCCTTTCCACCACTTAAATAGCTACTTGTGAAAGTCAAAATAAAATATTTAAAGGATTAAGAAGAGGCAAACGTGCTCTCTAGGACATCAACTTACTCAGAGACATGTTAATAACTTGGGATTGACTGAGTGATGCTACAGTAAGCCAAATACAAAATAAGAAACAACCAGTGCCAATATCCACCTGCATTAATTCCTGTCCATCACCTGGCATGTCAGGATTGACATACAGATAATAAAGAAAAGCCCTTTTTAAAAAATTTAGTTAAAAATTCTAAACTTAATGATGGTTTTGCTTTCCTGTTAGTCCTGGTTCTAAACTGTGGTTGTTATGGCTACGTGCAAATATTCCTGCCCTTAAACCCATGTCAAATATGTGATTGGGAATCCAACTAAATTGCCATAAACTGCAGCTTCACATAGGAAAGACTCAAACAAGAGGGATAAATTCCAGCAGGGAGCATCCTCTGGTTCAAAGACAAGAGGAGACATTCACATGCAAACACCTTTATTGCCAAACACTAAAAGAAATGCTCAAAAACCTCAGCAGCTTCTAAAATTACAGAAACTGAGGAAGAAAAACCCAGAGTGAATCTGTTTACCTGAAAACAGGCAGTATTTCACTACGTAGGCCAACACAGTTTACTGTGCATTTAAAAAGTCTTTTAAAAGGTATTTTTTTTTTGTTTGGGTTTGTTTTGGGGCTTTTTTGGGTTTTGTTTTGTTTTTTGGGTTTTTTTCTGAAAAAGAAGGCAACAAATTTGCTCTGTATGTTCTCATCCTCTCCGATTTCGGAATAATTCCCCTCTAACAGCAACTGGACCCTGCTATGCAGATCAATTAGGAAACAACACTGTCATTATAAAACCCCACACAACAGAGCAACGTGGGGTTTTGCAGTATATAATTGTGCCAGCCTCAAACATACATAAAAGGCAGTCATGGGGAAGCTGACCATGCATTTCTTGTTAAAGACAACAAAATTATCCCAAATTCTCTTAAGAACTAAACATTCCATTTCAAATATCAAGTGCGAGTTAATAAGATACTTTTTACAAATCAATAATTCCAATTTTTTCAATAAGTTTTCTATTAGCATTTCCCCCATCCCCCTAAATACCTCTTTTTTTTCCCCAGCTGTATAAATAGTCTTATAGAATATGGCCTGAATGAATGCACCGTTCAGAAAACAACATAATTACAGCCATTTCCAACAAACTGGGTGCCAAGAAAGTTACAAATTAATTGAAGGTTAGCACTGAAAATTAAATCCTAGTCAGCTTGAAGTCATTTTTTAGGCTAGTTTATATAAAATTAAATAGGAAGTTCAGTCTTCCAGTGTTCCATCAGCTTAGTGGGGAGATTTTTAAGGTTCAGCTGAACAAGTGGTTTGTGCTGTTCTCTCATGTGAAAAACCCTCCATTTCTCCCTGTGGGCATTTCTTCTTCTCAGCCTGTTTTCCAGGTTTTCCAGATGGAGAGACCAAAACGGGGTTCTTTCCCAGTTCTGGATATGGACCCACTCCAGAAGAGAGAAGAACCTGTTCAGGTGGAGTGACCCCAGCCATCATGAAGTCAGTTTTCACTTTCTAATTCACAAGCACACTCTTTTTGACTCTGTTTGTTATGTACCTCCAAAATGTAGTAGCTAAAAAGTTTTATTTCTAGAGTAAAAAAAGCAAGAAAGCAGAAAGTATTACTTTAGAACCCAGAGTTTCAGGTATTTCAGGTCTTTCCATGGAGACAAATCACAAAAAAGATAACAAGAAGGAAAGATTCAACATGCCAGCATCAAGAGCCTGAATTAAATTCCCACAGTTCAATCAGAGAACACAGTAAAAACCACAACAATATTCAAAAAATCCCTTCCATCTATCCAGCTTGGAAGCAGCTATGGAGCTGTTGCCTCCTTGGTTCTTTGATCATCCCTTTGGGGATGAGAATCAGGTGGATATTCATCCTAGGAATACTTCAGAGATGGGCAGGCACTTAACATCTTAAATCAATTCCCAGAGTTATCCAGAAACTTTACATGAAATCCCAAAAGCTGCTCCTATCTTTGCTGGAAAGCTCTGCCCACACTCCCTATCCATGCTGGGCAAAACACTCCACCTCAGCCATTAATCCTGTGTTTTGCCTGCAAGGGATACAAACATGCCTGTGGTGAGAGGTAAAATCCAGGAGGTTTTCCAGCATTCAGAAATGAAGTTTTTGGTCCAAGGAGGATCCTCTGTTTAGCTCCCTTCTTCTCTCCCAAATCAAAGCACCTCCCTAAGGAGACATCCTCTGCTAGTTAGATTTCCCACTCCCTCTGGGTACCTGCTAAGCCCTCCTCATCCTAAATGAATTTAATCTTTCATCTCCCAGCTCCCAGGGAACTGCTGGAACCATCAAGCTGGGAAGGGACAACCCCTGCCTTTCCTCCTATTTTGACAAACAGGTGACAGCAAAGTAACAAAGTGCCCTGGAGAAAAACTTACCAGAGGAGACCAAGGAGGCAGTTCTGAGGGGACAAGGCATTCCTGGGAGGAGGGAGCAGCCAGGGCTGGATGTCTGCTCCGTGGGCTTTTTATTCTTGTGTATCAAGTTTCACATTAAGGCATAAGGGAAAATTCCTCTCCTTCCCTGCTCCTATCTCAGTGCCCAAACTGACTTCGACACCCACCTGCCAAACTTAGCAAGACAACACCTCAATGAGGAGAATTGCAGTCGGAACCACCAAAGCAAAGCCCTAAAATTTCAGATCTCCAGCAAGTTACTATTAGTTCAATATTCAATTGCAATATTCTTGTTGAGCCTCATTAGCTTTTAGGGACTTAAAAATGTAATTGGGGAAGCTTCAGGTCAAAAGGCTGTTACACAGGAGGCCTGAATTTTGAAAACATTCCTGGCAAATATTTCCTGACTTATTCTCAGCCTCTTCATCCTGTTTTCCCTGCTCTTTTTCTATCCACGAAGGGTATATAAAGGGCATCTCAAACTTTAGTCAATAGATCCATTATTATGATTGGCTGAAAACCATAAAATGCATCCATCAAGCCATTGTGTTGCATCTTGTGTTAAATTATGGTGATAAATAGTCCTTTTTTCATGACGTCACCTACTCAGCTATGCAGAAATCCATTCCCTGCTGCCATTATGCATCACTCAGGCTCGTGCCAGCCTGCTGAAAAATCCCCCCACACCACGGCCCTGCAAGGCTGTGCTGCTCTGCCGAGACAAATATTTCTGTTGCTTTTATGTCCTATTGTGAAACAATTGTTTTCCTGGTTCCCAGCGTTACCCCAAGCGTGCAGTAATGTCCTCAGCTCTCAGCTCTGGGCATTGTAGCTCATGTACTTTTAATTGTTTACAACTTGCATCAGAACTGGATTGAGTCCATTTGTACTCATATTGTTTTATCACTATGAGATGATACATTTTGCCACCTTCTTCTAGGTCAAAATTGAATCCTATGGAGAGCCTTTGAACAGAGAACTAATATTCACAGGAGCTGAGCTGGGGATGTATAGCAATTTTATTATTATGTTTGGGATTTTGCTTTGAATTTAGACAAATCTTTCTTGTATAATTAGATTTCATAACACTTGAATTACAGCTTACAAGAACAACAATGAACAAGAATAAAAATATTTGGCTAAAATTGCTTTAAATCAAATGATTGCCTATGAAAACAAAGAACACTACCAGCTTTAGGGTTTTTTTTCATGTTTCCTTATTATTATACATCTATCTTATCTTTTGTTTAAATAAATTGTCTTTTTCTTCCCTCATTTAGTAAAGAACAGAAGAGACACGATAAGTCGGGGCCAGCTTTTATAAAATATTGCTCTTACACTTTGGCACGAACTGAAGAAAATGAGGGATGTATTCTAAGTACTGCAGAAATACCTTGCATTTACAATTCTCATTTAAAATTAAAAAAACAAACCCAAAATTGGGCTCATTTCCTACTTCTAACGGGAAAAGTAGGATGTGGACGAGCAGCATCAGAAGCAAGAACCAACAGCAAAAACATCCTATCATTTTCAGGCTCACATAATCTTCTTTTCTTGTTATTATCAGCAGTACAACAGAAAAACAGAACTAGAGAAAGCAGGTAGCACCTCTTCTTACACAGAGGGATCTGCATCACTTCAGGCACAAAAAGCAGCTACATTTTTTCCCCGTCTCTCTTCCTCTCTTTGGTGTTTCCAACACTACTAAATGTTGAATTAAGCCTGGGGGAAGTTGGCTTCGGCTCAAGGTAGGAACAAAAAACCTAAGGGACGTGGTAATGATTCTTCTCATCCCTTCTGAAGGAGGAATGGACACACAAGAGGCTGAAAAGAGCTGGACTTCTGTCACAGCTGTATCTGAGCACAAACCTTTCCATGAGGATGCTGGAAGAGCCTTCCACGTGCTGCTGAACATAGAGCCACCTTCTCCTTACCCTACAGGCTGTGGATGTTCCACTTTTGAACACTCAAAAGGAGAGGAGGCAGGGAAGGGAAGGAACACTCTGTGCTCACCCAGAGCTCAGGAGCCAAATGTCACCTGCCAGAGCTGTAATCACCACCTGCTCTATGTCAGTGCCAACCCCAGTGGTAGCACTGTCCCACCTGCAGCTCGGCGCTTCCCACTCCTGCCCCGGGATGAAACACATCTCCATGGAATTACCGGAGAAAGTGAAGTTCTTTAACCTGCATGGCTGAAACACAGGAATAGAATGAGCTGCCCCCAGAGAAACACCAACCAAACGTTTCTATGGTAAAATTCAGGAGTAGCTCGGCTCCTGTCTTTAGGCACAGCCATTCTTGGCCCTTTAGGTGCTGGGTTTGAAAGGTCTGGATCCGAGTTTGGACCTGGAGTGGGGGAAAACCCAGACTTCATTAATCTGGATCTGGAATGGAGGAGAAGACCCCAGACTGGGTCACGACCAGGATCTGGAAGGGGCAAAACCCAAATTGTATCAGGCTCGGGATTCGGAACAGAGGCAAGCCCTGGCTGGATTTGGGACAGTCAGGCGTGGGGGAAAACCCGGACTGGAATCCAGAATGGGGGGAAAACTGGACTGGAGTAGGGCTGGTATTTGGAATGGGGGAAAACCCTGACTAAATTGGGGCCAGTTCTGAACCCAGCCAGATTCGGGAACGGGCTTGGTTTTTCCATCTTTAGGCATAGCCCTTATTTGGTCTTAAGGCACTGGTTCCGAAAGATCTGGGAGAAAAAAGCTGAAAAGTGAAAATTACCATTGTAATATTTCAAAGAGATTCAGCCGCCGAACCAGCCCCAACTGATTATGCAGCAGAACTTAAACCTAAAGCTCCCCAATATCCTAAATCCTCGTAATAGAATCCACAGAGCTACTTAGTGGAAGAGAATAATGCCTTGTGCCCCTTTTTCTCTCAATCCTGTTGCAGCTCTAACCTCTGCCCTGTGCCATTACTTTTACTGGTAAATGATGAAAGAAGGCACTGTGCACTTCAGAAACTGGATTGGGTTGGGAGGACTAAATACCTAAATATGTCTGAGCACTCAGGGAGAAGATTTGAGGTGGAAGAAGAAATTTCCTTCTAGAACCCCTAGAAAGCCAAGAAAATGTAGAAAGACAGCTGAAGTGCTTTTGGGGAATGCAAATTGTCAACATAATTTTCAAATTCTTTTCAAATTCAAATTGCAGCTTCTGTGGAGAGCTGCTGTACAGTACATAAGGTACACTTTGGGCAGCGTCACTGGGAACATTTATAGAAACTTCCCTTTTTTCCGGCCATTGAAAAAAGTAAAGCATAAATAGGATACATTCAAAGATGATTTGCAAAATTTTGGCTTTTGCTTATGTAAGCAGACTGTCAGCTGAAAGTCCGNACTTGGAAATTTGCTTGAAGAGCCTGACCAGAAGAGAACACTTGGAAAAGAACCATGCTCGGAGAACAACGGGAATTTGGTAAAAGCTGAATCAACACGAATATTTCATTTGCGTTTGATACCTCCCAATTTCTATTAGCAATGGAAACTAGCTGTCTAAATGCTGAGAGTCAAATGGGGATTTGATCAAATGGGGAATAAAAGGTGAGGTTTGATGCAGGATTAATCCAGGAACAGGAAAGCACCTGACAACTCCGATATGACTGGTTGTTGTGGAAATTTTAACCAAAACTCTACTAAAACATATTTGGAGAACGGCATTCAAATCCTAATTTTCAGAAGCACTTAACACTTGTGGAGGGTTCACAAAGGGGTGGGAGTGTGCACAAGAACTGGCCTCAGAATCTGAGCAGTTTTACACTACACCTTTGCATTTTGTACCTTCAAAACCTGATTACCACAGGGTTTAGTTCTTCCCTGTCTCTTATAAGAGCTGCTGATGACTGAGGCAATAAATACCACCTTGGAGAGTGTCCCATGAACAAGCAGCGATTTTACATTTTCAGAACACCACGCAGACATTGCCTTCCTGAGCGTTATTTACACCTCGTTGTGGAGCACGCAGCTGTGCTTTACTTTTCCAAGGGATGTACTACTGCACCGCGGAGTCAAGTACACTTGTCTCATTCCACTGACGTCTGAGGCGTGATTTCTGTGCAGCAAGGGATGTATTTATCCCACTGCCTGCTGCCCACTGTATTTACCTGCTAAATGTCCATAGTACGAGGTGATGGTATCTCTAGCACGAGGTGATAATGCTCTATTGTGTTTTCAACAATCCAGAGTGCAATGGCATACACCATTAATTCTGATAGGTCTGTGAGGACACCTTTGAAAATGTTTTAAAAGACAGATTAGTGTCTCATCAATGCAGAGATTAAGTGAAAATACTTTCAAATTTGTCATGCAGCGTGGTATCTGTTGGGTTATTTATTATTTCATAGCGCATGCAAAGTAATAGATCAAATACACCTTAGAGACTCCTCGGAGATATCAGTGCCTTTTAGTGTATTTAAATACACTGGCCAGCACTACCGCAGCTTGGCGTTTTACTTTCTTCTGAAGACAACAAAGAGATTTTCAGTGCCTACGGAGACGCTGCAGTTCCCTGCATCCCTTGGTTAGGAAATCTAAATTCCCCCTAGACTTGTTCTTATTAGGCTGAACTGCCGTCCTATGGACTGTGTCGTATCACCCGCATCTCCCCCGGAGTTTAAATGCTAGACCTGGCTTGGAAAGGCTGTTTCCCCACTGATTTCCCTTTTCCTCTAATTGCTAGGTTCAGATGGAATGCTGGCCTGGAGCTGCCACCAGAACTGGCCTGGACACACCACAGCTTTTCCCTCACACAGGTGAGGGGGGCAGCGGGATGGACGGAGCCGGCAGCGAGGCAACGGGAAAAGAACTTCCTTCTCCCTTCTCCCTCCTTCCTCTGATTTCACATAAGCAAAGATGGGAAGTAATACCACAGCATATTGTTTGCAATATGCTCTCTTGGCCATAGGGAAGGGAAACAGTTCGGGGATTCTTTTAAAAGCACTTTGCATTGACATATAGTCTTTCTATTTTGCTTGGATGATGCCTGCCTTCTGCTTGTCTTACTTATTTAGGCTTCAAGTCCTCTTAGCAGGAGTGTTCCTCTCAAATACATTTTGCAAATCCAGTGAATAGTTTTATTATAAAATAATTAAGACATTATTAACATTCATCCTTACAGCTTTCACTCTCCTAACTTCCTCCCCATAATGTGCTGCTGAAAACATAAAGTTCTCTACCACAACGCTTGCCTTTCTCCAGATACTTAGTCTGGAGACAATTAAAGAAAATCAGAATGACAATGATTATCAAAGGCAAAAGATAATATCATATTCAAAGAACAAAAATAGGATATGAGACCTCAAAATATCTTTACACAAATATCAAAGTTAAAAAGAAGGAAAGAGACTTAAAAAGAAATTATTAAGTAACAAAAGGCTCTTTTTTTTCCCTGTGCCCTTCAGATCATTCATGGCATTCTGATTTGAAAGGAGGATGACAGAAAGAGTGGGAGGTTGTCTGAAATTTTACACTGGAAACAAACAGGTGCAGACAATGAGAGAATAAGTGTGCTGAAAGCTGCAGTTCTCTACTAAGAAATGTTAATGCACAAGTCAAACCTATCGAAGGGGAAATCGCCTCCCACAACAAAGGGAGAATGTAGATGTGACAGACAGAGAGATGCCAGGCAACAATCAAAGAAAACAGATATCTAACCTAGTTATTCAGACATGCAGGATAACTCCTATTATCCTCCCATTATTATGAGGATAGTGGCATGTGCTGGAAAGTCATACACAGTGTCCCAGGACACACTTGAAACACAGCAGAGAAACTCTTGACTTCAAGGATCCTATATTCAGTCTCCAGTGAAGACACAGGGTGAGATATTGCAGATCTAAAGAATATCATATAGTTAAAAGCTGTCAGAGGAGAAAAGGGGAGATCAGCTGTCTTGAGAGATAAGCCACAACACAGGCTCGCCACAGAAATATACAGAAATTAGGGCTTAACAAGGTTCCCACACTGAACACAGCTACAGATCGGGCACACAAAATTTATGTTCTCTATATTTACTTCTGTATTTTCTCCCAAATGCTTTTATCCTAGTTAAATGAGCTTTAATTTTGGAAGAAGGACATCTAGTCACTTCGTCATCACCCCTAATAATGTGAATGGGGAACTGAATTTGTCAGTCTTGCTGTGGTGGAAAGAGCTGGAGTGAAACTCTCCAGGTTCTCTTTGTCCAGCTTGGCAACTGCAAGTACAGTCCTGTTGTGCTGTTACAATCACAGTCTCCTTAAGAATGGACCCACTTCTCCAGAAAGAAGGAGAGGCTAAGCAGTGGCATTTGTAGGGTAAGAGAGAACAGCAAGAGGGGTGCAAGGCTGAGGAAGGTAGGAAGGAAGAGTGTGTCAAGCATTAGCTGCTTCTCTTCTGCTCTTTCCTTTTGTTACTCCTTTGTGCTTTTATTAATATCTTACAGTTTGGATTTCAATGACACCTTCAGTTTTATTCCCCAATTTTTGTCCTTGTAGGATGACTCCTTTTAATGGCTAATCTGGAGATTTGCTCATGGCTCTGACCTTGTCACTTTGGGATTAATCCTACTGACTAAGTTTGCACCTGATCAGCTGCACACACTGACACGTGCATCCTCTGAATGAAGTGCCAGCTATCCCAGAGTCCCTTTTGGCCTTGTTGGGAGAAATACATGGGGTGAGCCCCTCAAAGCACTATCAAGGGAACAGAAAAAGTTTAAATTTTAATACCTCGTTTGCAGCACCCATTCTTAGAAACACCTTGTCCAAACATGAATCCCAAAAGGAGTGAAAAAAAGACTTTTTCACTTCTCCAGAATCCATGGGGGGAAGAGGACACACACTTCAGCCTCATACCTCCACAGTACTTTGTAAAACAAACTGATTTCTCTGGGAGGGTTGTTACTCTCAGCAGCTTTTCCCCAACCTTTCCTTTATTCCAAAGCCATTTCAGGTACTGCGCTCTGCACCTCTGTGTGCAGGTTAAAGTACTGTACAACAGCTCTGTTTCAACAGCAGCACACAGTCACTCAGTAGACAAAGATGTGCTCAGAGCTTCATGAATACATTCAGCAGTTAGGAATTGGGGAGAGAGGAGCACAGGGACACGGATTTACTGTTTGCATTCATTTCTGGGCATGAAACATTTTTCTCTCATTTCAAGAACTGTATTTGACTAGTTTGACATGTTGAAGATCCAGCTGGAGAGCAGCACCAGATGAGACCATGCTCACCAGCAACAAGGAAATGTCTCCAGTGCACGTTTTCTTGCCAGTGGTTTCTAGGAAGTGACAGGCGGTGCGGGATCCACGGATCAGCTGCTTCAGTGTGCTCGCTCCACATCCCAGCACTGGAAAGGGCACGTGCTGGGAGCTCACCCCACTGCTCAGGAGATCAGCACTGTGATAGCAAACTGAGGGAAACTGTCCCAGGAGGGTTGGAAAGCTGGGAGCAGAGCCCTCCCGATGCCTCACAAAGCCTGTGCTCAGGCCTTGCTTCTGGGAGCAGTGGTGACTGCTCTGTCAGGGAGCCAGGAGTACTCCAGCTTTGACTCCTGCTTTGACTTCAGCTGTGCTGGGAAATTCAGTAGTGCCAGGGGCGTTCCTGGGCACTGAGACAGTTCTGCCTGAACTTAGGTTACCAGCAGCTTGGACCAGGGTCAGCTGCTGCTCTCCCAGCAATTCCTGGGTCAGGTTAGGACTCAGTGTTTGGAAGGGCAGATGCCATTCCCAATTGGCAATTTACAGGAGGACAGAGGTGGCCAAATGTCTAAATGTTCCAGAAGCCAAGATTCCCACAAATGAAAGGACTGGATGCAGGGCTGTGGAAATCAATATGGTGACTCCCTGTACCCCAGACCTGCTCTCTTCAGTTAAATATGTAGCTTAAACATCCAGATTCATATTCAAGACAAAAGTACCCTTTCAACTTCCCTTTCCATTTGGCTGTCCACCCCATGTACAGTTTTGAGTCTTTTCCGTCACTGGGACGGTGATTTCCAGTTTTAGACATCTGACTTCCCTTTGGCAATTCTGAGTGGGTGTTTAATGTAGGTAAATCTGAACTGTGCTCTGGAGGAACCTCTCTCTCTGTCCACTGAATATTTATCAATGAATAGGCCTATATTCCTAATTTAGTTATCTGAACTTGATACTTAAAATTAAGAAGACTCAACCCTCACTAGAGTTCTTTTTGAGTTATGACACTGTTGGTGGCTTTCTACAAAGACAAAGCTCATTGGATCATTCTTCTGTTAATTAATCTTGATTAACAACAAAAATATATTCTTCCTCTTATCTGTCTTTGTTCTACAGGATAAAAAATTGTAACTCCAGGTTCAAATTATATCCCTATCAAGGCCTTTTGGTGGAAAATTTCAAGGAAGGGTTTCCCAATGAGGAAACCGAAGCCTAACGCCCTCATCTTCCAGCCTCTGGGACCCAGTGTTTCTTTTGCTAGGAGCCATTTTGTTCTTCCCTATTATACTGATCCTCTTCCTTGCCTCCCAAGAGCTGTAAGAAGCTTCTGCCACTCCTGATTCTGTTCCCTTCTCAGAGCACACAAGCACTGGCCCTGGTCTGCACCTGTGTCTGCCCATGGCAAGGTCCATCAGACACTTCAGCATCCCTGTTTCTGCAGGAAACAGCTGCTGGGAAGTCTGAGGCCAGAGGCCAGCAGGAAAGGAAAGCTGCTCATCAGCCTTCCCAGCCCCGTCCTGCCTTTTCACCTCTGGTTAGACAGCTGTTAAACACCTCAGCTGGAGGATGCCACTCACTCCCTGTTTGATTGAGAAGGTGGGTAAAAGCTGCAGGTGTCAGGGGACAAGGGATGCCACTGGGTTTCTGACTTCTCTGGGTAATCCTGGCTGCCACTGATACAGTCACTGCTGGTGTCTCTTTCCCAGTGGCCTTCAGCTGCCAACCAGTTTGATAGGATGAGAACTTGGATGTGCCTTTAGATCACCAGGAAAAGCAAGGCCACAGTTCTGCCCTGCCAAAGCTGGGAGATCAGTATCAGCTCCTGTAGCTAAAATACTTTGTCTAATGCACAAAAATACACAACTGTTGGGTTAAACAGGAAATTTTTCTCTCCCTGTGGAAGCTAAGATTTCCAAAGAACAAATTGCTCAAGATAGAGCAATGAAAAACTCACCATGCACCCACCTGAAACTACCTCACTTGTACAGAAAAATTACCTTCTAGGTCCCACGGATTCTTTCCAAGATGCACGACATTGTGCTGCTTTCTAGAAGTTATTTTTGATGAAATATTTCTCAACAGTTTAAAAATCAGTGCTACATTTACCAAATCTCAAACTGGGAAAGTCACCTCAAATTTCCCTGTGCTGTAGATGAGCTTTAGAGGACGGCAATGGCAAAGTGGCTGCAAGTGCCCAGAAATTAATAAATAAATAAAGAATAACTAACTGTGGACAAGCAGTCAGGATGTCTGTCAGGGCTGTGCAGTGCCTTGGGTATAAATCAGTGTAGCTCCACTGACTTTGATGACACCGGGGCAGTTGGAGGCGGCTGACACAGAACTGTGTTTGAACTGTTTGTACCATCACAGCCTCATCAGCTGCTTCCTGGGGTTTGCCCTGCTCCTGGGGCCAAACACATTCACCACCTGCACCTGAGAATAACCACCCAATAGGAAAGTTAATCTAGCTAAAGGGTCTTCATCTTTGTGTTTGAAATATGGTAAATGAATCCAGGTTGTTGAGGGATTTTCAATCGGGGAGTGATTGAAATTATTTTTCTATAAAAAGAGAAAAGGCCTAACATTTAAAACTTTTCATTATTGTTTTTAAAACATCAGAATTCTTCACTACCAGTCCAGCTAGATAATGCTTCTGAGATGATCCCACGAGCTATCTCTCCCTGCAAATCAGGGTACATGATTACATCCTAAGTGGCTTAAGACCTGGCTGCTTTGGAAATCTCCTCTCTTCTTATTGTCACATCAACAAAGATCAGCAGAACTGCTACACTTGGAATCCCTTTCATATAAACAACAGGAATTGCTTTAGCTTTGTATTCCACAAAGACAATCCTCAATTTTGGAATTTTATCCTTTCTAATTCAAAGACCCACTTTATTAACCTCTGGAGGGTCTGCTCAGGACTGTCTATTTTAATTAAGCAATTCAAGAAGTGGGCAGCTGAAGGCCAAAGAAGCTGGGTTATTATTGCTATGATTACTTTGAAAGAGTATTATTCATTTGCTGATGCTTGCTTGTTGCATACTTGCTTCTTTTATTGTTATACAAAGGTGTTCAGAAAATGTGAGCCTGCTTTTAAATGCTGAATAAATCAAAATAAACAGCACTGTGTTACAGAGGGCAAAGGCAGGGACGGGCACCACAAACAGTGTTGAAGTCTGGGCACCATCCTGAAAGTTTTCTGGTATTGTATGAACAGATGAAGAAACCAAATTGCATGGGGACCCACAAATTTTTCTCTTGTTAGGATATGCTCCTGGTGGTTTTGTCTCTGATCACATGTAAAAACAGCTCACATTTTTTTACCAACCAGGTTGCCAAACTTTAAGAACAATCAGTCACTTCGTAAAATATAGAGAGAAGAAAATACAAAATTACTGGGGCCAGAGCCTCTTGGGCCTCCCAGAGCCGTGGGCTGAATTCATCTTTGCTGAAGTGACCTCACCTTTGGAAGTCCCATGGAGGAATTGTCTGTTTTATTACAGATTGTAATGTTTCCCCCAGATGCTGTTTTCTTTAAAAGGTGTCCTTCTCCCTTTCTCCCTGATTCATGTCAGAGCCATGTTCCCTGACAATTCCTTCCCAGTGGGAACATGACTTGTGTCCCATGTTCTCCTTGGCACATGAAGAATTCACTGCTTCACCTTAAAGAAAATTCTGTCCCGATTTCCCATTTTTCTTGTGTTCAGAAATGGCACCCGTGTTTGGAAGTACATTCTGCATCTAAATTTCAGTGAGTCCCAAGAGTACAGCATTCCACCTGCAATTCCTTCAGATTTCAGATGGCTGGGATCAAATGAGGCAGACAGGCCATTTGACACAACCAGCAAAGCCACCCTATGCCAACATTAACACATCCTTTTTTCTAAGATGTCCTTTGACAAAAACACCCAGGCAAATGGTAGGCAAACTATGCAGGTTAGAAAATACCATTTTCTACATTTGTTAAGGGCCTTTTAAAAGAAAATGTGCCTTTATGAGATAATAGCTGTGTCTAAGGTTCATAAAGGAGCATAAAGAAGTGAGGTTTTCAAATTCCATTCCTCACTTGCAGTGTTTCTGCTTAACTGGTCATCTCTCCAAGACTCCTGAATATTGTAAAGTAGATTTTAGCACCACAGAAATGACTGGTGATGGCAGCAATGAGAGAGCAGCAATGACAGACTGTCCCCAATGAATATTCCCCCCTAATAAAACCACACTTACAATCTGTGCTCCTCCCATGTTTTCTCAAGGCATCATGAATCCAATCTCTACCCACTGTAAATCACTGCAGCTCCCAATTTAAAACGGGGAAGGATCAGTCAGTGAGTCTTTAATGAGAGCTGGGTTGTTTTCATGCAACTGTTACACAGAGATGCCACAGGAAGGAAATATTTAAAAGGCCAACTGAAGTAGAAAAAAACCCCCATAAGTAATATCCAAGAAAACTCTGGTACTTGGAAAAGGCTCAAGAACCTAATCTAGTGCTCAGGCCCATGGGTTCTGTACATGGCACGGTGAAGCTGGGAACACAGGGGCTGTTTGCTGTCACTGCAATTTCAAATTCTGTTGGAGGACCAGGACTATGACCTGAACAAATCTGGAAGCACCACACACAGACCTGGGGAAATCCTGTTACCTCTCCCTCAGCCAGGGAAGATCCCACACGCAGCACAGCCCATCCAGATCTCACAGCAATGTTGGGAAGCAGGATTTCAGGAATCTGCACAGCCCTGGGATGCAAACTTCGAATAACAAAGACATCAAACAGTTCCATAGAGCAGCTAAGGATATTTTTCTCTCTTGCCTCTCCCACTTAGCCCTTTCCAAGCAGGATCTGGTCCCTCGTTAGGCATTTCTTACTCGTCTTTCTCTCAGGACCGAAAATCTTTGAAAAGACACTTTTTTCCCCCAAAAAAAACTCACAACTGCTTTGCTCTCTTTTTAAGTAAGAAATACAAATATGATAATATAACTGCAAATGAGGAATTCAATCTTACTCTGGTAATTGTGTTCCTTATGTTTCAAAAAAATGGGTAGGTCTCAAAGACAAGTCTTTGGAAAAAGCATTACAGTCCTACAGGGGTTTGTAGATAAAATCACATGTACAATTTCATGTTAAGTAATAAAGAGTTAATGGTAATTAAAAAAAACACATGACTTTAGTAATCGCTGAATCATTTTTTTTAATTCAGCACTTCTATTTAGAGGGGTAGATTTTTTAATTTCACAGAAGCTTTGCTTATTATTAAACATTTCCGAGAAGGTTTACAGCCATAAATTGTGGATTTTTCTGTATACAGCAATTCTATTGTTATGACTTAACCTAAAGAATACTAAATTAAAATTGATTTACTAAATAGGTTAAGGATAGCATACTTATTCAAGATTTCAACCCTATTTCATGCTTAGACAGGCAGATCTTAATTATACACAAAAGAATACAAATGTTATTAGCATGATAATAATTATTTAGAAGTCGTCCTCTTTAAAAAAAAAAAAAATTAAAGCGGTATTGTCATTCGTGCAGGCACATTTTTCAGTGGAGTGACAGCTCTGCTAGTCCTAGATATGTTCAAAGAACATATACAATATTCAAAGCTGTGCAGCCGACATGTTATCAGGATAAGCTGGAGTAGGTACTGCCAGCACGGCACTACACACTAATCATTATGTCCTACCCATGCTACTACATGCAAATACAATCCTTTGTGACATTTTGTCAAATATTTGGAGCTTTCTGCACTTAGCGTGGCTCCCTTTGCACTCATTAACACGCAGCCACCCCGAACCTGCCTTGTTTGTACTTGGGTTCTTCACCAGGATAACGCCATGACAAATTAATGAAAGGCAAATTAAAGATTTAAGTGTTTCCAAGTCTGACAGAGGAGGCGAAGGGCAGCAGAATTGAAGTTTGCCTTTGCAGAGGGGTTTCCTCCTGACTGCTGCCTCTGTGCTGTGCAAGATGTAAACATTGCATCCAGCACCCAGCACACGACACCCTGGATAAATCAATTTATAGGTGCTGGGTTTGCCCAGCCCATGCTGCAGGTCAATACTGGCTGTCAATGAGCCCACGTCCTATCAGGCTGAGAAAATGTAAAAATGGCTCAGGACTAAACACTTGGCTCCTGTACAAACGATGCATTTCTCAGCATTGATTTGCCAGAAGTGTTTCTGTTGTCTTGTTGCTCTAGGCTGGCATTTTTAATTATTTCTGAGACAAATGGAACGTTCATACACAGAAAATCTGTAGGGTTTCTTGTCAAATTAATAAAATAATAATGAAAGTAGTCATTTTGGACTGCAAACTGTCAAAATACCTGAAAAGCTGTACAGTAATATACATGCTTAAGCAAACTAAAATGCTTCCCCATGTTATTTTAAATCCTAAGTACTAGGACATAAAATAGATTGTATAGTGTCCATTGTATACAATGACACCTACTGTGACAAAACCGACTATGTTTAATGACCTTTTTAAATCTTATACCTAGAGTCCATAAAAGCATTGTAATTCAGTTGTAAAACACACTTTAATAATCAAAATGCAGCTGTTAAAATAGCATTGCTCATAATTCTAACTTCAGGCAATTTTTTTGTTTTTAATGCAGAAGAGCAGACCACAGTTTAAAATTCCTATGAGGTCACTATTGGCCATTACAGTGTTTTTTTGCAACTTAATAATAGATGTTTTAAAGTTTAAGTGCAGCCTCAGGCACTCATAAGCATTTATTACAAATCGCTGGTTGCCTCCCTTATGCAGAGAGGAATAACATTTACATACAGTAGCACAGATTAATAAGATAAAAAATTTGAAAAAGCCGTCAGTCAGGGAGTGAAACTGGTGCTAATAAAGCCCACTATATTCTTCGGAAATATCAAGCCGTCTGTTCCAATATTTTGCCATTCCCCATGAGGTATACAAATCCAAATCAGATAAGACTCCAGCAATGCCAAAGACATGCTGCTCTGCTCTCCAGTGGCATCCAGCTGAATCTTTTATTTATCTTCAGAGCAATTGTACATTCTCGGGTACTAAAGACTGAAATAAACCCAACATCCCTCATCTGAAAGTTTCATAAAACGGGGCCCCACTCCTTCCTTGCTTGCTACCCCTGAGTAGTGGCTACAACCTGGGGTAAAGGGTGTGCAACAGCAGGGGAGGTAAAAGCCCCACTTCCTGCTCTGCATTAACACGATGCTCACACGGAGCCCAACGCAGAGAAAAGCAAATTGCTGAAGCAAAGGGAATCTAAGCAGTCTCACACTTCCCTGCTTTCTGTTAAAAACTCAGGAGCTGGGCTGCCAAAGGCATTAGGAGCAGCACAGGACTTGGAAAACAGCACACACAATGTGGCATTATGATTCAACTGCAAAGGTACTTGTTAGAACAAATCACTTTGTAAATCAAATAAACTGCAGCATAAAAAAAGAGTGTAAAATCATTTCTGCACCCTTGTAATGCCAATAATTTTAGAAGTGTAGCATTAAGGACAGGAAGCGGGGAGAAGACCAATCAGGAATTTTTAGTAAGATTTCTCCCAAAGATAAACCACGTTTATTTACACAAGTATTTGTGCGTCTCTCCTCCTGAGCAGGGCTGTGAATTGAAGACAAAACAGAGATACGGTTTCCTTCTCATTTTTCTTCAAGAACACTGTCATATTAACATAGAATAATTACTAAAAATTCTAATACACCAGTGTAATATTACCTTTTGCCAAATTGCATTAATCAAAAAGTGAGCCCACTGCAATCAAGTAATTAAGTGTAAAAAAATTCGGCAGATTTGCACAGTCTGTGTGCCCGGGATTGTTTGCTGTGCTGCCGTGGCTCGAATTCCTGGGCTTTTTTGTTTTGGTTCAGTTGCAGAGATGCCAAGGTGAGGAAATGGGAGTAAAGCAGTGGATATAGAGCAGGGAAAAAGTGCCCAAGCCGGGCTGAGGAACGACAGGCACCTTGCCTGCTCTGAATGTGTACACAATAAAATAAATCCTGCTTGACCTCCTCAGGAAACCAGACTATTGTTCACCAGGAGAAGTAGTAAACACGGCTGCTTAATTACACACAAGCAAGCACTCGGGTCCATCGGGCTCATGAGACAAAATAAGGAGTTTCTTGTTCTGCTGGGTGGTTTTTTTTTTTTTTTTTTTTTTTTTTTTTTTTTTTTTTTTTTTTTTTTTTTTTTTTTTTTTTTGTTTTTTTTTTTTTTTTTTTTTTTTTTTTTTGTTTTTTTTTTTAGGGAAAAGAAAAATTGTATACATAGTAAAGATCATTTCAGGTATATATTAAACTGGGTAAAGTCAGAAAGAGCTCCTTTGTATAATGTCACAAATCAACCTTCAATGCTAACAGAACAACTGCACACACAATTATTTTTACAGCCTTTTGTCTCCCAAGTTTATTTGAGAGGGGAGCAAAGGTTTCTTTTCTTTTCCATCTCAGCATCTGAACTTGTAGAACCGCCGTGCCCCCAAAAATTCTGCGTTGGGGAGAGGAGTTTTGTGTGATTTTTGTGGCTGTTTCTGCTGTGTGAGGGAGCAGTGTCTGTGCAGTGTGGTGGCTCCCACCAGCCTCTCCCGGGCTAGCTGTGAATAGTGCCCATTTTGAGATTAGGAGATTAGGTTATTCATCACTTGAGATGCTCCCTGCTGTGCTGCTACTATCAGAGCGCAGCCAAATCAAAACATCTCTGGAAGGCATTTCAGAATAATTGAATGCATCATAATTTCCCTATTAATACATATCTCATATTACAGATTATGCATGAAATGTTCACATTATCTGTTACTTTTTGTTAACGTCTTGCTCCTTGCCAGTAAATTTAATACACAGAGTGAATCAGCATGCCATGATGAAGGGATAGGTTACTGATAGCCATTTTTTCAGGATTCAGTAGAAAATTAAAGTAAATCGATCATTTTATAGCCCCACTGGAATGTCTACAAGGGCATGTTGCTAAGCAAATGGTAATTTAAATGTACTGTGTAATTTTTCTAAGCAATTTACTGAAAGCAGATTTTATTTCCCACTTACTTAATATCAGATGCTCTTTATCTGTTAGTGCATGATGTATCAGTTATAGAAAAATTATTAATCTATGGTTTAATCAAATGGTAAATATACAGTGATTTGACAGCCAGTATACATATTAGGATGTCTTAATTCACGTGAATTACAGTAAAATCACTTGCTATTATCTTAAAAGACACAAGATGATTAAATTACATACATAAAAAACACAGTAAGTTCCAAGTAACTCAGCATAAATCCTAAAGAAACAGTAATCCAGCTGTCTATTAAATTTCACAAAACCCAGCAATACTTGTCATTTACACTTTACTTTATTTTTTTGCATGAATAGATCTACTCTTTCAAAAGTTATCCAGCAACAGGGAACACAGCACCCATTACGGCGCCCACAGAATCCACACGGCTTAAAAATGAAATTGTGGAAATGAAAATTGGGATGGGATTGAAAAAAATGCCATGAATGTTTCAAGGCAATGAATTACCAGCTGGGTGGGAGCTGTGCCCAGTTTATACATTCAGTGCACATATAATGCTTTTAACAAAGAATATTTAACATATACCCAGGTAACTCCTTGCCCTTGTTTAGGCAAAATGCCAGGTGGCTTTCAGTGCAAATTCTGCCTCAAAGGCAGGAGGATCGGGTTCATCAGAGTATTTTAACTTTAAGAATGCTTCCAAGTAGGAGAATAGTTTTAAAAACAAATAAGGCCATAGAAAATAATTCCTCTCTGCCCCCCCAGCCTTTAAAATGGGTTTGATGACAGCCTTCATTTTTATGAAATACAAAGAAGTCTCCATTTATCCTTCAGGTTCCTTAGAATGAATGTAGGGTCCTCCTACTGCTGATGCACAAAATGTATTATTGTCATTAATGAAAAAGTTAATGGGCCATTTTCTTATATATCAATTTACATTTTACAATTTGAGTATACAAATGATATGTACAGCAGAGAGCTGATTATTTTCGCTCAAGGAAATAGTTTTAATGTGTTTTATGGACATCAAATGTTGTGAATAATGATGCATCCACAGAATGCAAATAGGATGACAGTTCTTGTGCTGTGATCAACAGTCCTTGGATAAAAGGTCTGCAGTGACAATAATATTCTATGGAGGGTCTGAACAGTAAAAAATGGGAAACAAGAGGATACCATGATGTTCAAAATGTACACCAGGAGAAAGATTTGAAATTGTCACTAACAGCATTATTCCACAAGTACAGGGGAAAGGCAATTTCCAAGTGAAATGCCCCCCCCCCCCAAGTTTGGGGGGTTTCCCAGCAAATAGGTCATCTGGCCTTTTTAAATAGCTTTTTTTCTCAAGTTGAAACTTGTTTTTTTAACCTAATATGCTTATCTGGTGCATGCCCTGTGTTCCATGAGGCCGGCAAAAATTTATTAGCAGGATCTTGCAGATGTATGGAGCTGTAAATCTCCCAAGACAGCCTGGGCAGGGGGAGTGACCACACTCCATCATGGCACTGGGAGAGGGGTGCCATCCCTTAAACATCCAGGGGCTCCCCAGGACTGTGTCCATAAAAGGCTGCTTTTCCTAGAGGAAGAATTTCACTAATTCCCAGCAGGAGGTTCCAAAGGGGACTGGTTGTGTCCCTAGGACTGAAGTCATCTCTACTTTTGGGACCTAAAATCACACTGAGCCAAATGCAGAGGAAGGATTTAGAGCAGCTGCTTTGCACCCCACAATTCCCTACCACACTCCTGAGGAAAATTTCCTATAATATATTTGGATCTTATTTGAAAAATAAAGTACAAGATACGTGATCAGACAGAATTCAAATATTCAAGTGTTTCCTTCCACAGCACTGGACTAATTTTCACCAGGATATGTTTGTGGACTGTTACCAGACCTGCAAACTGTTTTCTAGAGTTTCTCACTATGGCTATAAAAGGAGGTGAAATTATTTTAAAAATTAAGTTTTAAATTGTTTATGATCCAGCAATCCACGTTAAAATGCAACACAGGATTTTTTATTTCTCTTTCCCCCCAAATCCAGCACTGATAAACAAACTCTGCTGTGCCAGCACTCCTTGGGTAGTCTCAGATTTCAAGATATACTTCAGTTACAGTGGCCTGTGTAAATCAATCTTAACCCAGGGTATTAGAAACAGAGTTACCCAGAAGATATCCAGTTCATAAAGTGGAGGGGGGAAAGTGAGACCAGATGTTGTGGTGGGGTTCACCTTTGCTCCGTGTGCTGTGTGCAGTGCCCCAGAACCACTGGCTCTGTCAGCAGTGAGGGAGGGAGGCTCAGGCTCACTGAGGCTTTTTNCTGATGCTCCTCTAAGGGCGCAGATGTTGCCAAAAGACAACCCTGTGCCCCATTCCAAACCCTACACAATATTCTGTGTAAAAACCCTGCCAAAGTACTTTCCTTGGTCTCCCTGAACTCCTGGGTGTTGCACCTGAGCACAGTTACAAGGAAAGAGAATACAGAGTTATGTCAGTTCATTGCTGCATGCCCTAATTAAAATCAAGGTGATAACTAGAGCCGTACGTGAGCTGAAATATTGTGCATGGATACAAATACAGGAACTGGGGTTGGGAAACCTCCAGGAAGCTGCAGTGGGCGACTTCAAACACATCTTCTCTTACTTTCCAAAACTCAGGCTGATGACAGAGCTCTGCCTAGAAATCAGAAACATGAACAAATTGAAGTTGATGCCATTCAGCTGATAAAACCTGGCAGATCGAGGGCCTTGTTCTCTAGTTACACCTGAGGTTTCTTCTCATGTGGGAAATGGGACTGAATTCCCTTCAGGCACAACCCCTTCTGTTGGAACACACATTTGGAGTTCACTGGTGGCACTTTCTGTTTGATTCATGTAGCAGGAGCACAGCAAAGCTCTTGGGCACCTTTGGGTGCTCTCTTTGCAACCAGAACTTGGTAAGTGCTCATCTGTCATTCCTGATCTGTGTTTTGAGGAGCCCAGTGCTGACTGTCCCACACTGGAAACAGTGGGATTGGGATGAAATTTATCCGGTCACATCAACAACAAAACATTTTTCAGGCTGCTGCTGGGGAATCTAATTAAGCATGAAGCAAACCATCAGCATTTTGGGTGCTGTGGAATCTCTGCACCATTATGCTAAATCTCAGTAGTATTTTAACAGCTTTACACACAAAGCACCACCCTGAAAACATTTTAACCATACTTTGAGCTGATCATCTGTACAAAGCCAATGTTACACGAAGTGACAATTCAGTGCCATCACCCCATTCCTTTAATTAGCATTTCTAATTTTTTCCAAATCCTTCCAAGAAAACAAAGCTTCTGATCAGAGGGAAGGGCTCATCTGTGGCACTACCTCAATCCAGAGCGACTGCCACGAAAACAGAGGAGGGCACTTGTGTGCTCTGAGCTCCAGGTGTTTGTTGTGACACATCCATGCTGATTCCATCTCCAATGGAACAGGGAGACAGTCGGAGCTGGAGCCTCTCCCGTGCACAGAACACGAGGATTTCACTCTGCTCACAGAGCTCTCCTCAGGGCTGCTCTGGGAGCAGCACTAGCACAACCCCGCCAGGGCACGGACAGCAAAACATGGATTTTAGAGTTGGGGAAATACAGAGGAGAAAAGAAACATTCCCTCAAAGTAGGCCAGGTTAATAAAATAAAAATATCATTCTCCCAAACGTGACAGACACAATCCTCTTTTTTTCTTTTCTGTAAGTTAGCAATCCACCCTGAAAAATATAGCAAATATCCAGCTGCACATCGATGCATTTTGTAACAATACAAAACCCTCCACTAGCAAAACCACTCGGAAATTGTAATCAAGAGTAAGATTTACTGTACTTCAGGATATGTGCATCAAGATGCAACTTCTCAGAATAATACCAATAATTCTCTTTCTTATCATTCTGTATCAAACTGTACCTTACATGTGTCAAGAAAGCTGGAAAGACAAAAAAAGAAATCACCAGGAAAATGTGATGAACAGCTTTTTCAAAATATTGATCCAATCCAAGTCCTGATCACCCAAACACCTCACTGGTATAAAAGAAGGGCAAGGTAGGCACTCTGTGGGTGAACATTTCCTCTGAAGGCATTAGGTACTGGGAAGATGTTTGCTTTTAAGCATGTAGTAAAGTGTTCTGATGAACAAGGATAAATACAGGTTTGCCTGTGTTGAAATGAATGTTTAAATGCTTTTTTGGAGTGCAGGTCATCTTTATGTTTACAAAAATACAAACAGCATCTATTTATTTTCAGTTACCTGCTTCTTGTTGTTTGCTATTAACTTCCTAAACAAGATCAGAGCATGTTTGGTGATAAGGAAAAAAATATCACTGTAGATTGAAACTAGCAAAGACAGCATCAGCCGCAATAAAAGGAAGCATTTTATACAGGATTTCTGTGGTACAAAAAAAAATTATTTTTGAGCATAATCTTTCTCACTCTTAACACTCCAAAGATGTTCAGTTGTGAGGTGGAAAGATGGGATCCAAATTTATGAAGGTAAATTTGTTATTTAAAAAAGCAAGGATAAAAAGATCATGCAAATCAGAGGCTTTGATTGGTATCTCTATTCTAGGAACTGATTACTAAAGCAAGGAACTGGAGTTGGCCAGATATTTATTTACCTGTTAGCCAAAACTCCTGATTTGCTGACAAGCTGAGAACTCAATGACCAAAAGCATCCTGGAATTCCTGTGCTGTAATACCCAGGATAAACTTTCCAGCAGCTCAGGTCTCGTTTGCTGATGTCCAGCCCAATGCCTAATTCACTATAACCCCCTGTTCCCTTCCAAGTCGTCTGGTTCAAGTGTTGCCAATGGAGGTGAGTGAAAATGGGTTCCTTTTCCTGGGAATTCTAAGGAATCTCGCTGGAGGAGCTGGTTCATCACCATTGCTTCCTAAGAAGCCCTAAGAGATGCTCTTCCCTGGAGCAACACGAGTTCCTGCAGGTACTCTGCTTCACCTCCAAGTTGCAGCAGGGGAATAGTAATTTTTGACCAATGGATTTACCTAATTGTGCCAGTGGGTATCATTTGCACATTTTGCTTTCGGTGGAACTCATCTCCTTCATTTTAAAGGTGTAAAAATTGAACCTCGTGAAGGTTAAACGGCTTGT
Source organism: Chaetops frenatus (assembly GCA_013400775.1). NCBI lineage: Eukaryota > Metazoa > Chordata > Aves > Passeriformes > Picathartidae > Chaetops > Chaetops frenatus. The sequence goes on from VZTR01015106.1 coordinate 713,224, forward strand.
CAAGAATTACTGTAATCCTGATTCTGACACTAACTAGCTGTGCCAATTTGGATTTGTCACTTCATTTCTCCAAGCCGCTCCTTCCCCATTTGCAATGTCACTTCCAAACTTTATTTAGTGGCAAAGTGCTAATGTAAGTGCAAAGTATTACTAATCCTGTGTGCGGCAGACACTGGGATGGAATTCAAGATCTTCTGGCTCCCAGTCCTGTGCTTAACTCCGTAGATCTCGAGATTGCTGAGGACTGTCTTCCCTTTTTCCATCTTTTTACAGACAAAGGGTTGGGGGGTTCTCTTGTGAACCTCATTAGGAAAAATATTTCTGCCAATTTTAAGGGACTTTTACTTCTCACTGAAAAATACACAAGTTTCTAACTAGAGAAATAAAATGTAAAATATTTTGGCCAGTCCTGTTCATTACTATTCTGCATAATTTGCACTAGGAGTACATAAGGCAGACAGAAAGATAGAGGAAACCTAAATGGGAATTAATAGCTGTTGTTTTAATTGGGCTGGGAGGGGAAAAGTGGGAAGATGTGACCTGCAGCTCAGTTGTTGATTAAAGTCATCATCTCCGTGCCTTAGGTGAAAATCATGGTGCAACCTCCTTGCAGATTTTCACATTTCCAGCTGTCTTGCAGGAAGCCTGAACAACTCAGGATGCTGAGGTACAGCCAGAACCCTGGGCTCATTTGTTCCACAAAAGTTTATTGCTGCTCCCTGATAATAAGTTTTAATTGGGTTGTAAAATTCTTCTGTCCTATTATTTTCCTCCTGACCTTGGAGTAAACAAATTAACACGTGGCACACATGTGGGATGTGCTACTTCTGTGCAAATCTGGAAAAGAGTTTCTGGGTGTATTTCCCAAATAATCACCTGATTTAGGCCTGTGAACTTGCACAGGGAAACACAGGTTTTGATGGGATCCAGCAGGAAAGGTGATCATTTACATCATTACATTAAACATTTGCACAGGCTGCCAAGGGAAGTGGTGGAGTCACAATTCCCAGGTAGATTTAGAAGATGTGTAGATGTGGCACTTAGGAACATGGATCAGCGGTGGCCTTGGCAGTGCTGGGTTAACATTGGACTCATGATCTTTGGGTTTTCCAGCTGAAATGACTCTGTGACAATCCCCTGTGCCATGCCTTCTCCAGAAAGCCCCCAGCCCACATCTGGCCTGCTCAGGCACTGGGCATGTGACCCTCTCCTGCTTTGGGAGTACTGCAAGCATTGCCCCCTGTAGCACTGGCAGCTCTGAGCAGAGCTGTGACAACAGTCAGTTCTGAGGTCTGCCACAGCATCCTTAATTAGAGATAACACTGTTTATATGTCGAATGTGTCTGAGGAAAAAAAAGGCATCTGAGGAGGGCTACTTTCCCATGTTTTAATTATAAATGGCTGCAAGTGGACAATAAACACGTGATGCAACTCATTATTCCCTTTTGGCCTGACTTCTATCAGAAGTTCATTACATTCTCCTGGCTTGGAGCAGGTATCCTTTTCCAACATCAGTTTCTTTGTATTTAGTGTGGAAGGCACCTACTTGCTCTGGCACAGGGCCATGAAAAGATGAGCTCCTACAAAGGAGGCCAAAAAGTTCTTTATGGCTGACAAGTCTGTCATGTTTTCCTGCCCTTTAGCAGTCGGTTTAACAGAAGGAGAGACAGAACAAAGAAACAACCATCAGTTTGTTATTGGCCATCAGAGCTGCCATTTGTTTCTGTAGTTAAGCAGCAGGTATTGATTTTTAGGTCAAAGTCACGTTGCATAATTCTCCCATTTCCAGTGCAGAAACAAGAGTGGCTTTGAGCCACCATTTTGTCCTGGAAGAGCCAGGCTGCCAGGCAGCAAATCCACACGATTTCTCCAGCTCCGTGCTGGAGTTTCCCCCAGCCCTGCTCGGGGAATTCAGCCATGCTGAAGCAATTCAGGGGTAGATGTGCAGCTTGCTCAGAGAGCTCTGCCTCCCACGGGCTCGGGGAAGCTCTGACCAATTTACAGAGCGGAGGATGGGGCTCATTGTGTGCAGCACAGAAGGCGCTGCCCCGGCTCCGTGCCAGGAGCAGGGCGGGATCACCGGAGCAGGCTCGGGAAGGGGCTCTGGGCCTTTGGGGGATGCTGAGGCTCACGCAGGAAAGGTTAGAACTGGCCACTTTCTTGTTTGTTTAACTCCACCAGCTTCCTTCTACGAAATCCTATTTACTCTGCTGCTCTTCTGTGGCAAGGAGAGTAAATATTAGCTTAATGTAGAGAATCTAAGTAACACTGAATGGAAAAAAAAAAGAGAAAAAAAAAAAAAAAAGTAGCCAGAAAGGAGGTAACAAAACGTGCTTTTAACTCAGTCAGTGCTTCAGTTTGGCTGTTCTTATTTTTTTGATTATTGGGCCATTGCATCAGGAAGTTTCTATTGCACACTAAACAACTTCCCTCATGAGAAATGGAGGATGAACCCTTTGGGGGGATGAAAGCATTAATATGATGCCATTTTAACTGCTGCCCCCCAAAAAGCTCTGGCAGAGCTAGAAAAGTGACCTCCATCCCCACAATCCAGTGCCTTTTTCTGGCCACATTCAGCCAGTTCTCCACTGGGAGCGTCACTTTGTTCTGTGGCCAAAACGTGGGGAAAAGAGCGGGCCTGGACTTGGGTTGGGGTTTTTAAGGTGAACTGAACAGCTGAACTTTCCTCTTTTCTGAGTTAACCATTTTTATTTTTCTTCCTGCTGCCACCAAGCTCATTCCAGACGAATAGTTTATGGCAGTGGATTAAAGAGATCAGATTTCTTCAAGATGCAGAATAAAAAAACTACAACTGAAGCGACAAGTAATATCTTGCTGGAGAGTGGGTTGGGAAAATGAGTTGTGATGTAAGAAGTGATAGGCAGAGCTTGATAAAAAGTAAAGAAATAAAATATTTGCCTTTGTTTTGAGATTCAGAGGGCCAAGCCCAGCTACTGGATGAGCAGATGAAAGTGTCAGTGACTTCAGTGGATTTGCCTGTGCTTGAATACCTCCCAGTGGTTTGATCTATTCCCACTTCCTCACAGAAACAGAATTTGCTTCAGCATTTGGAATCAGCATGACTTTGGCCCATCTTAAACAATAGTGAAAAGAGGCATTTTTAATTCAGAAGAAATGCCAGACTCGCTGTCATTCAAACCTGCATTGGTAAACCACTTCCTAAGGCTTTTCTTCCTTTTTGTTCAGAAACCTACCATTTTTACATTTTATCCTCTTCATTCCAGGAATATCTGCCAATCATTTGGATTCTGCCAGCTCTCCTTTATTAATTGATTAACTACTGAAATAACCTCCTAGTATTTAACAGACTTCTATCCCCAAGTAATTGCTCTGAAAAAAAAAAAAATTTTACTCTTTCATCCTCTTTCTGAAACCACATTCCTTCATTTTCTCAGACTTCCACCAATGGAAGCACACTGTAATCCAAACAAACACTGATATTTTGGTGTTAAATCCCAAACTAACCAAGTTTCCTGGTTTTATATAGTACTTGAATGCAGAATTGCATCATTGGTGTGCACATGGCCATGTGAAGTAGGAAGACTAATGCCAGAGGGCAATCAAAGCTCAGGGAGGTCAGGTGAACAACTATTTAATGACTCTGAAATTACTATTTATTTTACAGAGCATCATTTCAATTCTCAAGGATGTAAAAGCCAGGCAGAAATATTCTAAGCCAAATCTGAGAATTTTATTTTTCTTTAAACTTGATATATTCCAAGTTTTTTACAGCCCTGATGCTTCTTACTCTGTAAGATAAAAGTTCACTTTAGAGCCACATAAATAAAAATAACAAAGATCCTCTTAGGAAGAAAAATGTAGAATTTCTTAATACCTAGAACTATGTTTAAGCAACACAGAATAAGCAAATTTTCACATGGGAACAGCTGAAGTCAAGTCTAAATATATGAGCTTCATTTGAAAATGGCACTTTTAAAGGAGTTCAGTGGTTTCAATGACTAAAAAGAAAGCATGGGGAGTCTAAAGCACTCCAGGGATTTCAGATGGAATCCCACTGTGGTTTATCAAGTGGAGAATCAGAACCTTAAAAGAAGTGAATTTCTAGGCCTTGACTTGCTGAGAAAGGAGGAACTTCTTTGGATGAAGTAGCTCAGGTAGGGACAAAAAAACTCCACCTAGAGAACTCCAAGTAGTGGTGCAGGATTGCTGCAAATCCAAGCTGGAGATCCATGGTCCCTCCAGCACCTCGGGGAAAGCAGCAGAGCACCCCAAAGCCAGGAAAAATGAAGGCTCCTTTATTACTCAGAGAACCCTGACAAGTATTGGAATAGGCACCAGGATGGTTAGAAAGAAAATTTTTGGAAACAGACTCCAGAAGTTCCACTTCATACTAAAATAAAGCATATTTAGCCCTTGGACACTAATTGGGTCTTTTGGTACTTTGCTCTTGGAATGTAGATTTTCCTCTTACTCCACCTCTGCTGCCATTTTACTGGAATATATTTAGAAATGTTGCTCTAAGAATAAAATCATTGCAGAACTCTTGTGGCAAACCTGCACAGATTCCAACCCTTTATTCTTTATTATCAACTCTGATCACAGCATAACCAGCATTTGGTGTTACACACAAAAAAAATCTGTCCTATTTATGCCTCTCTACAGCTTAATGTAACCAATGTGACTTATAGAGAAAATACATATATAGAGAACAATAGGGCAATGAACTAAGTTCACTAAGTTTTCTACCAGCATTAATTAGAATTTTCAGCAGAATTTTGCACTATTTTTTTAAAGTGGTTTATAATTATATTTTATTTTTAATGAGAACCAGTAATGAAAAACATAAATAGTGTATCCTTTAATGATCAACACACTGACTAATTCCACTAATGCTGAGTAGCATGTGCTGAAATGATGGATTATCTTAAAATATAATTTTACTAGCTCTGCTATGTAATTTGTTAAGCATTTAGTAATAAGTATGTCTAATAAAATATGAAAAAAATATTTAGAAAATGAACCATAATTTTAATATAATTTTAATTAATGGGAGTGCAATTGCAGTGGTTTAAATTACATTCCCAGTGGTAAAAAGCCTTTCAAACCTAATTTGTAAGCCAAGATGGTGGCTTTAATGACTGGCAGCAAAGTTTCTTCAACAGATTTCATGGGGCATGATCCAAAGATAATAGGTTTTCAGCCCAATGACAATCCAATTACAATGCCAATCAAAGCCAACTTCATGCACTCTAATTATCAGATTTAGCTGTCAGTTCAAATACAAACATAACACTTTTATTTAAATAAAAATTTAATTTAGAAAAAAGAAGACTTCATGTGTGATTTATTGAGATTGCAAGAGCAATCTAACTTATTTCTCTAGTAATATAATAAAATCAGTCTTGTATTAAAAATGTGAAAACTTTTCATTCTCCTGTATGTGCTATGCTGTATTATTCAGGAGTTAATTTAAGCAAAAAAAGCATAACATAACATGGCAGCAGATATTTGCAGACTAGAAGTAGGTTAAATAGAGTAGCAAGGTTTCAATGAGACGAAACTCCAAGTGAATAAATGACAAAACCTAATTAGTTTTTTACCAGTAATCAGGAGGAGCTGTGTTAAGACCACAAGCCATTTATATGGGTCTGGCACAAGGAATTTATTGTAGCTCTCCTCCCTTTTCCTTCTGCTCCTGTGCACAAGGAGTGTGGAAATGCACAGCTTTTTATTATACACACGTATTTATTTGGATACATGCAGAAGAAATATGTAAGTTATAAAAAAACCACAACAAACGTTACTTTAAAATGAATTTAATGTTCCAAATATAGGCATCTCCCAGCTGAAATAGCCCCATGGTACCTACTGACTGCAACCTTGCTGTTATTCTCTCTCTCTATCAAAAGTTATTATTTATTAATTAACATCATTATAAAGTTCTCAATATAGAAGTAAAAGCTAGTTCAGGACTCTGTATGCTGTAATACATTACAGCACAATTACCAATTCAGGCTTGGTTGAAACAGAGGTAATTGTCCTATAACATATTTAATACCTATAAAATCCTGTCTCCCCACAACTACAAGAAATAGGAGAAAAGAATTAGAGAAGGAGCAATTATTATACCATTCTTTAGGAATAGGAATTAAATTTCCCATGGCCATTTCCTGCCCCTGGTTTAGATCAGCTCCTGGGTGTTTGGCAGCACAGCAAAGGGAGCAGATCTTACAGGCTCCCATCTTCAGGGGATTCCAAAAAAATATGTCCAGCATATATTTAATATAACAAAGGCAAGTCCTACATTAGGGCTCACCATGAAAGGTGTAAATGCTAAGAACAGTTACAACCCAAACCTCTGGAATTCATTTCTATAGCACCACTATATCCAAACAGTGTAATGGAAGGAGAAATCCTGATTTGGAATAGCAATTGTTGGCTTGCCTGTGCTCACCTTTTATTTTAATCCTTTCTATTCCTCCTGCTATGACAATATTCTTTGTCATAAAACCCAAGCCACGCCAGCCTCACCTTCCTACTACTTTCCATCATGTAATTCCCACTACATTTCATTCCTCTCCCTGTCTTTCAGATGTCCATGACATCATTATTTGCTCCTGCAAGGGACTCAACTTCATGGCCACTGTGCAAGTGCACAGAAAAAGGATTAAATGGAATAAATGGCAAGGAGAGGTACCACATTTATATATAATTCTGAGCTGATCATCAATCTGCAGATGGAGCCACCAGCTTCTTGAACTCACCATCATTGCTCATGATTTGGGGTTCTAAATAGCCCTGTAACCCTTGTATTTGAATCCATAATGACTTCGGAGTTCAGCCAACAAGGAAATTTGAAATGGAAGGGCAGAGCTAAGATCAGCAGTGTTCCATTGCAAACCTCTCTGGAAATAACCACCCAAAGCCCAGCTGCTTCATCAGTTGTTGGCCTTGTTTTCTCTGGCTCTGACAGTCATCCTGCAGCTCCTCCATTTCTCCACCATGGGAGAAAGCCCCTCCATGGGAGGATCCTGGATGCAGCCTCAACATCAGCTACTACCTCAGGGAAGTGAAGAAACTCCCAGTTCCATTTTGCCAAGGTCGTGGCATTGCTCTGCTCCCTCCAGCCAAAGCTGGACATTAAGAACTCGGTTTTACCATTCACTGGAGTTGTTTCAACTTCTGGTGTAATCATTGTTTGGCTAAGATGTTGTTTTCTGTATTTTTATGGACATAACATTGTAAGTTTAGAGAAGGAAGGTAACAATGATGGATCTACTGCACACGGAAGGCTAAAAAAGGAAAAGCACAGCATATGCAATATACACCTCTCATCAGGCTGGGCTGGGTCTTGCTTTAAGAGTCCCTGGATTTTGTTTGCATTGCTTGCCAGATGTAACAGTAAAATTTCCTGACTTAAATATCAGGAGAACGAGAGCCATAATTTATCATTGTTACTACTATTTTCATTACTGCTGCCTTTATTCTCTAATTTGTTCAGGCATCAATAATTAGAAAGATAATTTTGAAAGCCTGTTTAGCAATTTGGCCATGCTTCCACATAGTGAATTTAAGAAATACACTGAATATCATTAGAATTACTGTTTTATCTACTGTTGAGGTTTGATGAGGGACAGGGGGAAATGCTCTGAAAAATACCTGTTTTGTTCAACTTACCTGGCAGCACAGCATAAAACATGTCATGATCTAAATGTGCTGCCTCCAATTGTTGATCCAATTACCAGGATCTACAGAAAATTAGATCTAGCTAATAATTACATCACTATTAACTGGCTTTTATATTTGTAGCATTTTACACTGAAATAAATGAAAGAAAACCTTTTGTTTGTATGAATTCTTCTGTATTTTTTTTTTCCTGCCACGTTACAATTAAGCTGAACATTTTGGAAACAACAGCCAGCCAAATCCTACAAGGCATTAAAAATGTTTTCCAAGGTAAAGCATCATGCCAAGGACAATGGTAACACTCAGCACGGAGGAAGATATAATAAATAAGATATAATAAAATAAAGCAAAACATGCCAGAAAATTATCCAGCTAACCTCAATTAATGGAAATATCTGAAGTGCAATACTTCCCTCATCCCAGGTTTCTACACAGAATGTGAAGTTTGTTAGGATGCTGAATGAGGAATTTAGCCCTGGGTGTTTCATGCCATCCACGCAAAGCTGAGGTGTTTTATTTTCTGCAGACAGGTAAGAGCTGATGCACCACCTCTGTGTGCATTTCATCAGAATTTCACCAGCTTGCAAGCAACAGCACAACTTTTATTATGGTTGGTACACTCAACCATCACATAATGCAAAATGGAACTGGTGAGCTCAGAGTCTGGACTGGGGTGCACCCTGTTCCAGTGGACGCAGCTGCACTGCAGCATCACTGCTGCTAGAAACCATTGTTTAAATCTTCAAAGCTGCAGATTTCTTCATATTCATAAATACTGTATGACACAGGATGCCAAATTTACAAATTTACAGATTACCAATCTTTCCCTTCATTTTAAAAACAAGATTTGAATGCTGAAAGCAGCCTGACTTGTATTCCTGATTTACTTTTTTTTATTTTCTTGAGGATAATGACCTTTCACTGAATAAGACTACTTTTATCAGCCTGAGCTGGAGAAAAATGTGACACAGATTTATATTCCTACACTCTTTTCTGATTTTGATGTGGATCCAAGTCTGCTATTCTCACTCAGGCCAGCAGAATCAGGTCTGCAGTGCCTAAACAGTGGAGATCTAGAGCACAGGGAATCTGCAATAAGCAATTACAAGTTCTAGACAGGGTAAACGGGAAAGATGGAGGGGGGGTTACTTCATTTCATTAAGATAATGCAGTGGGAAAGGTGAATAAGTGAAAGAGTGCATGTGCATGAGAGAAAGAGCTCAGCAAACATCCTTCTTAAATTAGATAGCTCCTCAGTTCTCTGTTACCTTGTCTGCCCTTCAGGACAAGCAGAGAGGCAAAGGAGGATTTTTGATTTATTTTTTTTTTAAGAAAGTTGTTCTTTTGTGGATTCTCCTGGCTGGTAAAGATAAGTCATTTCTCAATGACTGTTCTTTGAGATGAGCAGTGATCATGCACAGTCTAACTAGGCCACACTCATGTCTCAGCATTGAGACTCACAGATTTTCCTTTACTTGTGCCCTCCTCCTGCCTGATGTGGGACACACAAGGAGAAACCCACCCTCCACTGTTGCAGGTACCACTCAGTGACAGGCTCTTGGGGGGCCAAAGAGGGAGTAGATTTCTGCTGGCACAGACTGGTGAATGGAGCCCCTCCCAGATGCACAGGAGGTACCTGAAAATCCAGGCTTCGTCCAGGCTGGCTGCACTCTGTTCCCTCACACAGCGACGCCATTTTGGAGGGAAAACAAATCCCGTTGTTGTTAGCTCCCACTAGCTCCAAATACAGAGTAATTTTGTGACATTATCAGTGTTTTGACAGGGATCAATTCTACTCCAGTATATAATAGTAATTTTTAAAACTTTGTCACTTCTCTAATTTTAGAAGATGAATATTGCTCCATTACACCTGAGATCCAGGTGCAAATGTCACAGGCAAATGGGATTAATGCTTCTCATCTCAGGTAAAGAAACACAGCAGGTCAAGCCCATGTAAAAAGGTTTTAAGTTGTTACTTGGAGCCAAATGAAGTTTGAGACTTTTAAAACCAACTGGAGGTTTTAGCACTCTTTTCTTTCCTGGAACAAGATTTCAGATTGCACTTAAACCCTTTTGTCAGCTCGGAGAGAGTTGGGCTACTTGTGCTCCAGGTGAAATCTCCCATGTTGTTATGCAAAACCAAGCTGATGGAAACGTAAACATCTGACTTATTATATGCTTGTTCCTTCAGCAAAACAGAGCTTTAGCCTTAGCAAGCCACGGCAGTATAACACATTGTAAAAACAGTAACAATAGCAAAAATTATTAAACATTTATCTCTCCCATGAGTGAACATCTGGCATGTATCAAAACGCTGCCGTGGGGATTTAGCACCAGAACCTTTAAGGTTTTATGCGACAGTGCCTAGAGAGGGCAATAACAGAGCATATTCCACATAGGATTTTTAATCACTGGCCTCTTGAAAATATCAAGAGCAGAAGCTGAACCAGGTATCAGTTTATAAATGAAATGTTGGCCTTCTCATTTGTGACGCAGGAAAAAATATCAGCCACATTTTTATTTTAATTAAGTAGAAATTTAAACTAAACAGAGTACAAGATATGATATTGCAGATAGCAAACAGATGTGATAGAGGTTCCCTTTGTAGACCTTGCATGAAGGATGCTTTGCTAAGAAGGACTTCTCTGACCTAGAAATGTTTCTGATGATTTTCAGCTCACTACCTCTACAAAGCTTTTTGTGTCTTCACCCAAGTCTTAGGGAAGTTGCATCTTTAATCTCATCATTAGAAAAATGTATGAATCTGTTTCTAAACCTCTCCAAGAACTTGAAAAGAACTGCTTGGGGAGAGGGGAGGAGTGAGTGCGGTGTGTGGTTTATGATTATATAAGTCTTGTTTTTTGTAGGGACAAGACAAAGATTCATGTAAGGCAAGGGAGGGAGTGCATGTAGTGAATGATACAGGGGAGGAACAGAGCAAAACCTGGTAGTGGAGATTAAAAGTGCAGGGATCACGTGGATCACGTGTTGGGTAAAGAAACAAACGTGAGGGGAGAATATTAAAGGGTTCTGTTTGGACGCTTGTTATAATAAGAAACTATTATACAACAGTACAGCCATGTCCTCCTGCAGCACTCCCCTCTCTCCTGTTAATAACTACAGAGTCAGGGCTTTTTCAATGGAAGAAGGAAAACTTGAAAATTTTGTGATTAATGTTGTTTTTAATGAGATTGTCCCAGGGCCATAATCTCATGACTAATCCTGTTAGTTTCTTAAATAAGCAGCACAACAAGTAAATAATTTCTGATTCCTTGGGTTTGTTTCTTTGTAATATTATAAGATCGATTAATACTTTTTGTCAGTACTTAAAATAAATAGAGGGTTCAGCTATTTATCTTACCTAAGTGTTTTTGTAATGTATTTGAGGTTATACATAAGCCCATAGCAGACTCCTTTTCTTCATAATGGAGCCCAGTCAGTTTATGCATAATGTTCAAACAGAAGGTTCTAAAATAATGCATTCTGGAGGAGATACAGATACTGAAAAAGATAGAATTAGACAGAGGACAAAAACTAGCCTAGTACTTCCAAAAGTTAGCATTTCTGGGTAGCACAAAGGATTCTGCTCAGGAATTCAACCCTGATTAAGCCAATCTGGTACAAGGAAGGAAAGAATGGGAGAAAGCAAAGGATGCTGTCATAGGGAAAGGGAGGAAGAAACCACCAAACTGACAGACTGATGGAAAAATAAAGATCCCAAAGAAAAAATCAAATCCAATTCCCTACTCAGTCATTGCTTAAAAAAAAAAAAAAATCCCATAAAGGTTGGGAACATCTCTGATGACCAGGACTCAGCACATGTAGGAACCAAAGGGCATTGCAGGAAAGAATGGATAGCAGTGAGCAGACCCTGCTGTGGAAGAGGAGAACACACACTCTGCTGGGAGAGGTGCCTGAGCTTTTCCAGGCACAGGGAAGCAGGGCTGCCACAAGCTCTGCGAGTACACCCGCCTAGTTCAGTGCTAAGCAACCTAAATTGAAAATGGTATTTGTAGCATGGAATGAAATTATGATGCCAAAGTAAAATAAACGTCGAGCAAACTCAGTCAATCATCTGTATCATTCTTTATAGCTCTCATTTATATTTGATATTGAATTGCTCACTTTTTAAAATTCAAATAACTCCCTCATCGATCCGCTCCTGAATGATTTTACTGAACATATCTTTTTAGTATCTAACACACTGCGATTTTGTTCCACATATGTTGTGCACTGGCTGATTCCATCCTAACTTCACAAAACATATTAAGCTTAATAAATATATTTATGAGAATTACTTTGTATAGTCCTTATGCAATCAGCCATGCTGTGTATGATAGCCCAAGACGATGAAAACCCATTGACTTTTCGTAGCAAATTAGTCTACCACCTAATCGGTGAACCCTGCTAAGCTTTTGAATTATGACGAGAACCAGCAGCTCAGTTAGAACACTCAAATGAATTATATCAATTCATAAACTTGTTCATGTCCAGATTTCATTAGCCACACATTAACAGCATTTTATGTTTATTACTGCTCTGACATAATCTATAAATAACTGAAATGCTAATCATAGTGTTCTGCCAGGCATCATCATTTAATCATAAAGAGATACATTATTATAAACTATAATAGATAATAACAAGTCCGGGTCAATGGCCGCATATTAAAAGATCACAATTATATCCTATAAGGGTATGTACCTCATACATTTGGTGACACAAAGGTCCATATCTAATCACTTGCAAATGTTTCCCCTCTGACACACTTCCAGTACAAGGTGACACAATTAAGAAAATATGCTTGTAAAACAGGGCAATCTTTGAGCATCAAAGTAAACATAGAACAATTAATAGTGAGGGGAAACATTATAGCATTTGCCAATGGCAGTGCTGGTTAACTCTTCATTTCTGGGGGATTTTTCCTTACTAAAAGAAACCATAATCACAACACTGGGAGAGTTTATTATAGAGGAGAACACTGACTTATTACTGCAGCAGCCACCGAGCCAGGGCTGCTGGGTGCTCCCTCTCAGGCTGAAAATGTAGCCCCAAAGGTTAAACTGCCTTTCTTCTGCAATTCTATTGTCCACTCCAACTCATTCTTTCAGTGACCCATGTCACTAAGCCCCTGTGATTTTCAAATGTGCCTGTGTGTCTTCTGTTAAAGAACAGCTCTTGGCTGAAGCCACTCTCAAGGCCCGTTTTGGAGCCCCCTCTCATGGCCGGGCATTCTGACATCAAAGCTGCTCCTTTTTTCCCCAAAATTATTTAGATTGCATTTTTAATTTAAGGTGATAATGGTGGAATCAGTGGCTTACTGAGTGAAGAAAGTTCCATGTTCTTTACTGAGGTAAAACCTCATGGCAATACACCACTTACTAAACAAATAATTTTCATAAGAGCTTTATCAACTAAACTAGTTCTGAGTGAGAAATTAGTCTGACCCAAGGACCAAGAATTAATTGCAGATTATTATAATAAAATTGGTTTTGGTAGGTTTAATATTTGTAGGTTTTGTGTTGATTTAAAAAAAAAAAAAAAGATTTAGACTAATTTAAAGCTTTAGTTGAATAGGAAGCAGAGATGCAGTCTGTCATTGCGAGCACTTGCACCTCATAGCTCAGGGTGAACTGAGGGAGATAAAGAAAGGAATGTAAAACACTATGGAAACCAACCTCTGGAGACTTAATATTCTGATCAGCTCACCTCCGAACATCTGGCTCTTAAATGTTCAAGCACAAAAACAAGAGAGCTAATGAAAGCAGTACATATTATCTCTCCCATCAATGTACCTCACAAACACCTGCTAAAATTAAAACAAATTGAATCTTGATTGCTGATTAAGTACCCCTTCTTTAGCTAGATATTCTGTCATTATTTGCCCTGGCACACAATGCATAAACTGATGAAAAGCTGTGGTGGGCTGCAGCAGCAAAGGTTGATAAAAGATGATCAAGACAGAGCTGCATGTAAACTGCAGCACATTAACTTTATGTACTCGAGCCCTCCAAAAGTTACTTTTAGATTTTTTTTCCTCATTTCCAGGGCAAGAATTACCTTTGTTTAAAAGAGAAAGCACATCAACTGAGCACATTTTTTTCCTCCAGAACACTCACATCCCAGAGAGGAAGGGATAGATGGACCTCACAGTACTGACCAACACCAACCAGTGCCCAGCTCCTGAGCTGAAAAATCCCTCTGAGCAGGACTGCTGTGCCCAGTGAGGTTTTGGGACATTTTCCTGGATGTGGGAAGACTTTCAAGCAGTTGTACATGTATGGCCATGGAAAAAAGAGCCCAAAACCTCTTCAGGAATGTATGGCCTCTATTTCTCTTCAATAGATGCTGAGGCAATGGCAGCAGAAAGGTTACAGAGTTGACTGCCAATAAAGTGGGGGAATGCTCTGCTTGCACACTTCAGGCAGGATAAAAACATCCATTAGGAATTTCATCACACCCATATAAATACCCTCCTACGTGAGCCCTGCTGACAGATGTGTGGCTAATCTACCATGTTAACTTCATTTGAGAAGTTGTGGTTTTGTTCAAACTTTATTAGTTAAACTCAAATTGATCCCACTACATTTTAGGCCAGTATTTAATCTACTTTAAGTATGTTTCCAGATATCATAAACTCTTCAGCCATCATTGGGTTTACTATATATAAATATATGTATTCATGTAAATTTCCCTGTTAAAATAATCAACTTTTATTTGACTCACAGTTCTCTAATAATCAAAAAAGAAAAAACCCAGCAACATGACAGTGTGTAAATCCTTCTCAACAATAGCACCCACGAAACCTGTTTCTTGACTGACAATAAGGTCATAGCAGCACATATGTTTGGCATATGTATTTCATCAATGGTGATTAGAATGTGAACCAAGAATTAGCTTCAAAATGATGGGTTACTTAAAGACCTGGAAGAGGACATTTAAACAAAAGAAAAAAACCAAGAATCACTTACTAGAGCTTCACTTTTTTTTCCCCCTTATTGCATTCTAAATTATTTAAATATACTATTAGACACCATATTGGAAAAAAACAGATGTTTTCTAATTATGAACTGATTTTACAGTGTGATGGTGTCACATATTTAAATTACAAATACACATTTTTAGCATTCCAGCTGTGCTTTACAAGAGTTTAATTTGCTTCTTGTGATATGTCACATTGCACCTGCCTTTTAAAACTCCTATAAATGTAAAACATTAGCCAAGCACAAGTATTAAGACATGCTGATGAATTCTAAAGATTTTTAGCATCTTATAGAGGGTGAAATTTATAGAAAGATTTAATAATGAACCAGCTAAATGTTTATTGAAAATAACATTTACAGATACTTTCCACAAGTACCAAAAGGGACTGATGACTCGTGTAGGCAGCACAGAGAATTAAATTGGTGCTGCTCTGCTCCTTCCACACACAAAGTATTCCACAGTAATCTATAAACTAATGAGGTTAAACATGGATAATACAGTAAAATGTGGTAGAAGTCAGCTTTGCTCTCAGCCACCACACACACAGAGAATCTGACACATGTTTAAGACCAGGGAGATTGTCAATGACAACACTGGTGATAAACTATGATAATGTATTTCTGAGAATAGAAGAGCAATAATTTCTAGCATAAACTTAAACTTTGAAGTAATTAACTTGTGATTCAGAGAAACACGATGAGAACACACACGCAGCTATTTCTTGTCTTGCACACGCCCTGGAAATAACAACTGTTGGTTTAGATTCAGGCATAAAAAGAGAGAGGATAAACAACCCATGGAGAAGATGTAACACTGGGGGATGCACCTTTTAAACCTGGCCTTCTAACAACAAAGGAAGAAGAAACTTTTGAAGCACTGCTCTTACAAAGATGCATTAAAGAATATTGTAGACAAGCAGAGATGCTCCTTTCGAGGCAGTTACTTGCTGCTCACTTCCTAAACCCAGGAGGGACCTGCTCATTAGCAGTCTAATCTCACCAAAAGCAAATTAAAGGCGGCTTTTGCACTGGCATCGATAGGACCTGGCACAGGCTCTCCCAACATACCCCAAACCTCATTGCAGTGACCTGTACTGGGTCCCTGTCACCGAGTGGGGCTGGCACAAAGGGACAGCCCTTTTTCCTGCCCCTTGGCCAAGCACTGCCCTGCCCATGACACAGCACAGAAATGATTTGCCCCAAACCAGAGCTGTCACTTTCGTGGCCCTGTCTGGCACTGCCGAGCCCTCACTGGGCACACACAGATGCAAAGGCAAAGGGAGAAGGGAAAAGAGGGCTGGGAAAACCCAAAGGGAGACAAGACAGTGAGGGAGCTGTGGTAATCAAACTGTGTTGGGATATATTTTAAAATGTGGGATTTTGGTGGCTCCACATCATCATCCCTGCAATTCAAAAGTTTCCACGCACTTCAGTGCATTTCAGAATAAGTGGGAGGCCACTTGGGCTACAAAAAGTGTTAGAAGTACCTTGGACACGCTGTAAAGAGACATTTTGAGGGCAAGGTTGTGTTACAGAACTGAACAATCCTTCCTCAGGAGAGCTCTCCAAGCTCCCTGCCTGAGTTCTGACATGTGCTTTTTGCTTCAGCAGTGCCCGGTGCAGGAGCCTTTGGCACACACTGCAGTGGCACAAACAGGCAGGGAGAGATCAGGGTGCTCTGCCAGAGATGAAAAGGGGACGCTCTGCAGATCTCAGGATTTCCAACCAGTCCTTAGGGAAATTACTTTTGCTTCTCTGCCATGAAGTTCATGGTGCACGCAGCAGAAATTCTATGCTCTGTGCAGGTGAAGTCGTTTGCAGGAAGCTGCACTTTCTGAATCTCCCCGCTTTGTATCACATTGGGAAAATTATTCAATATTCACCTTGCATCTTGTACAATTCTCTTTTTTAGGCTAATTTCAGAACTTAATGCAGTCTGAAAGCAATAATAAAGAACAAAAAAATTTCAAAACTATCTGAATGTCTCTAATCCTGTGATTTTCCACTGCCAGCACTATTTTAGCTTTTATTAAACAGGCCAAGCCAAATTTACTTTATTTAAGATCACTTCTGTAGATATCACTGTACATGATATGCTCACAGTAAATTATTAACAGCAAAAGATGGAGCTAGGATAAACCAAGCCCAACCTGTTAGGGGAACTTGAGTTAAGCCTTCAATTTTTATTGCCTTTTTGAGAAGTGTGTTATCTTTTTACCCTGCTTTTCTTGATAAACAAATCCTGCAGTGGGATTACTTCATGCTGAAGGAAAAGTGGTTGAGACTCCTCCTCACCACGTGAGGATGGAGGATCCTGTTCCCCTCAATTGGCCTATTCCTATTTGGCCCTAATTCTGTATTAAGTCAGAACTTTCTGCTTGACTCCATTTGGAAAAGTCAGGTAGAGGCTGTCTGAAATGAAGGGTTTTCTATTCCTGTTCTTGAGATATTATAGATGAAATAAAAAAATCTAATTAATTTTATTTTTTTTCTCCTGGGTTTGACATGTTGGAATATCATCCCTAACTCTTTTACATTCTTAATAAAGGAGGAGAAAAAGAAATCAACAATTAAGTCCATGTTTTGGGAATGCTTTGTCTGGGGTTCCATGCTATTGCTTCCTGTATCATGAAAGTAATATCAAATTGAAAATATTTCTGTTCAGCAACTTCAGCAGCTCTAAATTAAGAAAATGTGTAGTTTATTGGCTTTCAATGCTTGAGCAGGTTAAGAATGTGTAAGCAAGAAAGATTTCATTTAGAAAGAGAAGTGCAATGTCCATGATACCAACAGAGACATTAAGAGAGATTAGGCCATCTTCATAAACTACTTTTCAGTTACTAGATTATCAAAAATAATGAATGACACTCATTAAAGAAAACAATTTTTGAAATAAAGAAAATTCATTTTTAAGGCAGTAACAGCTCATGGAGATAAAATTAGATAATAAGCAGCAAAACAGTTTTTACACTGTTGTACTAAAACAGGCACTGACCATCACTTGCTCTAGAGCAGGCGGCCTTTAGGTCACACTCTACATGGCAGAACTGCCATGGATTGGGGAAAAAAAGGTGATTTAAGGAAGATTTTCTTTCTGTGTCAGGAATGGAGATCTGCCTCTTCCATGTTTGTTGCAATTTTAATAGATCATGATTAAAATCTGACTAATACATTTCACTTTTAATGTATGTGTGGGCTTCAAAATTAAATTTTAAATCTCACTTATGCTATTTCAGAAAAGGTGAACAACCTCTGGATGAAAAGGTAGGAGAAACAAAGCTGCTTTAAATTTTGGTGGTATCTTTGAAATGTAGCTGGGCAGTGATGGCATTGCCCTTGTTCGTGTTCCTGGAAATGCACTGGGTGTTTCCTGTGGTTGCTCCCTAAGATATCCTGGAAGCACAACTGGAAGTGGAGCCAAAGCATCTCCAGGGGTAATTTAGCCCTGCACACTTCAAATGAAGGTCACTCAACTCCAGTGGCGCCTGCAGAGGTGCTTCAGGAGGGCTCTGCAGCAGGGGAGTGATCAGGCAGGATGTGATCCATACACAATCCCCCTTCACAACTGGATTCAGGAGATTTCCCCCCAAAAAGGCAGCTGGCAATAAAGGGAAAGCCTCGTCCTTGAGGGAAAAGGGCACAGAGAGAGGCTGGAGCCAGGAAAACTGGGGTGATTCATCCCTGTTGAGAGCCCCAAGTGTATGGAGATTTCATTCACCTGGAGCTGATGGCTTTGTTGCAAGGGGGAAACAGGAAAATGCAGGTACAAAGCTGAATATTCAGAGTCATGGTGGGAGAGATGAATCATCTTACAGTGCAGATGAAAAAATGAAAAAAGAAAACCAACCCAAACCCAAGCAAATTATGCATTAAAGCCAAAGCCAGAAACTACACTTTTAAGAATTTTGAAGATAGGATACAAAGAATAACCTAGAATTTCTAAAATGTGGGTAAATATGAACCAATTACTTATTATTTCATTAAAGTGGAGATGGGAAGAACCAATTCCTAACTCTCAGCGTTTGCCTCCTGGGGTCCTAGATAGCTTTTCCTGTCAAATTAAACAGAAAAAAAAAAAAGATAAATAAACATGAGAAATTAAGATTGTCTAGGTAGGTGAAGGAGAAAGGAAAATAAGCAAGGAAATAATGTTCCACAATTATTACCAGAGCTAAGAGAAACAAAATTACTTGATCATGAATTCAGGATAATCTGGTTTTCTTTATGAGTTTCCATTTTATTAATGAAAGGAAGGTAACACCTTAGTGTACCCGGATGAATTAAAATGCCTATTTGTAGAAGCAATCCTCCATAGGGGTCTTTAATAGAATCTGTGAACAATTCTGGAATCAGATAATTTAGCTGTAAAAAGGCAATATTAATAGCTCACCCCTGGCTACACAGCCCAGGCTGGACAGGAGCAGCAAGAAGGGAATATTGGCATGGAAAGCTGGGGGTTTATTTGCATTATCCCAACTTCCTGCAGCCCAAAGCAGCTCTGTAAAAAGGGAGGGAAGTCAACAAGAATCAGATCTGTAAATTCTCTGCCTTGTTTATCAAATCCAACACACACTCAAGTTTTGAACTGGATGAGCCTGAACAGAGAGTATAAAAAAGTGGGATACCAGTTCACAGATGTCTGTTTTAAACTTCATTATTCTAAAAGAAATACAATTTTTAAAAAAATCTTTTAAATATAATTGATCAAAAACTTCAACTTAATTCTTCAGCAGGATATTTAATATATCTGAAAAAATATCCAGGTATTTCATCTGCCTCAGCTCTTGAAAGAAAGTTCCCAAAAATTTTCACAGTCTTTGTCCTAGAAAGTGTGTGTACATCAGGAATATAACTAATTTTAATGATGTATCATACTGAGAAAGAAAATTACTTTAACAGTGAAAAATATTGACTTCCTAATTTTAAAGAGGGTTTACTCATTAGTCTTTGCAAGAGAATATATAAAATATCTGAAGTATCTTCTCAGTTTTTTTGAGCTAATCTGACAAAGATGCTGCTCATGAAAATTCCAATCAGACCTTATTAGCTGCAGTTCAATTCCATACATGGCAGAAATTTTCTGTGAAACATGAAGAGAAAAAACAGATGAGAGGGAACAGTTTGGCCCAGCCTTGGGTGCCTGGTACTACTGCACCAGGAAAGTGGGACCATTCCAGACTTCAGAAAATCAGGGGGTTGTTATTTGGGGTTTGAAATGGCACCAGGACTCACCTTTCAGAGAAGAGATTTGCAAAAGGCAGAAAATCTCTTTGTATCAGCCCCTGGAATCTTCATTTTACATAAAAATGAAAATGGCAATTGGTGCAGAAGAACCACAAAGCTATGAGTTTACTGAGGAACTGCAAGAGCTGCTTGGAAAGTTCCAAGAGAAACTACAGAAAATGGACTCTTTCAACTCAACCAGCTTGGTTGGGATGAGGAACTGGTTTTATGAGCAGGACTGGGAATAAAGTATTATTAAAACTATAAATATTCCAGCCTGCCAATTTATACATAAGGGAAGCTCTGGTTCACTCCTTCCACCCCCATTCCTGATCTTTTCTACAGATTTTCTCCAATAAGATCCAACCTCCCATGCTGAAACTGCCCATCTCCACCTAGAAAAGCAGAAGAAAAAGCACAAAAGAAATATCCAAACCTACATCTTTTGTCAAGATAAAAACCTTTTTGTTGCCCTAAGCAAATATCCAAACCATTGTCCCCCAGTATAGGAGTGGCACACACGAGCCCAGGACTCTGATTTCACATCAGGCTGCTCTACACAAGCCCTAAAAACTTGTTAGGGGGCTTTAATGTATAATACAGGAATTTCTTATTTCACAAGTGTTATTCACCTTCACCACAAGAAAAAGAAAAAAATCCCACTATTCTCAATATCAGTTGAGTAGAAATGAAAACAAACTAAATTTGGCAGATTATGACAAAGGTAATTTTCTTCCAGGGAAAGGTGAAAGCGACAAATAAGGCTTAATCCACACAGAAATTACTTCCAGGAAAATCTGTTTCTGTGGAGTTCAAACACACACATTATAATGCAACCAGTGACTTGTCCCCTTCTTCCCTGCCCTCCTGAGACCCCACCTGGAGTCCTGTGTCTGTGCAGCTGTTGGAGTGAGTTCAGAGGAGGCCACAAAGATGCTCCAAGGGCTGGAGCCCCTCTGCTCTGGATCCAGGCTGGGAGAAGGGAAGGCTCTGGAGACACCGTAGAGCCCCTTCCAGGACCTGAAGGGGGCTTAGGAAAGGGCTGTTTACAATGGGCAGTGACAGGACAAGGGAATGGTTCCAAACTGCTGGAGGCAGGGTTAGGTAGGATACTGGGAAGGAATTCCTGGCTGGGAGGGTGGGGAGGCCCTGGCACAGGGTGCCCAGAGAAGCTGTGGCTGCCCCTGGATCCCTGGCAGTGCCCAAGGCCAGGCTGGACAGGCCTTGGAGCAACCTGGGATAGGGGAAGGTGTCCCTGCCCATGGCAGGGGTGGCACTGGATGAGCTTTAAGGTCCCTTCCAACCCAAACCGTTTCATGATTCTGAGAAATCCCATAAGTCTATTCTCCTCCTGAATTCCAACACAGAGGTTATAGGGAGCTACTACCAACTTGCAACATGATGGATCCATTTTCATGAATAGACAGGTAAGCAGTAAGTCTGTGCCTTTTTCTTTCCTCTTTATTTTAATATCTATTCAGTTTTGTTATTGGGCTATTATATTTTGCTGTTGCAATTTAAACCTTTTATCAGAAATAAATCTTTGAGATCTATTATCTCATAGCAATTCTGTAGGGACAGGCATTTCAAAAAGCTGAAAGCTTAAAATGAGGAGGAAAAGAGCCTTTTTTGCAGGCCTCTATTAAAGTTTTCGCACTGCTACATTATAGCTATAAAATAGCCTCTTTGATAATAATTCATTACAATTCCATAATACACATGGAATATGTTATGCTGTATTAATCAACAATTCTGTTTTGACAACTTATTAAAATCATTCATTTGAAATTGCATATTATTTTAGTGCCATCTTGTCACTGATTTATAGAGACTGAAAGTTTATTGATAGTTTCTCATTTGCCTGAGACCTGAAGAAATTTGCAAATAATGCTGATTCTTTCTTAGATGTGCTTTTAGCCAGCAGACATCACTAAGGTGCAATGAAAACCACTCAACACAATTGAAGTGGTCACTGGCTTTGGGTTTTTTGAAGGTAAAGGTCTAAGAGAAGAAGAAAAGGAAGAAAGAAAAGGATTGAATGGAAGTAGTTGTGAAAATTGTTGGAAACCTGCAGAATTGCAGAAACAAGAGGAATCTCTTTCTCCCTGAGCCAGCATCAGTGATTCATTAGCCACTTGCTAAAACTCAATAATCAGTTTGTGATTTGCTGAGTTCAACCATTATGAAAACAATATACAGAATCAGTAAATAATGGCCTCTGATGAATCTGCTGCACTGTATTCCTTTTGGAAAGATAACAATAGAAAGATCCAGGATAAAAGTAGAAAAGGGAAGCAAATTAACCCAGTAAATGACATGGAAGCCTAACTTTGTACTGGGTATCTGAATTTACTCTGTGCATCCAACTTCCTTTTAGGCTCAACACACCTGCTTGTCTAAAAATGAGTTTGTTTTCAAAACCCTGAATTTCAGATTCTGTTGTAACACACTGCAAATAGTGTGGTGGGTTTTTAGGGGGGATTGTTCTTTTTAATTTTTTTAGCATGTTCTGAGGCAAGAAAATTCTGTTTCTGTTGAGCACCACTGGCAGAAGTATTTTTCACATGCAGCAATATGTTCTCACTGTCATGTCTCAGAAGAAATCCCTTGGGGCTCAAGATCTGTGCATGTAATACCCACACAGAAAATTAAGCCTCAATTGACTCCACAAAAAAACCACACCAAATCCCACCTCTAAGAATATCTAAGCATTGTTTTTTAATGATGATTAATGAGATCCTTTTTAGGGTTCTAATATTAGTTACACCCATTTGTGCCAAGGCTAAATTTGATATAGTCAGGGATTTCTTTAAAATGCTGGCCTGGGAGATAATGAGTTTCACAAATTTCTCCAGCACTCAGGAGAATGCTGGATCTTCACAGACTCTCAGGACCGGCGCATCTTTCTTCCTCTGAATTGAAACTCTTGCTGCCTCTGTTTTTTAAGTTTAAACACGGAGGTTTGCTCCTGTGAATGGGGTTCCAAAGGAAAGGAAAAAAACCCCTTCAGTCCCATCCAGCATGTATTTTGAAAAGTTTAGCTTCCCTAAGGTGTTAACAAAAGGAGATTCTACTTGTGGGAAGAGATGATTAATCCGAGACGCTCCAATGCTGCAATGATGAAAAGGATGCTCAACAGGTCTGAGCCTTTCCAAGGGAGGGTCTCACTTATCTCTGCCAAGGTGTGGTTCGTGAAGCATCTTTAGCTCTTGACACAGCAGAGGGCACCTCGGAATAATACAGCCTCTCTCCAGGGAACAAAATGCATTTCCAAGCCTTTTCTTTGCCAGGTTAACATTTGACAAGCTTGCTTTAATGCTCATTCTCCCCAAGTAGCTCAGATGAGGAGGACAGAAAAAGTTTGCGACAGAGGAGGACAGAAGGGAAAGGAATTCAAGATTTTCAAAACAGTGCCAAAAAGCAGACTTTCTTTCCTTGCTGCAGACACCAGGTAATGAGTACAAATGGATGGAGCAGGGATTATTCTAGAAGCCTGGGCCAAGGAAAATGGGGTTTGCTCAGCTTTTACACACAAAGACACACATACTAAATCTTCTCAAATCTTATTGCTTAAGTGTATGGGCTGAAAACTGAGTAATGCTTAAATTCTACTGCTCCACACAGCCAACAGAAGTCAATTAGTCCAACTTCAGCACTGCATTCATTTTCCTACTGTTTAATTATTAGTTACATGAGACCACAAAGGTGCACAGCTGTGGAAAGGTGTAGCCCCTGTCCAGAAGATCAGCTGTTCCCAGTTCACCCCAATATCGACACAAATAATGGAACACACTTTTGCTATGGAAAATGGCAGTCAAAGCAAATTGGGCATTCTGAGCTGGGCTCTGGCAGCCTTTTGTACTGCTTTCATTAGAGTGTCAGCCTCTAAAAAAATAACGTGACAAAGGAAGGGTGGCTGGTGAGCTGGCAATCATACAACGTCTAAAGATCTGAGCCCTTCTGTAATGATCATATGTGATTTACAGAATCAAAGGGTCAAATTCTGCCCTCAATTACACACCTATTGCTAGGTGGTACAGCACCACGTGGCAGGTGAATTAGAGAGATTATTGTGTTTCTAAAGAAACAGAAAAATGCTCTGTGGCCTTCAAAGTAGCAAATTCAGTGTTGATCCTGTATTAAATAACAACATATAAATGTATGGAAATATCAGAGCATCTCCGGGGAATTTTTTAAATAGATAATTTTGTGAAGCAACAGAACTGCTGCAGTCTCTGGCACTTGTCTAACATTCTGCATTTCTGGTCTAATATTCTATATTCCACAAGTCAAACTCTAGAAAGGAAAAATCTGGCATTGTTTTGGGCTTCTCAAACCCCAAAGCTTTGGCTGAGTTTGTCAGTAGCTCCTCTTCTCTGCTGTATCCAGTGTTATCATGGGACAAGTGCTTCTTATTTCACTTTTCTGATGTGCCTCTTAACTAATCCATATACACTCTACAGAAGGATTAATGCAATTTATTCCTCAGATGCACAGTTATTTCATTTTGTTTGTAAATAAATGTAATGACTTTTTTTACTCAGAGCTAGAAATAAATTCTGACTTTCCATCTGAGCAAGGCACATGGATGCAAAGTTCAGGACAGCTGTGAGAGCAATCTGACCAACAAATGGAACTCAAACAGGAAGAAACAATGAAGGAGGAAATGAAACAATGAGCAGGACTATTAAAGAAGAGCTCCATGGATTTGGACATGCCACAGAAACATCCTTGCCCCAAACCCCTCTGTGTCTCTTTCATCCCACTGGAAGAAATGATGCCATGATTTATGTTGTAGGCACTGTTTTCCTGTCATTTTAAAGGAACAGAATTTTCTGGATCTTCCCTTAGTTAATACACATGCACACCCTCACACAAAACATATGTTAATAACTTCAGACCACAAATTTAATTTATCTCAGCTTTCCACCTGACATCACTCCTTGTCATGTGGTGCATACCCATCCGTAAACAAAATGGGGATTCATTTCCATAGCAACAGCAAGTGGGACTTTGATCAGCTCCAATGATTATTTGTAGGCACACACATTTACAGATATCAAAATCCTAACTGAAGGCTGATTACCTTTTTTTTTTTTTCTTTCTTAAATGAAAGCAGCTCAGATGGTTTATATGTATGAGCAGGAATGCAAGTAAAGGCACCTAAAAAATACCTCTGGATGGCAATGGAAGCCACTGGCCATTAGCTCAGTGTCGCTTCTAGTTCCTTGGGAATATAGATATTCCTGATAGGTATAATCTGATGTACGTGTCCTGTGGCCAATAAAGTATTTTCTTTGTGTTCCCTGGCAGATGTGTGGGTTCAGGCTGCACATGCAGGTGTTTGGGGGCTGGCTCGTGTGGGATGAGGAGAGGTGGTAGCCTGTGGCTTGACAGAAAAAGAGAAAAAAAATCTGAACAATGTGTTGAAAAAGACTCCAGTCAGAGCTGCACAGGACCAGCTGTTTTTTTCTAATTAGAATAACAAGAATAGCACATGCTAAAATGGTTTTTTTCTCAAAAGCAATGAATGCTTCAGGAACTATAAGGAAAGAGCTCTAAAACCTATTTAAATGAAGGAATGCTTCAGGAGCCATATGGAGAAGAAAAAGAAAAGGCGAAAGTAGAGAAATGTTTTATTTTTAACTAAATCTGAAGCATTTCGATTCTTCATCCAATGTTACACAGAAATTATCTTACTTTTAAACTTCCAAAAATGTCAGTGCTGATGCTTATTGTATCATGGCTTAAACAAGATATTTCAAACACTTAGTGCCTTTCAGTGGGGTGTTCTTGCAGGCATTGTAAATTCCATTCTATGCCCTGAACATGCACTGAGCTATATCCCCTATGATATATATCTGCTAATGTATGAGAGCTGCACATAATGAAGCATGTGACAAACACTCAAAACACACCCTCTATCATCAGTCTTTTCTCCTCTTCTCTTTTTAATTCTTCTTTTTTTTTTTTTTTTTTTTTTTTTTTTTTTTTTTTTTTTTTTTTTTTTTTTTTTCCCACTTCTCCTGAAGCACTGATGATTCCAAACTTTGACTACAGGAATAACATTTGTACCAACTACGGCATTCTGGACATCTGCACTGTTAGAGTACTTTAGAATAAAGTCACATGGCCATAGGGAAATTTCACAGAATTCAAATCACAGTGACTTGCCAAGGTGTATAACGAGTTTGTTTTCAGCTGTTCTTCTCATGAATAATTACCAAGCAGGCATATCCTAAAGCTAGCACAAGCTGTCAGTTCACCAGAAATATTCAATATTTAAAACAGAATTTCGAATTTAGAATTTCATAAATGAAAATAATTACAGCACAGGCAAAATAGCACAGTTCAAGTGCTGTCAGGTACTTCTTGCCTTTCCACGAGGCTTCCCACAACCAGACGTTGCAGTCACATTAAATTATTTTTACAATGTAAAGAAAATTATGCAACTGCAAGAGGAATTGCAAGGATCTTCTTTTTGCCCAGAACTAATACTTTGCTCTCATTTTCCTGCCTATTCCTTCACCAAGCACAGAAAGAGAAACCAGTACAATCCCAAGACTTCCATCTGTCCCGGTCCCTTTGGATCGAACACGCGCCGTCTCTTCGCTGTATGCAGAGCCAGCAGTACGGAGCTGGGCAGGAGGGAGGCGAGGCAGGAAAGAGGTGGAAGTGCAGGAGGTGGAATTTCCAAGCCTCCCCAAGACCCTTCAGCCCAGGCAGGTCCCTACAGGAAGCCCAGCCCTTGCTGTGCCCGCGGGAGAGGCTTTGGGAAAGATGCCAGCCATTGGTGCCCACCTGTCCTGCACCCGCACAGCTCTGGGAGAAGGGACCATGGCCAACGGGAGCGGCTCCAAGGACTGGGATCTCACAGCTCCTCCAACATTCCCTGGGACCCCCCTGCTCCACCAGCAAATATCAGCTCCCATCCCTGGAGTTCTGGGGTTTGCATCCCAGAGGGACAATTGTGAGCCAAGAGAAAAGCGCTCGCCTTTCACACAGGGCTTGATCTCGGCACATTATTCTAATATTATGAAAATCTTTCTTGCAGCTTGAATAATGCCCTGAAATAGATATTGTGCTGGTTAATAAATTACATTCTCAAATGAGAGAGATTTTATCACCAAAACATCTCATGATTAATTTCTAATGGGAAGCTTATGGCCCAAACTTAAAACATTTGATTTAGCGTTTGTGTTCAAAGGTTGAGCACTTAGTAAAGTTTTTATAGGAAACTTGCTGAATTTTTTTCTCCATATTGAAAAAAAAAATCACTAACCTGTTAATCCACTATAACTTCATAACCTCAATTACATCTCTTGAGATGAAGGTGATTAAAAATAAGTATTTTCCCCCACTTTCAAAGAGCAGGTCACACCTTCCAAAGAAATCCTGTTTCAAATTTTGCAATAACACATTAAGGGCAATAATTAGAATTGGTCAGAAATGTTCCCTAAGATGTTTCCCATTTCTCAATCAGTTCTAACTATAACTACTTGGAGTTATAACATCTTCAGTAGTAGCACTGGAGTAAACCATGTTATTTCTATAGAAAGCAAGAGGAGATAATATAAAACTGTGTGTGCTATGAGAGAAAAATAGGGTATTAAAATTAGGAATTCACAGCTCCCAAATTAAGTATGGACCATGAGATCAAACTTCTGCTCTAGTGATTTTTTTAAAATTAATAATTTATATTAATCAGCATTTTGCTGAACTTGGCCCACTGCTAAGATTTGTGGCCCCATTTTCTAATACCTGTGACTAACTTGCTGTTGTTGCTCGTTGGCAGCCTCTGCTCCATCTAAAGTCATTCTGAAATGACCAAATGAATCAATAAATAGGGGTGCCAGAGTTCACAGAGAAAAGCTGCAACTCCCTTTCTCCATTTTTCTGGATATGTTCAAGTCTCAAGGACTAAGATCTAATTGTTTTAGTTGATTATTTCCAAGATCAACACATCACTGCAAATATGCTTATACAGTTGGCATTCATTGTATTAATATTCTCAAGAAATTAATCAAAATTTTGCTTTTCTAACTGCTAGACAATCAATAATCAAATACTACATTATTTACAAAGAGTTGAAAAAATGAGCATAAAAGAAACAAAGGAAATTGAACCCCAGACAAAAATATGCACAATTCAGGCTTTTATCTTATTATTTGCCAGAATGTGTGTTTAATTTCAAGCACAAAAATTAGTCCAGACTAATGATTTTATAACCCTCCTCAAGTGGCTGAACAGGTTGGCTCATATTATTTCCCAAGCACATTTTAGGTGGAAACACAGCAGCTGTAAATGGGGTAGGCAAAGCTCATAGCAGCACCAGATTCCTAGGCCTGGTGATGGGATAAAATGAAAAATAAAATGAAAATAAATCTATTTGTGTATTTGGAAGAATTATCACTCCTGCCTAAAAATCACTTTTGGTTTCATTTTGAAGTTATTTTCTAAATAAATAAATTGCTGCTATGATTAAAAAACATGTACCTTAGTGTGATTCTAAAATCTGGGAAAAATTAAGAAAAATTCTCCCAAATCCCTCTTGTCAATCCCGGCTTTTTAATGGTTTTCCTTTTTTTCCTGCAATACTTCTCCAAATTGTGTCTGTGGCTGATACTTCCTCCCCTGCCTTCCTCCCATGGGGAGTTGGAGCTCCACCTTCTCCTCTTCCCATTTGCAATCCATTTTAATAACTTTGTCTCCTCCAACAAATGTGAATTTTGCCATTGTCTTTAGGGGAACAAGAGGAGATTTTCAGGGAGCTGAGCTGGTACAGGTTTTTTGTCTCATTTTAATCAGGATGTTGGTTGCACAATTCAATACTGATTGTGTAATCAGAAAGCAAGAAGAAACACAACACAAGTGAATTACTATGGAAAAATTGTCCTCATAATGGGGTCATGAAGCATAGAGATATACATTTATAATGCTCTGTCAAATTACATTATGCAAGGAAATAAATTATGTTAAGAGAAAGTATGTTTTAATTACGAGCACAATACTTCTTCAAATTGGGGAAAAATTGCTAACGCTATTATTATTATTATTATTATTATTATTATTATTATTATTATTATTATTATTATTATTATTATTATTATTATTATTATTATTATTATTATTATTATTATTATTATTATTATTATTATTATTATTATTATTATTATTATTATTATTATTATTATTATTATTATTATTATTATTATTATTATTATTATTATTATTATTATTATTATTATTATTATTATTATTATTATTATTATTATTATTATTATTATTATTATTATTGTTGTTGTTGTTGTTATTGTTATTGTTATTGTTGTTATTATTATTGTTATAGGATTAATTTAGCCTCGATATTGCACAGAAGTGCCTGCACATCCCCTGCTGTTAAGGAGCATGTGTGTGCACAAGCACAAAATTTTGGAGTGTAACATTTTCCAATTATTCTCTTGCCTGTAGTTTTTTCCTGCCCACAAATGTGTAAAATAGAGAGACCCAAACAGTCAGACAACAGCAGTTTGTTGCCATGCACATGACAGCAGTTGTGCTGTGCACTCCCTAAGTGTGTGCCTCATAAAGCAGATTATTCAAATCACACAAATAGAATACAGAATAATAAAATAAAGAGAAAGCATAAGGTTTGGAGGAGTTAGTTTGATTTTTAAAAAATCTAAACAAGCATTTAAAGAAGAGCATCCTGGTGAGAAAGGGGATGTAGTTAGGTTACACAATTCACCTTATAATTGGTAATGGAGTTTGAGGAAGTGCAAAGGCAAAGACAAACTTTATAGAATCCATTCTGAAGAACAGATATCCATTATAATACCACAGGTATTAGCCCTGCCTTCCTGTTAGATAAATTTAGAGATCTTCTCCATCTTTTAAAACCTTTATTTGTCCATATTTTTCCAGGTTTGCCTATAAATCAAATCACAGTTGCTCAAAGTGCTGAGTATAAAAGAGAGACAAGACTTTGCTTCCTCAGCCTGGCCACAGAATTAACCCCAAAACAACAACCACCAAAAAAAGTCTCCACCCCCGGAGCTGTGCCCAGGGAAAAGCGGGTCCCTCCTCCCAGCCCCGGCGTTCCGGGGTAACAGCAAACAGCTTGGAAAAGACAGGAATGGAAAGCTGGGAAATATCCAGCCTTTGCTTCAGCGCTCCTGTGAACACCCTGAGTACACGAGGAGGAGGAAAGCACATGGGAAAGGGGAAGTTTGGCCTTGTACTTGTCGACCCGAAATTTAATTTTATTTGTTAAACTATTGCTTAAAAACGAATTTTAAAATCCTTGCCAGCTCTTTCAGACACGTACCCTGCTCACCCAAAGGGTTCTTGGATACACTGAAGCATCTTTCTTGCCACAAGGTGGCATCTTCTTATTTTTATATAAAACATCTGAATATTTACATAATTTGAATAATTTTCAACACCTGAAGGTTTCTGAATTTTTTTTGTGTCAGCCATTTAACATCTGTGCAGATACCCAGTGATGGTGTTAGACTTCACCTCACAAATGCTCCTGGAAGTTTCTGGGGCTGCTTTTCATGGCCCTGTTCACAGGCACCACACATGTACTGAATCCCCTCCTCAAATAATGTGCTGACAACACTGCCAGGAACCCACAACTGCTCCTTGAAAATTCCAGGGCAAGCCAAATTAGGAATTTACAGCGCGTGTTCAAAATGCTGAGCTTTCTCCCCAAACTCCTCTTGAAAAAGCACATTACTGGATATCTCAGCATGCAGATATTTTAAAATATAACACAGAAACCCACTACAGCCAGGGAACTTTACACTCCAGACTCTGTAACATAACTCAAACCAATTCTACAAACACAGGAAAATGCATAAAAAAGCATCAGCAGGGTTTTGTTCAAATCTGCCCAGATCACTACTAATAAAACCTGTATGAGAAGTCAAAAGGGAAAAGTTTAAAGCCTCTGTCTCTAACAACTTTCATTTTGCACAGTCACCGGCCTCCTTCCAGAGGTGAAGATTTTCAGCTCATCAAGAGCACAATGTCCAGTGACAACGTTCAGCTTAACACAAGTGGGAATTACTGCACAAAGTGAGAAATCAGAGCACTGAGTTCCCATGACAGAACTCAATCTGACCCCACTGCTCTGAAACTGCTTTGAAAGCCCAAGAGAAAAAAGGAGATTTTTATTTTTTAAATGCTACAAGTTCATTAAATATGATTCCAGATCTGCCGATGCAACTGCAAGGCTGCGGGTGACTTCCAAAGGCTGTGGACTCAGGCTCCTGTCCCATAGCTAAGAGAAGTTTAACTCTCCTGGTACACTACAAAGTGAGAGAAATTTCATGCCAAAACTTTTTCAGGACGAAATTCAAATTTAATGCTTCTGGGATGTTTCAGAAATTCTTCTCTGCTGCCTCAAACTGGTCCCTAACAACAAAATTTTATCTCCGATACTCATCTATTGCTGAGTTCAGGGACTTGACTTTATCTTTTAAAATAAAATTGAATTGGTTCCTTAATTTGAGACAACCAATGTCAAAGAAATTTTAATTTTAGATGCTTGATTGTGAAATGAAGGTTTTTGAGTTAAAAGGAAGAACTTTCTCCTTTACAGCCAACAGTTTCCAGGCATGGTAATTCTGAATGTTGCACCTTTGGAGAAGAGCATCAGAATATTTCTAAACCTGATTCTTCCCTCTCTCTTTAATAAAGCAAGATATTGGACACATATTTTTGCCTTCCATGTGCTCTCTTTCCCCCTGTGTCCCACCTGAGACCCCCAAGCAGGAGGGGAATGTGCAGATCCTGACCTGCTTGACTGGGAATGAATAACTTCCCTTGACAGCAGAATCAGGGATGGGTTTAAGAGTGGTGAGACTGGGCTGCAATCAGCTGCAAACACAAATGAAGCAATAGCTCCAGCCATTACGTTTATTCCCAATTATTTGCAGCTGCAAAAACATACAGACAAGATTTTTCATGCACAAAATGCCATTTTTGGCCCCAGACAAAAATCAGGTCCTATCTCTTATCTATTTTTCTGGTAAAACTTTCAGGAAGCAAGTCCTAGAGCACTGAACTCATGTCTAGCAGACCATCTGCAAATCAAATTATTTCCAAAATTATCCAGTGAAGCCACATCACTTGGAAGAGACAGGTATGATTATTGCCTCTAAGGTTACCTGAGAGCTGAAAATAAAGAGACTCCCCATTCTTGAATGCACAAGCAATGGGTGTTTGTATGAACACACTACAAATGACACAGCTCCACCTCAAGTAGAAAACAACTTGTCAAACCTGGAGAAAACTCCTGAGGGAATTTTAAAGGGTATTCCTTTCCAACTAACTAGCCTGTAAGAATTACTTAGTTTTGATTTGTTTTGATTTAATGCCAAGGAGGTAAGAATAAAAACAATCCTGTGCAGTATCACTAAGCAGTTCTGTAGATGTTTGGAGCCAAAACAATCAAGGGGACAGTTGTATAAATGATCTTTTCTAGTTCCAGTGGAGCTGCTCTAATTTAGGAGCTGAAACTCTGGCCTAACACAGGAAACATCAGCATGAAGCCCAATTTCACTTTACTGAGCATGATTTTCTTTGTCAGAAAATGTCTTGATTTGTGTGCAGAAGACACAAACTGAGCAACTGCCCAGGTGTTTGAAGCACAGGATGGGACATCCTCAAGCACAGGACTTGGCTCGTGGTTCAGTCTCTTCTGGGCTATTAATTAATGCTTAGAAAGAGAAATGCTGCCAACAAAATAACTCAGGGGCAAAATCCTCCATGCTGAAGTGAAAAGGAGGATTCCTGGTGCCTTTACTGGGGGGATGAAATTTTGCCCTCCTTTGGACACCAGCTGGCCTAGCAGAGAAACTGTGCCTATTCCAACAAGTATTCAACTCCTCTTCTGTATTTCACTCTCCATGCCTGATAAATTCATGTGGCTCAGTCAGTTGTGCTCAGAAACTGGGGACACCCCACAGAACACACAGATATTTGCTGGTCCTCATATCCAACTTCACAGTTCTGTATCTGAGCCCCTTCCCTGAGCAGCACAACCACTCCTAAACAGCTCCTGGTCCATCCCATCTCCTCTGCATTACCTTAGGCTCTTTTGCTTTACACCAGAATTTACAATCTAAATTAAAAGCCCCGTGGTATTAACAGTTACCATGGTTCACATGCAAGACTCTGCTGTTATTCCACGTTAAAAAGCAGCACTGAAGGAATTCACAATCCCAGTATGCTCAGTGTTAGCAGCTGGCTTTTCCATGGCAGCTATTTCAAGCTACCTCCCCATGAATTGCAAGAGAGGTATTGATAATTTGCAGCTAAATCAATGCAATTTGCCTAGAAACCAGAGTTCTTCCACATGTTAGTATAAGAAAATGAAAAGCAGATCTTTTATTTTGGGCTTCTCTGTTATTCTCATAAATAAGTGGAGCAGACAGCCAACATCTCCTTATAGTTTACTCCACATTTCCTTTAATTTATCAATGCAAAGTTATTTAGCAGAGAGTCATTAATAGAATTTCTTCAAAGAGAGAAGCATTATTAGTTATGTTATATTAATCTCAACAATGTTGCTTCACAGCTGTAGCCATGGATTTTTTTAGGCATTAATTGAACATCTGTGCACTTTAATTAATTTGAACAAAATGCAATGGGGGAAAAAGAAGGCAACAGTAGGTACTGTTGAATTTACGGAGGCAACAGTAGGTACTGTCGAATTCAAGGAATTCATTTTAGTTTTCCAAACTCCCTCAAATAATGACTTCTATGTACACATCAGAGCCTTAGCAGAGGTTATTTATCACGTGGCCACACTGCACAGGGCCAGGCTGATGTCCCTACACACCTGAAGCAGTCGAAGGAGCTGCCTAAATTATCCAGGAGAAGTGATGGAGAAAGGATTTTCTTGTCCTCTCCTTGAGCACCCAAAAAAGATCAAATTGTACAAGACAAAGCCTAGGCCTGCTGCCCACAGAGTCTGGAATTGTCAGCCACAAGTGATACCACACAAGACAATCTTGTAAGCACCATCCACAGTTAGGATCACGCCTTTTATACCAATCCTGAGGGGAAAATAGGATCATTTTCTGCACAAATGATATGAACTGGAAGAAGGTGAAACTTCTGAGTCTTTCCTTTAATAACTGCTGTCTCAGGGGTGACACTCACTGAAGAGCTTAAATAA
The DNA here is from genome assembly GCA_013400775.1 of Chaetops frenatus. Taxonomy (NCBI): domain Eukaryota; kingdom Metazoa; phylum Chordata; class Aves; order Passeriformes; family Picathartidae; genus Chaetops; species Chaetops frenatus. The sequence goes on from VZTR01015106.1 coordinate 747,289, forward strand.
TTAACCTGTGAGGAACATTAAAGGTGGAAATAATGTGTAGAAAGCACCTTATTTCATAGTCCCTTTGTCTACCCTGGAGTTTGTTCCTCACCAAGATACATCACTGTTCACACTGCACTAAAGCATTATTGTTTGTTACTCTGCAAACATTCCAGGTGCTACTTAAAATTAGAGAGGAAAAAAAAGGTGCCAAGAAAACACAACTTTTAAGAAAGATTAAAGCATGGAATACCATAATTCCAAAGCTCTCCTGTTGAATCAGATAACCAGAACTACTGGAGACTATTTTGAAACACCTTTCACAGTGTTGGGACTATTCAATGTCACGTTCAAATCACTCTGAGGCTGTTTGGGGTTTTTTTGTTGTGTTGCTGCCCGTGAGAACTCAACTCCCTGGCACATTCCCAGCCTGAGATCCATTGGAATAACCCTGGGCTGCCCTTTGGCTGGCACTGGGGTGCCAGATTCCAAGCAGGTAAGAAGTTTCCCCACGCACACTCCCTGTGTTCAGCTGCTCATAATCTGCAGCACTCACAATTTATCATCAAAGCCTGAGCCTCGCTGCCAACTTATCAAAGTGGCCACTGGATGCATCTGATCAAGTCTGAGCATCTGGCTCTTCCCTGTTCCTGACATTAGCACAGACAACAGAATCAGTGGACTATTGAATGCAATTACAGTAAGCGAGACAGACAATAAAGATTGATAGCGCCTTCTCTTTTTATCACACACAAAACTAGTGGGGGTTAAAGCTTTGCCTTGAGCTGCCTTCATTTAACAATGATTGAAAATATGCAATTGTGATGGTAAAACACTGCAGCCTGTACCACTTCATTTACTGGACACATTATCAAATTAAATGAAAAGTGAACTGCCAAAAGCAACAGTTATTATATATTAATGATGAATATTTACTTAGCATTGTTCACAAATCACACCGAGAACAGAATCCTTCTTGTTATCTTCTTTGCAGGCTACAGATGAGTAGTTCAACATTTCCATGTTTACGTTAAATCTTCTGTCTACAAAACTCGAAATTCAGACATGTGCAAATGGTTTTGTGACCATCCATGTGGTTACAAACATGTAATTAATAAAATGCTCCAGCAGTAAATGAATCTTAATTGCTGCAGGGATTCTTTACCTGAAATCACTGCTGGCATTCTTGAAAATACTTCACTCACCGAAGAACCTACAGAAAATTAGTATTTTGTTTCCAGCAGGCTTTTACGTGGTAGGTTGTGTGGTATGCAACAGCTTCCAACAAATGGAAAATCCAGGAGAAGCCAACATCATGGATTTATCATGATCCATCTGTTGTATGGGATTTCACACTGGTTACTGGTCTTTGGTTACTGCTAAAAATATGTGGTACATAGGAAGTGCACTGGTAAGACAGCAGAGTTTTGCAAATGAATTATTATTTTGCTTTAAAGTTTAACTCCCTGTTTTACAGGAGCCATGCTAACAAGAACATTTCTACCTCAAATTACAGCCAAATCATGTGCCAGTGGGTGCCAATAATCTATGGAATGACAGAGCTGATCACGTCATGGATATGGCCTAGTTTGTTTTGATTTTTTTAGTAGATAAGCCAAGAAATTTCTTTATCGGAGTGTCACGGAAGCATTGATGCCACACAGGAATTAAGAAAAAATGCTCTTTTCTACAACCTCAAAACTGAATGAAACAATAACTACACTGTCAGTAGTGTTAAAGAAACCCAACAAAACCAAAACTCCATATATCTCTGGTCAATTTTAGATCAACTGCAATATAGCAGTAGTTGGATAACATGTGGTGCTGGTATTGCTGGGTTTGGGGCTCCATAGCCCACAAATGGAAACATCTGCTCCTTGTCAGGCACTGATATCCATCCATGCAGGCAGATTTTGGCAATGTGAAGAGCTCTGCTTGCTCCAGAAAAGCTCTTGATGCAGGCACTAATGTCTGTGCAAGTGGCATGGTGAGATATATGAGCCTGAACGACCAAACTGAAGTTTAAAGAAAAATAGGCATTGGCTTTTTTGCCCTATGTGCAAGGGGTAGGCAAATAAAGCCATTCTTAAACACTCACTAATCTCTGAGCTGTATTCTCCCGATTTTCCTTCTTTTTTTCAAGCAAACCGATTACATTCCTGGAATTTGATTTCTACAAATTGTTGCTGTAAAGGCACTGTGGACTAAACAATACAAAAGAAGAAAACTGAGGAAAGAAGTTTGTTTTTTCTGGCCATATGCTGGCATATAAACAATAAAAGTGACAAACACACAAATATGCCACAATGGAAAACTATGTGCAGATCCCACGCAGTAAATTGAAAAAGCAACATGCTGGATGGTTCTGTTTAACAATAGTGCAAAAATAACTGTAGGAAACTCTGGCTAAGGCAGCCCACAGACAGTTTTGGAAGGGAGGCATCAATTGACAAACTACAAGTAGAACAAATGAATTATCTTAAGCCTACTGAAAACAGGAAACCAAGGACACTTGTATTTTCAAATGACATTTATTATCGCTCCCCCCTCCCCTTTTTAAGCAGAAAACAAAGCTAAATTTAACCAAAATTTTTTCAAGGAACACAATCATTTTATTATGTTCCCATTTGCTGGAAGTTTCAAGAGAAACATTAAGTAGGGATTTTTTTTTTTTTTTCCATCTAAGCCACTTTTTCCATTTGAATTGCCATAAAAAGAAACAATGATCTGTTGCACAAAGCAAGAGAACTACTGAAACTTGGTTTGCCAGGATCACTTTTTGTCCTGCCGCACCACCTCATGCCCCTCATTGTGCAAAGGACAGCAGTGAATGCTCTGCTTTGTCCCATTGCTGCTGCCAAGGGAGAGAAATGCATCAAATGAGCCCTGTCCATCTTCTCTTCACTGAGGTATGCCCATCCCATATCCAGACACCAGTAATTATGCAACTCATAAAACCTAATGACCTTGAGATGTCTCTCTCCTCTGCAAACAGGTTTAGAAATGCCAAAGTCATTGCAGGGAGAAGAGGAACAGACCAAGGGCTGAATCTCACATCCTCAGAAAGCTGGGCTGGATGTGAGGTGCACTCAGGAATGGAGCAGCTGAAAGGCTTCAGAGAAGGCTACAGCATTTCCCTGGAATTTTATTTTGGAAAATTGCACCGAACTGACAGTCAGAGGAAAAAAATCCACCAAACAAAACAAAAGTCAGAAATTCTAACCCTGATCCACCTCAAGTCTGGGAGGAGCTGACAGCTCTGCTCAACCATTAGGGAAAGGCAGAGTCCCCACAGCTCAGGGAGAATCATTTTTAGAGATAATCAATTGCATCACAGTCACAAGAATCAACAAATGTAGATATAGATAAAGGGAAGAGAGATTCTGATTTTCACAAAAGCTGTACTTCGCATTTCCATATTCCTCCAATGTCTTTCAGTCAAGATACTGTCCAGCTGCCTCATATTTCAACAGGACAGGAATAATCAAGTCAGACATGTACCACAGTCACTGGAGTGGAGAAATTCTGTTGTCTAAGGTCTTCTCTGAAGAGCAGTCAACCTTATTTTTTTTCTCTCTCATTTTGCCGTTCCTATTGTGTCAAACAGAAACAAAGAACCAACCACCAAGCCCAAGAGTGAAGTCTCACTCGGTTTCCTCCAATGCTGCCAAGAGAAGCACAATTCCCAAGCCACCCTCCTGCACTCAGGTGTTGCCATGAACCTGCTGTGCCCTCCTTTCTCCAGGAAAGGCGGGTGCATTATTGCCAAAACCCACGAGTGTGGAATGGCACTGCCCCCACACACTTCCACATATCAGCAAGATACCGATGAATTTTAGTGCCCTCTAAATAAGCAAATTTGCCACTAATTTTAAAATATTGCCATGTGACAATGGAACAGGTCACACAGCCAAAATCCTACCTGAAAAATAGAATCAGAAAATATCTTGGTGTGTATTCCAGACCATTTAGATCCTATTTTATTTAGATCCTAAACCTGCTGAGCCAAGCACAATGCTCTTGAATCCTCTCTGAACTCTGACATAAGCCTTTGCTGTGGCATCAGACAAGAAACTCAACACCTTGTCTGCATCTTCTTCAACAATGCTGTAATTTATTCATTGCTTAAAAAATACCACAGGTAATAATCCTTTATCCACAAATATCACGAGTCTGGGGAAAGAGCTTGTTTCAGCCACTTTATCAGAGGCATGAAATAGGCAATATCATGCAAGATGAGAAATCTGAAAAGAGTATTTAGTGCAGAATGGAAAAACTGCTGTTGTCGATAACATAAAAAGGTCCAATGTAGTCATGCTTTAATATTTCCCAAAAGCTAAATCAAGTTATTCTCAGAACACCTTCAGCATCATCCCCTTCCAGGCAAAAACTGATTTCATTTTTAGCAATGTTACAAGAAAAGAACGGCCTCGGTATTGAATATGCAAAATATAAACTTTGGTAAATTTTAAAAGAGATTCTTCTCATCATCTACTTGATTTAAAACTGGTTTCTTTAAAAACACTTAGCTAAGCCTTTACTCACACTTTTAAAAACTAAAGTCTGAAATGGACACAGATAAGGTTTGGATCATCCTGCCTGTCCACCTCTAGTGAGACCAAAAAGGACAATTGTTCACAGTGATAAGAACTTCACAGGTATTTAGAGGATCCCTGGATTGCAACAAAATCCAGTGCAGGACATCCGTTCACTGAACCTCACACCTCATCAGGGCAGTTTTTTATTTGCTTCTTTCTGCCCCTCCTGTCATGCTAGGTCACAGTCACATTTTGTAAGCACGATGGAGCATCTTCAAAAGGTAATTACAGCTGTGCTGGGCTTCTTCAGCAGAGGCAAAAAGGGAAATGTTCTGTTTCATGGTGGTTTTGAATCAAATCTTGTCCTTAGTGAATGTAGTGCAGAGAGATGCAAAAGCCTCTCTTAAGGCCCTTCAGTGAGGCAGATTTGGTGGACACCTTCCAAAACCCATTGGGAAAAGCTGAAAATGCCCAGAGGTCAGAATTTCCTTTGGAGATCCCTGTCTCCCTTTATTGACTGCAGAGGAATCCCAGCACAACCCATCTCCTATTCAGACACCTTGAGCAAGGACCTAAAGCCAAGAAACTGGGTCAGGATCCTGCAGGAAAAACCACAAAACAGGACCAGGTCTTTGGCAGGCCTCCCACATGAGCTGGAGCTCAGTACTTGGGCTGCCTACATTTCAGTGCCATGTGTGTGAGAAAGGAAAACATCCCTGCCCCAGCTCACAAGGGCACAATAAACACATTAATGATTTAATGCCCCCTGAAAATATGGTAATGAAGGTTGTAAATATGAGCACCAGCATTCGAAATGTTTCTGTGCATTCAGTTCCACTTACCAGCTCTCCCTGTCCTGCAGAGCCTCCTAAGGCAGGGATCCCATGGCAGAACCTGGAGTGACCCTCAGCCTGTGCCCAACAGAAGCTCTGGAGCCCTTGTGAGCAAGGGCTGGGCTGGTGCCCCTCCAGGGACGCAGATGTGACTCTGCTTGGCAGGATGTCCACAGAGGATGGTGGCAGATGCTCCTGGTTTATTTCTTCCATTATGTTTCACATGCTCTGGGATATGTCAGAGTCTCCTCAACTGCTAAATTCCATTACCACCTCCATGGCCCAACCAATCCCCTTGGTACCAAAAATACAGCTTCTAAAGGGGACCCAAGGGACTCCAACCCCAGAGTGCAAAAGTCTTCGGTGATGACCCTGCAGTGTCCCCTGCTCAGCTTCAGCAGATGAGCACAAGCAGGAAGGCAGAGCCTGCTCTCCAGCCCCAGAAAACAAATCCTTAAAAGCCGTACAAGGTGCCATTTCCCACCTCTTTCTCTGCACCACGTCACATAAGGGAGGATGCTGTACCCCATGGCATCACTTCCCTCATCAGGCATTAATAGCAAAAATACTGTCATTTAAATTCTTGAAAAATTAGAATTTTAGTTAACTCTGAGATAGAGCAGGGAGTTAGAACAGGGAACAGGTCTCCCTTCTCAAGAATTCCTTGTCTGATTTGAGCTTGAAGCTGAAATCAGTAGAGCTGTAGAGCATGCTGATGGGAAACTGAGAAAGAGAAGGAAAATGGCAACTACTGGACCAGTCCTTACTCAGGACTAAAAAATCCGACACACAAAACTGGTGAAAAAGAACTGGTTTACAGCTAAAAGCACAAACAGAGGAAATCTTGACTGGGGGCAAAACAATAATGTCAACATTACCTTAGAAATGCCTCAGCCCAGTCCCTCAGTCCCAACACCTCTTCAGTGCAGCTGTTTCAGGCTCTGGAAATTAAAATAATAACAAAAATATAATTAAGAAAAAAATCTTATTATAATCATGCTGGAACATCTTATTAAAAGAGCTAATAAAAGATGATTTTCTCTTTCCTGCAGCCCCACATCTGCCCAAGAAAAGGGGACAGAGCTGAACATTTGGAGAGCCCTGCACAGCAGCAGAGGGGCATGGTTGGCTCACCAAGAGGTAATTGCTTTTCCCCTTTCCTCCCTAAACGTGGTAAAATATAAATTATTTAAAAATCAGAGGCATTTAGAGTAAGAGCCCTCCAAATGCATGGTATTTATTCCTTCTTTCATTGCCCACAGTTTATGGCATTGTCTGGCTTTGGGTGTGCTTTGCTATTTTTTTCCCTCCTCAGTTTCCTCAGTATAAGGCTCACACTGATCTCATCAATAAGAAATGAGTTTTGGTAACTTTCAAAACCACTATATTATTTTTCCTTTTATTTGTAGTGAGTTTTTCTTCTCTCAGTGGTATTACTGCAATAAGTCAGTCATTATTTCTTTATGTTTTCCCTCCTTTCTTTAGTATTTCATTTCCCTTTACAGCACATCTCGTGATCACAAAGAAAACAGAGATACTTATTTCTTTTAACAGTTGAAATTGCTGCAAGTGATTTAACTGTCATTTAATCTGATTCCTCTCTTCTGTCTGTGGAGAAATATGTTTAATGTACTGGAAATTATGTTAATAAGAAAAAGCATTATCTCATTTAATGAAATAAATATACAAATATTTCAAAATAAAATAAAGAGGCAATCTTCACTGAGGAAAAAATGTCTCTTATGGTTTGCATAAAATAAACAAATGAGAAAAATTAATGAATACATTGAAATATACTGACAAAAATTATGCCTAAACTCAAAAGGGGAAAAGAAAGAGAAGGTGACTGAATTGCATCTCACCTAATCAGATGCTTTTTGAGACAACACAGAAGGAAGCTCAAAGGATCCCAGTACAAATTTTTTTTTAAATGATGTTTTTACCCTAGGCTAAACTTTTCTCCACTCCTTTTAAAATCCCTCCGCTTTCCTGCCTTTTTTAAATTGTTGTTTTATTTTCCTCAATTGGCATTGAAATAATATTTATTGTTAAATGACTGCAATTGCTTCATCCTTTAATTATCTTTGATCCCGTGCCACAAAACATATTTAATTTATGGCAAAGAACTTTGAGCCCCTCTGATTTAGTTAATTGTAACAATCAATAACTGTTTCTAAGCTTTTCCATTCTGAAGGATGTAACTAGCATGGGCTAAGGTTAAACAAATATTGTTAGTGGGGAGAGAAAAACTTGTAGCAATTATGTAATAAAAGCATGACCAGTGCAACAGAAACACATAATTAGCGATTTAATTACAGACATCAAAACAAACTAAAGATGTCAATAAAAAAAAAAACAACTCCTGTGACAAACTGATTTCATTTCCCTGTTGTGCAATTTTAGATCTTTGTGTATTTCTCTCTGTTTTCTTGTTTTCCAGAAATAAGGAGCTCCAAACCCAAAGAAGAGGCTCGGTGCCATCCGGCTGGGAGTGACTGTGGTAGGAATTTGATGAAATCCTGGGATTACTTTCTCACTGTGCATCCCACAGTGGATTATTTTAACTCCCCTTTGAGAGGGCCCAGCAGTGCTGGCTGTGCCGTGCTGCCAATTCCTCAGGGGAGCTGCAGCCACTTGTGTCACGAACCTTCTCGAAGCAGTTTCAGAGTGCACAGTTTCTCTCTCTCTGCTTCCCCACTCCTCACAAAGTGCTGGGGATCATCGCAGCTCCAGCTCAGCCACTTCTGCTACCCAGAATAAGCAGCCAGAGTGTGATGTGGAGAGATCTCAAGTGGTTTTCTCACTTGAAATCCAGAGTTTCACTTTCCTACAGTTCCTCTTTCACTTTATGGGCTTGCGAGCGGGAATTTGAGCAGGACAGAAGTTGTGCAGTGAATGATTTGGGTCACTATTAAACAGGTCACCTTTTCATTTTTAAAAAGTACCTAAAAATCCTTACAGTGAAATGCTAAACCCACTGAAGTCAGGAACAAACTCCCACCAGCTTCAGTGGGGATTTTAACCTGTGCTTCCAGAGATTTATTCCTGAAACATGCAAGGGGCACCCCACAAATCCCCACCAGCTTCAGAGGGGATTTTAACCTGTGCTTCCAGAGATTTATTCCTGAAACAAGCAAGGGGCACCCCACAAATCCAGATTCACCCCTCCTGACAGAAATCTTCCATCTTTAGGGCCTACACCTGATTCACCTGGGCTGGAGGCTTAAGCTGCTTTGAACCGTTCCATGAGATACAACACAAATCCTAGAGGAAATGGTTCCTCTCATGTGTAGCTTATCATTCATGTAAAACAATAATCCATTTAAACAAATTTAGAATCACTATTTTCTATAAACAGACTCTGTACAAACACCAGAATTTGGTTTTAATTATGTACCTTCTTTTCCTGCTAAATTTCAATTCTACGGAAAACATTCCCTACAGTTTTTGTGATCAGGGTTTACAGAGATATTCAGGAGAGGATAACCCAGCATATTCACAGCTTTATATTTCTAATTCAAAGTTTACCATTATTTAAAAACAAAAAGCTAAACCCTATTGTATTTTTTTTATAACCAGAGTGAAGAGTGGTCAGAAGTGCAAATGAATTAGGAAATTATTCTCCTGCTGAGAAAAAATACAGCACTGTTGACAGACAGAAATGGTTCCAAAGTGCTCTGGGCTGGACCCACAAATGTGGCTCCAGGTTATACCCATAAAGCCAAGTAAAAAAATTGGAATAATATGATATATTCCTTTTGCAACAATACTTAAGGGAGCTGGATCAAAAGAGAGGAAGCATTGACATTTTTTATTTCAATGTCTTTTGAGTGATCAAAAGACTATTGACATGAACAAACCATTCTGTCAAGTTGCAAAGAAAGAACCCCAAAATCTCTTTTAAAAAAGGTGTCTGTTTTTAAACTTGCATCTAAAAAAAAAACATCTGTAAGCTCTGCCTGACACAAACCTGAATGTTTTCCCATTCAAGATTTTGAAAGACAGACATCCTTTTTTCAAAGGATACTTGAACTGCAAAAGCTTAATGTTTTTAAGCAAAATTGAGTAAATCAGAGTTCCTAAAATCAATACCTTCTTTTGTCTTCTTTTTTTCTAACACCTTTGTCTCTTTTGCAATCTCATATTCTATTCTTGATAGTAAAAGAAGTGTGGAAGGAGACAGCAAAGCTACTTAAGGTGGTGTTCAGCAATACATTTGACTCCGAGGGATTTTTAGTCACTGAACACACTCAGTATCCTGAATTTCAGCCATCTTGCACATTTAGCTTTTCTTGTTTTAAGGCTAAAATTGGATGAAATCAAACCCAGGACTTGTTCCTTACATGTGCAGAGGAGAACTACAAATAGAGCCCTTTTCTACCCGTGCTGTGAGTGAAATTAAAATCTCTTCTCTGTGGGCACAGCTTCCACTGTATTTTGGGATCCACAAACTTGACTAGAAAAAGGATGGCACAGACAGATCCTCACAAGCACATCTCCAACTCAGCTCCTCTTCCAGCCCATCACAGACATGGATGCCATGAGCAATGTCCCTGTGGGACCTGCAGAGAAATGAGCTCCTGCTCCTCTGGAATCCCAAGGGAGCACTTCCCACTGCACAACCTCTGCAGGAACTCACTGCTCCCACCTGAGCTCTATGGCCAGGCCCACACAGATTCAATGCTCTGTGTCTGGTGCATCTTCCAGGATTTTTGGCTGCCATGGATTGAAGATATTCCTGCAATAGCCTCTGCAGCATCACTGTGGAGGCTGGAAGCTGAAAGGAAAAGCTAACAGTGTCTCATGTACTTCTGAAGTTCCTCCTGCCTCTTTCATGTAATTCCTTTAGCCTATTATCAGCCTTTTTAAACATATTTGAATTTATTTGATTTTTGCATTTTCTCCCTCTGTTCCTTTAATGAAAGGAATTAATTTAGATACCTTTGAAGAGCTCTCTGCTTTCCCACAGTGCAATTGGCCGTTTTTGCCTCAAAATGGGAGTCAGAATTCACCAGCCTGAATCTCAGGAATGTGCACAAATACTGAATCTAGAAAAATCAAGTAGGTGCTTGAAACCACAAAATGGAAATGGATCTCTTTGAACAGAAATGCAGAATTTCAATGCCAAACAGTGAATGGCTGCACCTCTTCACCCAACCCTTTTATTTGGTTTTGTGTTTGTATTTCTTGAAGCACATATTTTTGCAAACTACATTGTATCACTTCCATTTACTCCACAGGAGCACATCACTAACCCAGCAATACTGAAACACTGAAAACATGCTGAAAATATCTGAACTACTGAGAATTTAGAAACAGGAGGAAGAATAAACATATGTGGTGCCTTAGCTTTGCACACCAATTTTGGTTTTGTCATGCAGACTGGAAATATTGCTCCATTTGATTTACATCAAAGACAGCATTTTTAACTCCACAGAACTAAAGTAGGAAGTTGTGCCAACTGCCTTATTTTTAAATTCCTCCCTTTGTTTGTCAACAATGACAATTGATAGCAGATGTCTCAAAGCCTCCAGCATTCTTGATACTGATTTTGAAGAGATCTTGATACCTGACTATCAAACTTCTACAAAAGGCATTTTCAAAGATTTGAGAGTGAAAGCAAACGCAAGACACAGCCTTCAACCAGTTCAGACCATTGACAAAAGTCTGGCCTCTATTAGCAAGCTATTTTTTTATTTGCTGCAGAATTCCATGCTGATTTATTAAATTGTGACAAACAACTCCAGCACAAGTCATGATACACCTCTCTAAATACATAAATGAATAAATATTGGGGGAGCTGCCGTTAAAGTGAGGCTTTGTGCTTTCTTGTTCTCCATAGAAGCTGCCTGTGGTCCCATTGACATTACTGGGGACTTCACACTTCATCCTTCAAGACTTCTGGATTTGTCTTGCAGCATTACAAGGGCAGTGTGTGTGTGTGTGTGTGTGTGATTCAGCACTGACAAGTGGAGCTGTAGACACCTCATCATCCCCCAAGAATGTCCCCCATAAGTGAAACCAGAAGAAATTCTCCACAGCCCATTCAGCCCCAAACACACGAGCAAGACAGATGCTCTCAACATGAGTAATGACAGAGTTCCTGTTCTGCCAAACGAGCTTTTGTCCTCCCTTATCATCCTAACAAGTCAACCTGGGAAACCATCTGCAAAGCTGAGAACAAGCAGCAATTTTTTTGGTGAAATATGTTAAAAATCACTTCCTCACAGCTTTGGAAGGAACTAGACATATTTATCACAGTGCTTTCCAGGTAGCCCTTTTTAGGGATCTACACTTGAGCAGGAGATTTTTCAGGTCACGAAAACAGCCGTAACATCTAAATTTAGGGAAGTTGTCAGACATGGAAGTCTGGAGACTTGTAAACGTCCCTGTTTCCAGGTTTGCAGGAAACTCAGTGTCCCCTGCTTCTCATCCTCGTGGAAATTACAAGCAGATACATTTTTTTTGGTGCTGTCTCCAGCACATCTACACCTGAACATTCCTTGCTGCAATCCAATGAAAAGGTGCTAACAAATACAATTAAATGTTTTCAGACTCCAAACACTGTTCAGCACCAGTCGCTCTCAAGTGGTACAAAAAGGTTAAGGAAGATTTTTGCCCTTAGCATTATTTTTCGCGGTTTTTTTTAGCTGACTTTCAGGGGATACCCAGTGCATTGTTGGCTGATAAAATTAGAACATCAGAGATAGCCTAACTAGAATGCAATTTATCACTGTAGTATTCCAGCATATAGAATTTCTATTCCTTAAATAAACATATTTCTTTAAAGTGTCAACACAACCAAGAAATCTGATCTCCTAGACAATATTCCAGGCTTGATGCATTTTTATTGCTCTCCAGTAATGAAGTTTTAACTCTTGATATATTCCTGCTATTTAACTGCCATTTCAACAAAACTAAAATGATCCATTTCCGAAGTTGGTTCAGGCAGAGCCCTGACATTGTGCAAAGGAATGTGCCCAGGTGTTCTCCCTGGAAGCTCCCACCATAATGCCTCACTGACAGGGGAGAGGAGCTGCAAGAATAAAGAACATATTTAAATGCATAACACAACTGAGGCCATAAATTCGTTCTGCACCAGTTGCACATGTAAATAAGGGGCACTGAGTAACTTTTTCCCCTGTATTTGCAGTTTGTGGTGAGAGTGCTGGTTCTCTGTAAAGCTCCCATGTGGTGGGAATGGCACTGCTCTGTCACACTGCAATGAATCCTCCTCACAGCCACTCCAGATTCAACCATGGTAACTTCTATTCAAAGTTATAACTGCAGAAAGAGATTTGAATGAACAACTTCCATCACATTTATACTTGTCATTTGGGATTGGCTAATCCCACATCAACTCTGTACATAATATATAATTGCATATCAACAATATCAGCCTGGAAATGTGTCTCACTTCTTCCAGCAGTTTCCCAAGTTAAGCATTTCTGTCCTGCTAATGAACCCTTTGTTCCAGTGAATATGATTCTGCCAGGAATTTAATGCATGTAAATGTAATGACATAAGAGCATTACATAACCACTCTCCTCCAGGAGTTGATACAGTACAGAATATAATGAAGCCAGACTATAAATGATGCATATACCTGCAAGGGAAAAGGAGCCTTTTTTCATTTAGTGAATTTCTATAAATAACAATGTGGCAAGAAATGGCTTCAAGTGCTTCAAAATGTTTGGGGAAAGGGATCAATCGATGTGCTGCTGAATTGTTAAATAGAAAGGAAAAAGGCAGCTAAAAGATTAGAAGGTACTTCTGACTTTCCAAGAATTTTAAAGAGAAAAGCTGTAATAAAATCTAGAGAAGCCCCTACATTCACCCACCCGGTCCTGCGTTAGAGAGTGTTCTCAGTACTTCTTGCCTCCCTTGGAATCAAAGGCACCTGCAGCAGGAATTGGAACAGCCAGGACCAGGCTCTGGAGCTGTTCCCCTCAGAACACTTCCCTTGCCTTCAGCAGGCTCAGTGGACTCACACCAGGCAAACATTACCTTCCACAAGGAAGAAAACCAGCAGCTCTTACAGCTTTTTTATGCTCCAAACAGAGGAAACTCAGCAATCTTTATTACAGAATAATATCTGAAGGAAAATCTTCCCTCTTTTCCCTTTCTCTCCCTCTCTTTCACAGCACAACTACCTGGAAAAGAGCAAGAAAAGGTAAAGCTGTACCCAGCACTGAGCTGCAGCAACAGCTTGGGAAACAACAACTCTGTCCCCGAAAACAAAGAGCCCATTTGTTTGCATTTGGAGAACTGAAAAGAACAACTGTTCACTTGCATAAGTCCTGACTTCACCTAAGACGAGGCTGTAATTCCATGTGCACTTCCTAAAACATTTTGTGCCGGGGTTATTTATGTTATCCTGAGTAAGAAGTGCTCCTCTTGCCGCATGTATAAATAAATGAGTGTATAAGCAGACGCTGAAGTGCCTCTATTTTGCATACAACCGCCTCCCTATTTTCCCCCCATCGACTTTGTGTTTGACAGAAGGAATTTCACCTCTGCCCACTCCTTCTCAGGCTGCTATCAGTGAACTCGAGGCAAAGAATCCACAACTTCTGACTGAAACTGAATTATATTACAGAAATTCTTTCTGAATTTTGGATTTCTTATCATTTACCGCAGGAAGATGCAAAACATATTTCTGAGGATCAGCAAAAACAAAATTACATTAAAGATGCTTCACTTTTTTTCCTCTTTTATTTAGCCAGAATTTAAGCCCAACATTTGAAATCTTTGAATATGATAAGCCAAAACTCTGTAAAAAAAGTTTTGCAGAAAAAGTCTGGCTGTATCACAAATTAAGCCGAACCAAAGCAACGTTAAGGTGTAATTTAAGACCTTCAAAGTGAAGGAGCTCAGAGTGAGGGCTCTTTGTGAGAAAGGTGTGTTAGTACAATTGTTAATTTTTTTCTCCAAAAGTATTTAAGTAAAGAAGCAAATACCATCATGGAAGTTCTGTTTCGAATACAGAGACAGCACAAACTAATTTGTCACACAAACGGATCAACTTTGCACAGCATTTGAAAAGGAAGGAGAGAAGTCGCCAAACTCTTGGGATCCATGTATAAATTGGACTTTCTTTCATGCATATTTCATTGCCATGTAACTCTTCCCTCAGTTCAGACTTTGTAATGTACTGCTAAAAAGTGCAGGATAGATTTTCAGATCCTTAGCACTGTACATGTCAATTTTAGCAGCATTTGTATGCAGGTACCCACCTGCACGTTTTAGGAGCTGCACACAGGTCCTCACATTGGCACATTTTGGGCACTGGGAACGATTCCTGCGAGTCCATTCACACAACAGATTGAGGGTTTTTTCAGAGGAACTCTTTCCAAATTACACACAAGTAAGACACCATTTCATCAGCCCCCAGGGCAGATTCCACTTGGGCCGCAGGTATTTACAGCTCTTTGAGGTAATGAATACCAAATCAAACCCCAATTGCACCACGGGCTGAGGTCATGCAGTTCTGATCCTGATAAAATATATAACGGCTGGTGTAAGTATTTTGTTGATTTTATACCTTAGCCCATTTTGCTTGTATATACAGTGTTAAAAGCTAATATATTATTCAATAGCTATAAAGGGCCTTTTTTTTCTGGTCTTTTCAGTGCAGTCATTGTCTTTCACATCCTGTCAGAGCATTAAGATGTCACAGAACTTTTGCAACAATTTACTGCTCAAACCAACGGGTACTTCACTAATATCATCTTGATGAGGAAGTGTGCTGGCACTACTTTATTAAAATACAGGCTTTAATAGAGCCTTTAATATGTGGCTAAAACACCAACTGCAGGTAGGGGAGGGACAGAATGACTGGGTAGAAAATGACTGGGTACAAAATGTCTAGGTATATTATTTTGGAAGTAAGAACCAGTCAGTAACATATAATTAAAATATAGATTTTATATGTGTAGTGTCTAGTCCAAATGAGTAAGGTAAAAAAACCCCCAACAAAACAAAACACTTTTTATAGGTGGATTTGGACGTTCTTAATATAGGAAGAAAAGCAGGGGTGCAGCAGCCCAGGTTGTGAGGGTTGTGATTGGCAATCCTTGCTGCTTCTCCAACAAAAATAGCAACACCCTAACACCAGGCCTCCCTTTAAGAAAATGACAAGAATATTCTCTATCCTATGGAATGTTTGCATCAATCATGTACCTGTGGCTCTCACAGTGAGCTGGACTATTACAAGATTGATGATAAGCTCAAACACAATACTTGACCTAAATACATTATGTAGCAGTGGATGCCTGTTAAGTAGGTCAGCACGGGCTCTTAAAAGTTATGCAAAACTTATTGCTGCCACACAGGCGGCGTGTCACGAGTCGAGAGGGATGAGAATCAATTTTATAGGCTGCAGGAAATCTCTTCTCATCATATGGAAATCTGTTTTGCCATACTTAAAATGTCTTAAATACTGGGAAATGCTGCTTGTCAAATGTCCTTAGGTCTCTGAGTGAAATACAAGTGAGGTGGGCAGCCCGTGAGAAGCCTGAGGATGATCCAGAGGTTCACGTATGTGGCACATTCCTCTTTGAACGTAATTGTTCAAATAAATATTTTCCATTCTTGCAGTCAAACAAATTGTGATTTATGAGATGCATCAGACAAGCCTGTCAAGCCAAAGGAAGTCTGTATTTAGTAGTGATTAATCAGAGATGGCTGTATTACCCTGCCTGGATCTTGGAAGCTCTTCAGCAGTGTGGTGGAAGAGAGGATGAGTGTCCTGGGACTTGCCTGGGGTGGTCCCACTTGTGAGGAGTTTGGCCACACAGCAGGACACAGATTGCACCTGCCAAAAAGAGCTGGGAACTGCTTCCCCACCCCTTTGTACACACATCTGAGCACTAGGAAGTGGGCAGACTTTGGAGAAGTTAAGAACAAAAGGATCCTTTTTGACTGCAAAGCCACTGAGGTCCACCCTGTATCGAGCCGTCAGTCACCTGGATGTTCATGCACAACTGAGCCTCTAGAGAAGGCAAGTCCAGCCTGATTCTAGTGGCTCATGAAACTTTGCAGTCTCTAAACTGAGCTGATTTTCTGGCTTTTACCAACTGGGCACCTCTTACAGCAATAATAGAGTGAGCCATCATTGCCTCAAAAGAGACCACACTTGGCCCACCCTTCAAATCTGTAAGAAAAGCCCAGAAAGGCAGGATTTTCATGTTTCAGACTTGCCCTGTCACACTGTCAGAGTCATTTCCCCTCAGCACGGGAGGAGGCACGGCCATGATGTTGTGGTGACATTGTTAAATGCTATGTGGAACCTCCTTCCTACAAAGAAGCATCTTGTAGGTAGGCACACATTAGGACTGAGGACTTCCACATCACTCACTCTTTGCATTTCCTCTGCCCACACTCAGCAACTTCCTGACAAATGCCAATAAAAAACCCCCAGGCTATTCACCAGTTACAAGAATGTACCATGGAAAAAAAAAACCCGTGATAAAAGCAAGTTTTTTGGGAAGAGAGAGAGGAAATAGGTGTAGAAGGGTGTCTTGGAACAGCAAGTCTCATGAAGGCTTCCCACCAGGCTCACAGTAACGTGGCTCATGTATGCAAGTTGCATATTTTTGTTAGCATTTAACTCAGAAGCTTTTCCTTTGAGACAAGTGATTATTTTCTTTTCCTGTCTGACCTAGTGAATACTGCAGTGCTCCACAATACTGTATTTGTGCCCTGCAGGCATCAATGTCCCACCAACTTTCCACCGAATGCTCGTAACACAAGGCAGAATGACACCAAAAAAATGAGGAGTATTATTTTGCATACTGCAAACAAATACATGCTATTGTGTTTCTTCTTTTATTGTTTTGTTATTTCATCATTATTCACCACAGTTCTTGCCTTCATTTGCAGAGTTTGGATTTTAATGTAATGGCCATTCAATAAAAATGTTGCTTTTAAGGGTTTGCATATCATCCCATTTTCTCTTCAACCCTTCAGCAACCATATGGCAAGCAATCAGGTCTGCAATCACTAGGTCCATATTATGTAGAGCATGATTTCAGCATTATGCTATTACCCATCTGTTTCTGTAGAAAAAGACATGAACCCTTGTATAAGAGGTCAGTGGTTTCATAGCACACCGTATTCCAGAAATCCATCTCTGTTCACTTGAGATCACTTCTGTGATTTACTGTAGTCTTTTAGGCAAGGCTCTTTTTAATTCTTTCTTTCTTTCTTTCTTTCTTTCTTTCTTTCTTTCTTTCTTTCTTTCTTTAAATACAGACAATTAGCACAATTTGTCTGTCTGTTGTACAAAAATATTTGTAACTGTCATTGGGTCCACTTATGCTCTCTTAGTTAAAGATGCCCTCCTGAGATCGTGCCATTTTCTTAAATAAGGGACAAAAAAAAGAGAGTGGAAGGTTCACCTATTTCCATTTGTTTAACAGATTACTCTGGGAATAATGAGGTTTGCTGTTCAGTTAGGAGCTAGAAGGAATTCTCTTTTGCTTTGTTTCTTTGGTTTCAGCAATAGGCAAAGAGGTATTTGACTTTCTATAGCAGAGGAATGCACCATAAAAGTACAGACATAATGGAAACGTCACTTTATAATTTGACCTAATCCCCAGATTCTGCCCACAACAAAGACAAATCAAGGGACTTCCACCGCAGCCTATCAAAAAAAAAAAAAAAAAACCACACCACCGAGAAAAAAAAAAAAAAAAAAAAAAAAAAAAAAAAAAAAAAAAAAAAAAAAAAAAGAGAGAGAAATAAAGAAAGAAAAAAGAAAAATTCTCTGATGCCAAGGAACTTAAGTGCAGGCCATTCTGTTAACCACAGCACGTAACCGGACACTTGGCTTCCCTGCTGCCCTATCGCCAAAGAGTCTCTGCCATGATAAAGAAATACAAAAACATGTCCAAAAATAAGTCCAGCATTCCTTGACTGTCACACTATTCACTGCTTGTACAACATATTTAACAGGATAGCTATGCTTGACTAGAGAAACACAATGGAATTCTCTTTAACAACCTCTTTTAAGTAAACCACAAGCTTGACCTAAAACAAAAATAAATAAAAATTTCTACATACAAGCCATTCAACAGCACAAAAGTGGTCCTTTAATCCAAATTATTTTGTAACAGCAGATTTGTCAGACAGTTCCCAGACTCAGAACTCATAGAAAAAACCCCAACAAATTAAACAAAAATATTCAAATAATTTGAAAACACAAGCAGAATAAAGACACAGAGTGTGGTGCCCAGACAGAAGGCAATAACAGAGGCTAGTGATGGGAAGGAGGGCTCAAAGGCAAAGGTGCTACAGGGATGTTAAATCCCTGGAGCAGATTGAGAGAGGAAAGAACGGATGAGATTGCTAAGATGTTCTTGTTGGCTACTATGAACTTCTCAGAAGTTGATTATTTTGTTGAAGGAAGCTAAAACAAAGAAACTAATTTGGTAAAGTTGGACTTGAAATGGAAAGAGAAAGCCATAGAAGGTTCCAAAACATCTGTGGTTCATTATGGGTAGCAGAAGCAGCTGAAAAAAATTAATTCCTAAGTTTCCTTTGCAGCAGCAAGGCCTTAAGGATAAAACTCAAGCTGCAGAGTGAAAGGAAACATTGCATTTTCACCAAGGAGAGCCTCTAGACAATGCTGGGGTACAAAAAGAGACCCAAATCTTTGCATGGCTTCTCCTCACTTATAGAGATTTTAAAAAGTAGAATAGATCTGCAGAACAGCTCTTGGCCAACATTCACCAAAGCTCGTTTAACTCCTGCAGCAGCCTGGATGTGACAGGCTCATGGAAACTTGATCCACTAATGGGAGAATTAGGCTTTTGTAATGTATGCTTAAGTATCAAATGCTGAGAGTAATTTCAATAATAAAATCATTAAAGAAATGATACATGGACATATTAGGTCGATTAGGTAGACACGGGCAGACAGATTAGATGGGATGACCACAAAGAATAAAGTAAATATGAAATAGAGAAAAGTAAAGGGCAGAAAATTGAATCTAAAAGAATATTATAGATATATGAACTTGGCAAATAACTGGAGTGATTCCCCTGAGGAAAGAAATATTAAGCTGGTCAAATAAAAGCTGGTAACTCACTTTTCCCTTTTACTTTAATCTCTGACTTTATATGGTGTAAACACTACAAAAATTAGGGAAAACCGAGTGCTCAGAATGTAACTATGGAAATTACAGGCTGACAACCATCAATTACAGAATAAATGCTGTTCAAAAGCAGATGTAATAATAGCTGGCAAGAAACATTAATACAGTTTGACCTACAGTTTTATTTACTTCTTTCAGGCAACCTGAATGTCATGGTGCTTACATAAACAATGCTTAATGCTTTGAACTTCAATAAAACACAGCAAGAGTTAATTAAAATGATACAATCAAGGCATATCTCTTTCGATATAATAGACAGAACAATAAAGGGAGACTGTTTATTATAGATTCTAATAATTATTCACAAAAAGTATACAGTGAAAGACTAAGCTTTAATTGTAAAGATAACTTCTTGAGCTGAAAAATCTCCTTGCTTTGTTGTTTGCTAGCTGCTGAAATTCACGCATTTGGGAGCAGAGGCTTTGGCAAACAAACCCTTAATACACACGGATGAAAAGCTATTTTCAATAACATTAATGTTTAACGCAAACTGCTAAAAGCAAGAAAATTCAAAGTTAAGGCTGACAACTCCGTTTTTAGCTTAGAGATCAGAGTTTAAAAAGCTCCAGCATCTCATGCCAGAACCGTTGTAAGATTGCATTCAGAATATCTCAGCTTTTGTTTCATTTTCCATTCTCTGATTCTTTCCATTAACGTGCAGACTTGGAGGGTTTTGTTCTATTTTAGTTTGTTGTTGTTTTGATGGGATCACCTCTGTTCCTTTCATCACTCAAAAGCCATCGACAGAAGGAACAGAAGTAGCTCCTGTTATGAAACCTCCTGTTGTAACTCATCCATCCTCCTTTCCTACAGCAGCCACTGTTGCCTCAAGCTCCCCCTTCAGCAAGGTGGGAGTCAGAGGAAACTCGAGAATTTCCAACAGTCCAAAGTGTTGTGAGGTACAGAGCAGCTCCAGGAATGTTCTCCCATAAGGAGCAGGTTCATGTCCAGCTAAATCAAACCCAAACCCCACATCTGTTTGTCAACAAAGGTGGCCAAGCAAGGGAAATTGTATTCTAAGTTAAAAAGTTTGAACTTTTCCAGTTTTGGTTGGGGTGTTATTTGGCTTTTTTTCCTTGGGAGTAGGAGATATTATCTTTGACTGAATTCATCTGAAACAAACAAAGCTGCCTTCATCAGCTAAGAAATATTGGATCTACAACTTCCTGTTCCCCAATTGCCCTTTTCTTTTTCTTCACTGTCACATTTGTCTGACATGAAAGAAGAAAAAAAAAAAAAAAAAAAAAAAGAAAAATAAAAAAGAAAATATAATAAACCAAAGCATTTATTTTAATTTCTTTTTTTTTCTGTTTTTTTTCTGTGTTTTTTTTTTTTCAAGATAGCAAATGAGTTAGAATCTAAAATGCTTATTCAAACTAAATTCCTAAAAATGCTGAAGACCTGCTTCTAATTAAAAATATGATTTGAATAAAACTAGTCTGTGAGCTGGTTAGCCTGCCCTGGCTGTTTTCTCACAAATTCCTTTTCCTAAGCTGGTGGCACATTGCTGTGCCCTCTGTGCCAGATGAAGCCCTGGCTGCACACAGGGCTCCTTTCACAGGTCTGACTTCTGCTCTGAGCAGCAGCTGTGCTGCAGCTCTTCTAGTGATCAGTGTCACAATACCTGGAGAGCTTTTGCTGCCCTGGTTTTTCACAACGTATTTACTTATTTACATATTTTCAACACATATTTACTTAAAAAAATTTTTTTTAAATTCTAGATTTTTCAAGTAAGAAGTAAATTTTTAGCCTTCACAGTCCCAGAGAAAGATTTGCAACTGTGATCTTAACACAATCTTTAGGTTTGGCCAACAGAAAGCAAATGAAAACACAATGAAAGTTTTATTTAATGATCATGGCAGTTTTAGCCCGTGAGATTGATGGGAGTTTCCTGAATGGAATATCCCTTTGGCCAGGTCAGCTGTCCTGGCCACGCTCCCTCACAGCTCCTGGTGCAGCTCCTCACTGCCAGAGCATGGGGAACTCAACAGTCCTTGATTTAGAGTGAGCTCAGCAACACCTAAAACATCCCTGTGTTATCAATGTCATTCTCATCCTAAATCCAAACCACAGCACTGCACCAGCTACTGGGAAGAAAATTAAGTCTCAGACAAAAGCAGGACAAAAGACAAAACTTACTTTAACTTTATCAAATCAGACTAAACTTGCCAAGAGTTCTAAAAGCAGTGGGAAATGCTCCTTGTTAAGGACACACGCTACATTGCTGAAGTCAGAAATCAGCAGAAGATTGTGCCTCGTGTACTTCCCAAAACTCTGGGACTTGCAGCTCTGCTGGGTGCAAATCACAGCCCACCCACTGCCACCTTCAGCAGCAAGTGCTGCACCACCCATTTCTTGTTTTGGTTTCAAGGCAGAGGTAACAACGCTCAGGACAGAGCTGTATCCATGGCATGCACCTTAAAATAGCACAACAGCTAATCCTTTCCTAATTCTTGTTTTTTAAAGGGGGCAATTCTTCTGCTGTGTATTCACAAGTGCAGCAACATGGCAGGGGAGTTGATGTGCAAAGACATGACTGGGTGTTATTCCCTACTAAAACAATTCTCTGCTGGCTAATTGGGATCACTACACTGGTGTAAGTGCTGGAAATAGTTCTAATCAATTGTTATAATAATGTACCAACTCATGGGGAATTTAAAGAAAAATTCCAGGATGTGAAAAATTACTGAATTACAGTACAATCTTTAGCGTTTTAATTGAGCAGTTTTCTCAGAATATGGGGGGAATGACTCATGCAGTTCCCCACCTCCACAAGCAATTTTTGCCAACCCATCTGCCACCCCAAATGTTTCGTCCAAAGCAACCCCATCGGTGGACTTCTGCTCCCTCTGCTGGATCTGCAAAAATAGGGATTAATAGACCCAAATCTGCTTCCTTGGGAGGCAAGAGCACAATTTGCACAGGTTTCACCAGGAGAAGGACTCTGCCCCAGCCCTGCCTCCAAAACGGTGCTGACATCACTGCTAACACTGACTGGCAAATAAGTAGCCAAAAAATAGCTGTAATACTTTTAAATAAAAAATACTTTGAAATAAAACCTCCTAAGACCATGGAGGAATATTGGTTAAAAACAAAAATGACTAAAAAGATTGTAATTTGTGTTGATGCTCTCTGAACAGAGGTGCAATCAAAAGGCAATGCCAGCACCCATGTTAAGTTTTCAGTGTTTCTTTCAACCTTTCCCAGTTGTTTCCTCCTAGCCCATGATCCTGCTGCAACATGGAGTGATGGCTCATTGCCAGGTGTGATGGGAGACAAAGAAAACATCCTCACAATGGACCATAAAGTTTTGCTTCTGCATTTCAAGTCAGAAACAAATAAATACTGAATTCCATTAAAACCTCTGTTCACGGGAGTTTTCCGGTAGTCTCCACTCTAGATGCTTTTAGTGTCTGACTACTTAGAAATCACAAGTGTTGAACTGTTTAGTGACTCTGATCCTCCCATCAGTACACTGATCTGGTGATAAAATGTAAAGGGCTTGTGGTATTTGCATTTTTACTCAGTTTAGTCACAGATCACAAAATAAATTAGTAAATTGAGCTACCGAGGCTTCCAATTTGCAGCAACCAAGCCTTCTAAATAATCATCTATGCTTAAATACACAAAGCCCTTCAAAAGTAGTAATTTCTTTGTCAAGTAAAACAAAAATTCCATCCCCCCAAATGCTTCCATACAATGAATACTGTAAAGGAATCAGCCCAATCAAAGTGCAAGATTTCTCCTTAAACTCCAGATAATTACAAATAACCAGTGAAGGGAAATGCTGAAATCACCCATGGTATTCCTTCTGAGCTGTCAAACACTGTTCCTCCAGTTTCATAAAAGAGAATTGAGAGCTGTTTTCTTGTAGAAAAGATCCGAAATGCTGCCATGGTACAGGTGCCTGTATCACAAACACGAGCATCACCAGAGCCAGCAATTAGCATCATTACTGGCAGCATCTGAAAAGCAGCCAAATTCATGGAGATTGAACAAATCTCCCACTGCTCAGGTCCATCCTTGCAGGTCAGGGCTAAAGCACCTCCACGGTCCTTGCAGGGGAAGCTGCAATGCTCCTGTCACACCATTTATCCCCTCACTTCCACTACTGGCTCTGAAAAATTCTATCTCCCTCAAAATATGGGGACTTGGCACGTGAAATGCCAGGTCTCTGTTTAACATAAATTACTTTGTTAGATGTGTGCAGGAGAACTATTTCAGCACTGCACAACTGTGGTTGTGTCAAAATTAGGTCACTCAGATGCTCAAGTTGTTATTGATGTGGCCCTGAATTGCCTCCTCCTGTAATTTTAGTTTATATGCTCAAACCATTTTTGATAAACACAGGCGTAAATCAACACAAATTCCAGGCAGGTTCTGTGATGTCTTACTTGGAATTTGCAATGTGTTAGGACAAACGTTACAGTTTCCCTTGACCTATATTAAAAATATTTAAATGTTTAAAATATGATCCCTTTCATTCATATGCTAATGACTACAAACACTGCTCCAGCCAACACATGACAAAAGCCTAAATAGATTTCACCAGGACTTTACATCTTCTTAGTAAATTAGGTATAACAGTTAGTAAATGGATGTGCTGATGGCATTGTAAAGTTGCCAGTCAGCTGTGCAATAATAAAGGGACTACACAGTCCTAAAAAAATAAAATTACAAATGTGCCATGGGAGTAAAAAAAAATAAATATTTAAAATAATAATGATAAAAAAATCACAGGAACTCCATATTCTGCTGGGTACAGAAATCCTTTGGTGGGGATATATTAAAAGGGAAAAAGTGTGAGGTTTCAGCTTGCAAGGCTTTGTTTCTGCCAGTGCGATTTGTCTGTTGTCAGTGCTGAAGGGGTGCAGGCACTCGCTGGATCCATCCCTGCACATTCTGGCCTGATGCTAATCTCTGTCTCCACTCCGATATTTCCCAACAATAGTGGTCATCTAAATGCTGCTAATCCTTTTAGCACGCACTAATAATTATGCATTAGCACAAATAATATTAAAGCTTTTTTTCAAATAATTACATATATAATGGATGTGTCTTTAAAAAGTTGTTTACAGCTAATTAACCAATGAATAATTGGTTTCTCCTCCTGAAGCAGGAGAAGGCTTGTCTTGGAGTCACAGTTAAAAATGCTTTCTCTCTCCCTTCTTTAAAACAGTTTTACAGATGTTGTTAGCAATTAAAACTGTTAAAATGCTATTAAACCAAAATTTCTTTATTAAAGGGATTACTCAACCCAGCTGAATTGTTTTTTAAAGTACTGGATCATTTCAAATAATTTCCAATTTGGATGATCAGTGAATGGTCTGAACACACCAAGACCCTGTTCTGAACAGTTCAGATCCTTTAGTACCACAACACAGGCTGCTTATTGCTATATGACTGGTTTAATTGTGGGCTGTAATAAAGGTCATAATTAATATCCCAACACAGACACTAACAAACAATTTTAAATTGCCAGCATAATCAAATGATGCAAACATCTATGAGCTACAAAAGTTCATTGCCGCAACTGACAATTTCTTAATTGTATTCAGTCATTCATGGAAATTTTATTAACATCGAACTGATGTATCCTGCCCTTACTCTGTCACAACACCAGGGATCTAATTTCATTATTTTCCACAAGATTTGCTTGACTACTGCCATGATTCTAATATTGCTTTAGTCCAGATGTTTATGCTATTTAAATTAGGAAGAAAAGGCTTTTGGGTAAACACAATTAAAGAAGTTTTTTCTTTTTTTTTTTTTTCTCTTTCCAAATTTAGTTTAACAATCTTCTTTTAATTAATGAATATAGCTGCAAAGTAGATGGGTTTTTCCCCCTCATTTTTTATGCTCATTCCCCACTGTGTGCAACATACATCGAGTGTATGGCTCCAGCTATTTCTAAATATAACAACCTTTTAATTTTTCACTTACATTTGAGTGCTCATTAAAGTGAAAGATAGCAGGGCATGACAACTGCACTTTTCCTCCTTTTACTCTTAAATCAACCCCAAATATATTTTGAGCGTAACAGAAACAGTTTAAATCTTTCTCCCTCCTCCCATGGTGTTACCCCCATGAAGTGGATCTATGACTGAAGGATAACCCATATTTCTGGTGCTTTAAGTGTTCACAATTATTGTACAGCACCAACTCTGTGTGACAGCAGAGGAATCTGCAGGGTTGGAACACCAGCATCACACGGATTATGTTTCTGCTCTTTGATAAGACTTGAACACATTCATTTTCTTCTCCTGTTGGACAACAGCATTTCATTCATATCAAATCTCTTTCCTAGGAAACAATGCTCTGATGGCTAAAGTAGGATCCCCCTCCGTCTGTCTGTCTTAAAACAAGCCGGTTTCCATATAAAACCATGGGGTTCATGAAAGAGCTAATAGATATATGCAGATTTTTTTTTATGAGGCACAGCATTATTTTAGTAAGGTGAAAACATGCCCAAATAGTGAGCACACACTTCTACACCAGAGCTTTACACCAGAGCTCTACATCAGCTTACACACTGGAAAATTATTCCTTAGTGTAAAACTTGGTAATTTCACTGTGCAGAACACAGGCTTTCAAAAAATAATAGTTATAGTCTTTCCAAAAACTGTCTTGAGACAGTATTTTTGAGGGATCTGAGCAAGAATTTTCAAACCAGCATTTTGTCAACATTTGTAAAAAGCCTGAATAATGTGTGTGATTTGAGCCGACTGAAGATTCACACCGCGCCGTGCCAGACACTCATCAGATGCACTGAAAACTTCCTGCTGTAATTAGTTAGCAACTGCCTTTGTAATTCACCAGCACAAAGATATTTATAAATATCCTCAGTATTTGCTGTCCTTACAGAGTGGGGTATTTATTCTGTGTGCAGAAGAGGTCATTGTCACCTTCCCACTCTGCAAATCCCTCCCCTCCCCAAAACTGTGGGTGCAGGGTGCCACAACTCGATTGAGCTCTGCTACTATTCTTTTTGTATATCCCACAAACGCCATTCTCAGCCCATCACCCCCAAAACTGCCATGTGCAAGAGCATTTGGGAAGCCAAAAGTCCGACTGGGTTGTTGTTGGGGCTGTTTTGTTTGGCTGAAAGGAGGGCAGGGAACTCTCTGAGCCCCTCAGGAGCCCGGCAGTGCCGCAATGCTGCCCATGCTAATGCTGCTCCACACTTTCCCCTGCTATTCTTTTGTATGGGACCGGGAATAAAATCCACTGGGACTTGCACAGGCGAAGAGCAGACTGAAAAACTTGATTTAAGAAAAAATAAAAAGGACGTCTTTACGCTAATGGAGTATAACACACCCACTGGAAAACGGTCAGAACAGTTCAATGTGCACAACTCATTTGGATTTTCTGTAAAATACCTCCAAACCTCTGTGCTATACCTTTAAGTGTTGCTCTGGTTCCATCGTGCTGATATGGAGATCTGTGTTTGGCAATCTTTCCAAGTATTCCATGTCAATTTTACAAAAACTAAAAATATTGTTGAAAAAATATTATCCCAAGAACATACGTAAAATTATAAATATTCAGCACATCAAGCTTTTGATATACTTTAGTGCACATGAACTGAGTAGCTGTCAAAATTACAACAGGCAACTCAAGTAATTATGCAGATTTATGCAAAACATTAACAAGAAGAATTAAATGCACAAATGAGGTGGCTACACTTGAATTGTTAAGATTATGAATAATTACCATGAATCTTTTTGCTCTTAATATAACTTGTTTTTGATAAACAAAGCCTTAATTATCAGAATACTTTTGAGAATTTTGGTGACCTTCATTAATCTTACAAAACAAGTCTCTTGTGTTCTGCATTGTAAAAGGCACATGCTTAGAATAAGTACACAAACCATGGGAAAAGCATATGTTAATGGCTACTACAAACCAGTGAATGATACCTCAGGTTGGAAGTAGACGGCATTCTGCACACGTAGGTGAAATAATATTGAGTATTTGGAAGTACTCTGGGCTGAATAATATCTGACAAAGGCTAGGAGAAAGCTGCTATATGAGAAATTATTTCATTTTGCAAAATAACAGTTTATTTTAAGAATAGAAGTGAAATATCAGCCTACTAATTTCTCATCTCGAGGATCCAGGAGGCACAATAAATCATTTACCAGAGCAACAGAGAACCCCAACCATCCCCACCCCCACGCCGCAGCTCGGATTCCTCATCTCCTTCGAGGCTCGGCATTCCCGGGGTGAACGTGGCTGCCACGCATCCGCGTTTTCCACACCCACATCCAGCTGCCTGGCAGGACGTGGGGAGCGATTCTCCCTCTGCTTCACCGCTGATTTCACACTGCCCTCTCCCTTCCCGAGGAACAGTGGGACCTCTCTGTGTCCCCTCTGTTAATTTCAGAATTAATTTGCAACGCTGTCATCGGCAGTGTAACAATCCACTGCTCAACAGTTGCGGTTCTTCATAACACTGTCAAACTCCCAGCTGCCACCGTGGCAGCCGCTTCGCCCAGGCCCAGCCACTCTGCCTGGGGACCAGGAGTAAAGGAGAACTTTGGAAGCATTAAGTCTTTAATGCCAGCCACACTCTGCCTTCCCTAGAGAGCAAGCTGTCAGATCAATGGCGGCTTTGTCATAAAATCTCTCCCAGGGACTTGAATTTGTTTTGACAAATGTCAAATAGCTTTGATGCATAAAAATTAACTTAAGGAGGTCATAATTAGACAAAATCCAAACTTGCAGTTTGCTGGTACTTGCATCACTTTATGTCCTTGCATAACAAGACTAAAGCAAACGCTATCTGGACAGCTGAAGCCCTGCGCAGCAGGAGCCTCTGCTTGGAATTCATACAGGAACCAAAATCCCTTTGTCCATGAGGAAGGGCACGGGCTTGGCTGCACTTCCAAAAAGGCTTGTCCAGTTTGTCTTTGGGTCACCATCACCATCCCAGTCCTGACCCCCAGCTCCAGCGGGGAAGAAACCCCCCCCTCACACCTCCCCACACCTTAAACCCACACTGGCCACAAGACTCTCCCTCCCATGAACTCAAAGCTCTCCTCAAGCACGTGCCCGGGCAGTGCCCATGGTTTGCTGCCTTTTCCCCAGTCACTGCTCCCCTCTCCCTGTGCCAGGCAGTGCTGCAGCTCACTGCTCAGCCCCTCTGAGAACTTCAGTCAGGAAATATTTCACTGGAAATGTTTCACTTACTTAGTAGTTGTTGGAAGAAGAGGTTTTCAGCACAATAAAATGAGAGGGTCAGGCAGAGACCCATGACAAGTTCAGATTTATACAAGATCCCACAGTGATCTGATGGGGTTGGGCTCCCTGTCTGGTCACAGAGCAGACACCATGTGTTTCCCAAGCCCTTTCCTCTCCTCTCAATGCTCCTCTTCCTTGGAGGGATGACTTCTGTTGCTGTAAGGGTAGAGCAGATTTTAGATCCACTCAATCCTTGGTTCCTTTTACAAAAACATTGATTAGAATATCAATTCCCAGGTCTTTTTTCTCCTGGCAAAACTGATATTTAACAAGTGGGTATTGCATGAAGACCTCCAGATTATTTCACATCTTTCCATTCACAAACACCACTTCTGCCTATAGACCAAGATAACAGGTGCATGTCCTGCTGATGTTCCCACATTGCATTCCTGAACTTCCAAGAGGTTTCCATCTCTTCCTTGGAATACAGCAAACACTTCACTCCTCCTGTCCTATGAGGTAAATATTTTAGGTAGCATAGTAAGGAACTCTGGAATTCCAGCTGAACTGCACAGATAAATAAGCAGTGAGACTTTCTGTGATGGATTTTGTTTGCTTTGTGAGCTGCTGGTGAGCTTGAAAGCTTCAATCATTCAGAACCGTGTGAATCAACACTAACCTTCCTCAGCAGAGGAAAATCCTGATGTCCAGTGATGTCAACAGTGAACTCCAGTTGGGATCAGAGAGTCACAGTTTTCCTGCCTAAATTATTGCCTTCCGCAGAGCCACCAACACTATCCTGGTTTGTGAGAGGAGGAGGATGAGAGACAGGAAGAGATCAAACCCAGGTGGGAATTATAAAATGGGTGGATTTAGTGTTCTACAAAGGAAAAAGCAGGCAGTTTAAAGTCCATGCTTTACCACAGTCACAGGAATCACAGAACAGCTACTTGGTGGTATCAAGTTACTTTTCCAGAGCTGCTCAAAGCAAACGCACACTGCCGACCTCAGACCTTAAATGGACTATTCCTATACAGCTCCGATTTTTATAGTCATGTAAAAATAAAAAATATCAGAAAAGAGAGCCTTCCCATGAAAATTCTGACAGAATCTTAATGGTAGTAGCACTACTGGGAGCTGCTATAATAATAATATTCTTCCTGCTACTTGTGCCTATTTTCTTTTGATACCGTACTAGCAGCAGTCATTTCCTAGATAATGAGCCTGTTGTGGAGAAGGGCTAATTTAGAAAATCAGAATGGGGTTACCACCAGCAGACATTGTTTTCTTAATAAATGATCATTTTATTTTGAATAAATGTGAAGTTACACCCTGTCAAGATGTTCTTGCTTTACATGAAATTTCCCAGTATCCAAAAGGTTAGTGTAACGCTTCTCCTTAAACAGACAGTGTTGACATAATTTTTTCCTAGTCCCTTTTGTAAAAACATGAGAAGAAAAGAACTTTACTAAAGAGATAAGGTTTATTTAGAGACACAAGAATTTACTAAGTAGCTACCAGCATCTTTTTTCCCACTGGAGTTTGAGCATGGTGGCCACAAAACACCACTCAGCATTTTAAGGGAACAAAAGCTCACATAGATCATGACCATGTAAGAACTATCAAAGTTGACTGGTTGATGATTTTAATCTAGGCCAGAAGAGAATTTACGGCCTGATTTATACTGGATTAATAAGGCTGGACTGCACCAAGCTTGTACTAGAGACCTGACTTAGGCTGTTGAGCCAAATATTGATGGAAAATGTTGTATTACCTAAATCAAACTCCCAGCGCTGCTCGTGCTCAGGTACAGACCATCCTCTACTACAGAAAATTCCTGAAATAATTCAAGTGTGAGCCCAGCACCATCCACCAACAGGAGAAGAAAAAAGAAGAAGCCATTCCTAAGATTTGTTGGGATAGCTTCATCAGGGATACAGAGATATGATCTGCAGGCTGTGTGGATTTCAAAGCAGCAAGTTTAGCATAAGCTGGAGGGATCCAGAACTGCAGCAGCAGCTGCGACGCTCATCGAGCTCCGTAACAAGCTTTGCAAATTGTTTGCTGTTGGCACCTGGCTCTATCATTAAGAACAAAAACCCACAGCAAACAAGAAAAAAAAAAAAGAAATGATGACAGATTCTCTCTGGAAAAAAAAATTAAAAAAAAAAACCCCAACAACAAAAACCTAACATGATAAAAACCACCAAGCAAGCAAACGTTTGACTCATTCTCATCTCTTATGATTTCTAGACAACTTAATCTGCCTTAAACTGAGCCCTCTCTTGAACAACATGTTTTTATCTCAGAAAGCTCATGGATGTCTGCTTTGGATAGACCAGTTCTACGTTGGACCTAACAGACAAGTGAAAACCTGAGATGCTACCACACTTCTTATCAATGTTGTCCTAAGCATGGCCATTTTAGCATTCAATAAACCCCAAGAGCAGCAGTGCAAGCCAGCAAACAGCTCTTGTCTCCAGGTAAGCATCCCATAATGCAGACAGGTGTTTCAAATAAAAATCCAACAGATTTAGCCTTACCCAGAATCCAGCCAACGACAGGTTCCCAGACCAGTGAACAGAAACCTGTCAGACAATCACAGAATTGGTCTTTTCCCTTTTGAAATGTGAGTAAGTTTGGAGAGTAAGGTGAGTTCAGGATCAAGCTGCACAAATGGAGCCTACTATCCTAAATTCAACAGGAATGTCATGGGGAACTGAGAGAAGTATCCTGTCAGATACTGGAACACAGAAAAAGTGTCTCCCATCATCGAGCCTTTCCAAAAATATGGATTTATTAAATTCAGAGAAAACCAAAATGTAAAGAGCAACTTAGCCTTCAAGATCCCTTTAAAGCCCTTCATCAAATCCTAAAGCCCCCAACAAGTGGACTAAATGCTCTCCTTTCCTTTGGCAGATGCATAATTGAGGTTTGCTCTTAAAAGAAGGCAAAAGTAAACAAACATTATTAGAGGGAATTCATTCCCTGAGTGCTTTTACAGCTGAACATTTATCAGTGTATGGAAGATGTTACATAAAGTGCTTTTTAATCAAAATACTCTTGATCACCAACACAATTTTTCACCCCTCTGAGCACTTCTCTCCAGATCTCTGTGGTTACACTTTCAACTTTTTCAGCATCAGTCTTTTGGTCCTGGTGCAAAACAGAACAGTGACAGGAATTTCATAGAGATTCATGCCAGGTTCTGCTCCCACTCCAGCTAGAGAAATACTGAGATAAACTGAAAAACCTATGCCCTTTGGGTCAAAATAGAACAAAATTATCTGCTGTAAAGACATGAACAGAAAGAATACTCCACATAGCTCTAGTTTGAAAGCATGAAGAGTTCTGTATAACATCCTGAGGATTTGTGCACACTTCCTTTTCCTCACTGTTGCTGGCTGAACATAGGCACGTACAGTTACCCACAGTAATACATAGGCTAATTGCTGCTTGCTAATGCCTTTACTTATTTAATCTAGTCAGACATTTTGGGTTAGGGCAGCACAGAAATCCCACTTCTGACATTAAAAAGAGATTAAAATATAAAGTGTTGGTTTTCCAAGCCAGTGACAACAATGACTTAAACATCTAATCCCATTAATTACCACCAATGCTGAGGGTTTAGCGGTGCTGTTGCACTGAAGTGTCAGACAAACAAACAGGAGGGGAGTCTATCCTGTGCATTTACACAATGCACACTTCTGCTTGTAGAGCAAGGGAAACTCTCTGAAAAGCTCTGAAAATTCTTTTAAAACCTGAAAACCTGGGTTTGGTTCTGGGTACATCTGTCTCTACCAAAAGCTGTGTGTGTAAATAAACTGCACATTGCTGAATGTTCAGGAAGTTTTAAGAGCAGCATCAGCTTCTGTCTCAGACATTTGTGCGTGATGAGACACAAAATCTCACTCTTTTGCACCTTTAACCTTTATTTGAGGCTGAGCAGTAATTTTAAAATCTGTATCTTCTTAAATCGCAGTAAATTAAAATAACTCTTTCAAAATGTTTTTAGGAATTATCTTTAAAACTTCCTCGTTATTTCCACCATGAGTTTAGGTAGTTTCAGGTTCCAGTCCTTTGGGTCTCAATACACCTTTGTCTTTACATGAATCCACTATATTAAATAAAGCACTAAAACTCAATAAAATGATTCTGTATCAAGATACCACCAGATCTGTATCAAAATGTCATCACATGCAGATAATGCTGCAACACATCGAGGTTCCTTGTGTGCAGTAAGAGTTTTCAAGAAAACAAAAATCCTGCAAGTGGAACAAGTTTGATGAGAAACAAAATGATTTCTAAACCTTGGGACTCATCCCCGTTTCAGAAGGAATATCCAGTACAGATATTTTTATATGAAAGATGAATAAAGAGAGCTGCTCTCAACCTTGCACTCCATATTCTGTACATAACTGTGTCCTGCTTGGTTTGGAGAACTACTCAATATGTAGGAAAATGTGCATTTAAGAGGTTTAAAAATATGACTTGTTAAAAAACAAGTTTTCCCGGTAAGCACTTGGTCAAAGAAGAGATCCAGACAAAAACCAGAGCTTTGCCCTGGTAAAACTGGCACCTGCAAGGCACCCATTCCAACTAAAACACGGTGGCTGGGCTCAGCATTGCCAGGGTGTCCTCCCTGCAGGAGGACTCAGTGCATGCCCCAGGCTGGGAGTGCACTTCCAATCTTCCTTTGAGAAGCAGTTTGAGGACGCAGAGCTCCAGAGAGCCTTCGCTGCACCAGTCTCTCCTGGAAGCTGGCACCTCTCTGACAGGCAGAAAGAGGGGTGTGAAATGGTGCCTAATTCAGCAAACTCACACTGCACTAGGGGCTGTTGGCCACGCTGTACAAAAGATGTAGAAAAGTTCTTGTGTTTATTCATCTACAAAGATCCGACAGCTTCTGCTTAAGACAGAACTTTTTTTCTCCTTCAATGGCTTTCTCCCACACTTCTGGATCCATGAATCCACACCATGTAAGGATACAATTCCCAATACCATAAATATTCCATATTAAGAAACTGGTGGAAGTTTGAGGATTGGAAGCTCTAAATGCAAGAAAACACATGCTAGCAAACTCAGAAATAGGAGAGAACCTTGAAACACATCACTTCACTTAATATCCTTTTTTTGAAAGCATAAAATACACCGTATGCAAATGTAAAGAAATCACAGTGACAGTGTACAATTCCTGAGTCCTACAGTCGCTTTGTTTTCAAATTTAACAGTTAATTTTTTCCATCAGTCATTTGAGCAGATGATAAGTGGGAAGGGATTTTAGTCATAAAAACTATCATTTGTAAAGGCCTCATTTAAATATGCCTTAATTAGCATTTTCATAACTGAGTTATCAGGTTTCCATTAAACTCTGAAATTCTCACTTCTGTTCCCACTGGACAGATGTCCACATTGCAAAAATAAAAACTGTACAAAATCTTACAACACTATAGTTGGCAGTAGCTGGAAAACAGTCTGGGAAGAGAGAATGAACGGGAAGAGCCAATCTTTTACCACCGTTTTCTGCACTGAATCCAACCATTGAGACAGTGTGAGAAAGTTGGTACTATGGGGAAATAGAAAGTTTCTTGAGCGAGCAAAAGACAGGACTCCCGTCCTTTTGGCAAGTCAAGCTGATCTCTTCAATTTGTACTGTGCTGAAGAAAAGGAAATAAACAGAAACTCAGGAAAGTTACAGAATTTCTCCAACTTTTCTCCCTGCAGATTATATCACATCTAAGAAATGAAGATGACATTCCTGGGCAGTCTTGGAATGATCCAGATCTGGCACGCTTTGCGGAACTGCTCTTTCCCAAGACAGAAAAGTACTGAACTT
The DNA here is from genome assembly GCA_013400775.1 of Chaetops frenatus. Classification (NCBI taxonomy): domain Eukaryota; kingdom Metazoa; phylum Chordata; class Aves; order Passeriformes; family Picathartidae; genus Chaetops; species Chaetops frenatus. The sequence goes on from VZTR01015106.1 coordinate 781,816, forward strand.
TTTCCTTCACTGGAACTACAATGTTTAGAAAAAAAATCCAAACCCATGAAATTCAAGCCCATTCTAGTCCAAATTTCAAAAGGAACAATCTGCACTCAAGCTAAAAAGAAAAAGCCTAAATACATATAACACTTAAAAATTATATAAACAACCTTTTTCTTCTTTTGAGTTCCAGTACAGAGAATATTCAGCTATAATCATTGCTTTGGAAAATGTATGATTTATACGACACAAAATACTTTGAAAAATCAGAAAGCCCTCAAAATACATTTTCTCCACTCAACAAAGAAGAAATATCAGGCTCAATCAGGACATTGCAGCATTATTTGCAGCAATCATGAGAAGTCAATTTTGGCTTAAACCATGATTGTTATAAACACTTACAAAACATATTATTTCCCAGATGGCAATCTTACTCAAGCAAATACATCAAACTTCTGTTTCATTATTATTGAATAAGGATGAACTTGTCACTGGGATAACCCCAGTAGTTAAACAAACCCTCCTCTATAAAGCAACACTATGGTTTCTGTTCTTTGAGACCGCTTTTTTTCCAAGCCAAGCCTTGAAGAGAAATGCCTCAGTTTCCCTGGTAAGCTGAATCCTTCCCAAAAGGAGGAAACAGCAGTTGTTGGTTTGGGTTTGACTCCCAGCTGTGGATTTGGGACCTGACTGAAGCAAACTGAGGCTTTAATGGAAATGCAATGTTGCCTTCAGCCATAACAGTATAGGAGAGTGCAAAGCTACTATGGGCTGAATTAATTATGTACATTGAAGCATATACAGACATATTTATGGGTTGGCTACAGCACAGGAAACTCTGCCTGCCTGCAAAATGTCCTGGCTGCTAATGCTGACTCTGCCATTGATTTGCTCTGTGACCTGAGGCAATTCACTAATGCCAAAAATCTCCCACCTTAGGCACCTTATTAGTATTTAAACCCTTAAACAGTGACCTGATTTCCAAGGTGTTGAACACGCACCACCCCCACTGAAGTTACAGGTAACTCTATGCATATTAATGCAGGAAGCCAAATTTAGGTTAATTTTGGAAAAATTCAGCCATGGCCACTCCTGTCTGAACCAACAATGTTCCTCATAAATTCAGAAGAGAAAAACTCCTGTCAAGAAATGATGCAAGATAACTCAAAAGGGAAAGGATCTGCATTTCTTGGGACAGAATCCATACATGTGTGCATATAAATACATATGTACAAACAACTGTGCCTATATAGGAAGACTTTGAGAAAATTATAAGAAATAGGAGGGAACATTCAACAGAACACTTAAGACAGGGAAAAGTGCAGTGAAAATCCTCCTGGGAGTCACAAGGAGAATACAGCAATGCTGCAGCTTGCCTTGTTTTTGCCTTGAATTTCTTCCAAGACTCTTTAGGTATCTGATTAATTACAGGGATGAAGACAAAACCAGGAGGCAGTAGCTTAACTCTCTTCCTGGATGGATGAAATTCTTTCAGCAAATTATTACTTCTGGGCTCCATGCTGCTCCATTTTTGCAGCATGCCATGGAAATAAGGAATGGCTTTTCAGGAAGCTGTAGCTCACGGGCTGGGAAGCACAGTGTGGATGTCTTAACAAGGAGGTGGAGTTTCCCTACAAGTTCCAGGGATAAGGCAGTTTATAGGAACAGGCCTGTAGGAACAGGCCTGGCCTCCTCCACAGCCTTCCCTTTCCTTTGGGCCCCTGCCCTTCTCCCAAGAGTATTACCAGGTGTGCATGAACCCTGCTGGAGATGAAATTTGTATTTTTAAGATCAGTTAATTCTTATAATCTACTGTGTGTTTGAAAAGAACATTTTACCATAGTCCCATACTTCATACAGAAATATCATCAAGTAATGAAGCCTTCAGTTCAGGGATTTGATGCTTTTAATAACATTTGCCAAGCAACTATCCAGACACCCTGGCTTCCATTTTAAGATGTTCCAGTGCCTCTGGAGAGAGCAGGCAATCGTGGAGCTCCAAAGGCACCTAAGGACATTGTCTAAAATAGTCATTACATATGATTTTTAATCCAAGTATTCACAGTTAGAAGTTTAATAGGCATTAAAGAAAAAAATTAAAAGGAAATATTTTTACTCCTATAGAGAATTAAAATGTGAGCTCCTGGCTTCCTCTCATGTCCATTTCCCTTCTGAGTCAGTCCTGAGGACAGCCCTGGAGTCTCAGTCAAGTGTGAAAATTCACTATAAATCTGTGCTTCCACCAGATCTCTGGAAGTTTCCATTCACTTCCCACAGTGTTTTCAAATAATAAGAGAAGTACATAGGGCAGAAATAAAGTTACTGAATATTCAAAAGGAAGGACAAGATGAGTGTGGTGGTTGCCCTGCCAGACACTTCAGGTGTCCTGAAGCAACTGGGCCTTGGTTTATACTGAGCAGTGGGACCATATGTGTATGTGTGTCTGTCTGTCTGTGTCTGTGTCTGTGTCTCTGTCTGTGTCTGTGTGTGTGTGTCTGTCTGTATCTGTGTCTGTGTCTGTGTCTCTGTCTGTGTCTGTGTGTGTGTGTCTGTCTGTATCTGTGTCTGTGTCTGTGTCTCTGTCTGTGTCTGTGTGTGTGTGTCTGTCTGTATCTGTGTCTGTGTCTGTGTCTCTGTCTGTGTCTGTGTGTGTGTGTCTGTCTGTATCTGTGTCTGTGTCTGTGTCTCTGTCTGTGTCTGTGTGTGTGTGTCTGTCTGTATCTGTGTCTGTGTCTGTGTCTCTGTCTGTGTCTGTGTGTGTGTGTCTGTCTGTATCTGTGTCTGTGTCTGTGTCTCTGTCTGTGTCTGTGTGTGTGTGTCTGTCTGTATCTGTGTCTGTGTCTGTGTCTCTGTCTGTGTCTGTGTGTGTGTGTCTGTCTGTATCTGTGTCTGTGTCTGTGTCTCTGTCTGTGTCTGTGTGTGTGTGTCTGTCTGTATCTGTGTCTGTGTCTGTGTCTCTGTCTGTGTCTGTGTGTGTGTGTCTGTCTGTATCTGTGTCTGTGTCTGTGTCTCTGTCTGTGTCTGTGTGTGTGTGTCTGTCTGTATCTGTGTCTGTGTCTGTGTCTCTGTCTGTGTCTGTGTGTGTGTGTCTGTCTGTATCTGTGTCTGTGTCTGTGTCTCTGTCTGTGTCTGTGTGTGTGTGTCTGTCTGTATCTGTGTCTGTGTCTGTGTCTCTGTCTGTGTCTGTGTGTGTGTGTCTGTCTGTATCTGTGTCTGTGTCTGTGTCTCTGTCTGTGTCTGTGTGTGTGTGTCTGTCTGTATCTGTGTCTGTGTCTGTGTCTCTGTCTGTGTCTGTGTGTGTGTGTCTGTCTGTATCTGTGTCTGTGTCTGTGTCTCTGTCTGTGTCTGTGTGTGTGTGTCTGTCTGTATCTGTGTCTGTGTCTGTGTCTCTGTCTGTGTCTGTGTGTGTGTGTCTGTCTGTATCTGTGTCTGTGTCTGTGTCTCTGTCTGTGTCTGTGTGTGTGTGTCTGTCTGTGTCTCTGTGTGTGTGTCTGTGTCTCTGTGTGTCTGTGTCTGTGTGTGTCTGTGTGTGTGTGAAGGAAGTGGGACAGTGTTTATCTGCTTTTAGGGGAAAGGAAAACCAGCCAGGCCTTCACCTTGGTTCAGTCTCTCTATCACCACTTTAAGCTCTATCCAAGGCCTAAGTATACTCCTGAGTGAACTGTGTCTTTAAAACCCAGATGTTCATTTGGGCACAGGAGCTGTCATCACATCACTATTCAGACTCTATCGTGCAATGAACTCACAACTTGCATTTCTCTATGTTATGCTCATCTTTGATTAGGAGTTGCTCATGCTGAAGATATGCTCAGCAAGAAAAATTAACTCCAGTGACTTGCATTATTTATCAGCACTAATTCGGATGTACATTCATCATATGCTGTAAGTGGCACCATTACAGAGAAAACAAAATTAAAAACAGGACTTGCCTTCTCAGAAGGAAAACGATTACCCTGTGTTGTCACCTATGTGTGATATTTACCTTCTGCAACTGCTTTGTTTCAACTCCTATGCCATGGAATAAGACTGATTTCATGGGAGCTGAAGCTACTTAGGGTGTCCCTATGTCAAACAAGAACCTCACCTTAAGTCTTGGGCCAGATTCCACTCCTTTCAATGACACAGGAAACAGATTTAACACCTGTGGCCCTTGTTAAATTTCAGAAGGCTTTCTTTTCCTTTAATTTGATTACTTACCATGGAGAGATAAAATCACATCATCTACCCTGGCAGAAGCAGGTCTCCTAAATAATCTATAAAAATAAGTAGGGTCCCAGTTGGGGCTCTTGACTTTTCTAAGCAGCTCAGACCCTGACTTTGCACACTTAAGTCAGCTGCTGAATATGAGGCAGTGTGAAAAAGCCGTATCGTGCAGAAATCTTCCCCACCAATTTCCTACCTCTCCAAAAACCCACATTTCTTTTAAGATTTTTAAAAAGCAACTTTGTTATCACAACATAATAAGTAATTAATGGTCGTGGAAAGACTCTCAGCAGCAGCACTTCCATATTTCACACAAGCTGTGGCATCAACAATAGAAATACCACATCCTGATTCACAATGGCCCTTTGCCATTTTGGAGCTGGAGCTAAGTGGGAAACAGCGCAAAAAACCAACAAGGTTGATGAGTTAGAGTCAAAACAATATTCTGAAAAATACAGGACTATGTGTTTTTTCTGGTTTTAATTTCTGAACTGATGTAATGGTCATACAGGGTAAGGTGGACAAGCACTCACTGATACTCCTACAAGTTGACAGCATGTAAACAGCATTTATTTAGGAGATGATTAAAGACCTTTAAAAAAAAACCCAAACCAAACAAAACGCCCACAAAACTGTAATTTTTATCCTGGAGAAAATTTTGCACAGTGGGACAGCAACATTAACTACTCAAAATTAGTAGCATGAAAATCAAAAATTCATATATATTCTAATGCCAGAACGCAGGTGGCAGCTTAATCAACCATATGTGTACTCACAGATTTCCCTGTCAAGGTTATGAAATTTAAAGGCATTTGCAACCCCTGACATCCACCAGGAAACATTTCCAGATGAAGCCTTGGACCTGTGTCACCCTGGAGCCCAGACAGCAGAATGGGACTGACTTTAAGTACTCTGTCCTAAAATAACTATTCAGTGCCAAAGCTGGTGCTTAAACAGTTCTGCTTCTCCATTGAGCTGGGATCAGCTCTTGGAGAGAGCATAAACCAATTTTTCTTGAGATTAATTCTCTCCTCCATTTTTATCTGCTGTTTTCTTGCTTCACCCAGGGGTTTGGCTGATTTTCTACAGCTGATTTTCCACGCAGACTCCAACAGACAGGGATTGCTCACCGTGTAGGCACATGGAAAAGTGCAGTGGCACCAGGACCACTGGGAACAGTGAATCTGTGTCTGGATCTGCACGTAAAATATCAATTCCCTATCTCATCATGTGTTTTCTTCATGTGCTATCATACTTCACATCCATATATGATTTCCAAAGATAGTAGATACTTTGTTCCATGATTTTCGTTTGGTTAATACCAGCAAAAAGTTACTGTTTAGCAAAATAAACACCACAAAGACTAAAGTAAAATATTTCACATTACATGATGGGTAGAGAAGGAGTATTTCAGCAAGGTTGCCACATGGTTGGGAAGAAGAAAGAAGTAAAAAAGAATATTCTCACCAACACCCTGAAAAGGCTGACACCCTCTTACACTTTAAGAATTAAGGATTTATCATTTTTTACAGCATTAAGTACTTCTGTCTTTTCCTCCCCCATTTAAACCTCAATACTACAGCACTCAGAGAAACACTAAAAAGACCACTTTGGCTCCTTGAATGTTTTTGTTAATATTTATTGGTGTAAATCTGTAGTATTAGGATAGTTTAGGAAATGAAGACTTACAGTCTAGAAGTCTGAGGTTTCAAAGTTTCTACACAAATGTTCAAGTACAATGTTTCTAAAATATGAGAAAGTTAAATAAAGTACATCACCATTCTCCACTTCTATCTCAACCATAATTGCACTGAAATTCTTCTTATCACTTCAATAACTAACAGTATCTTATCATGGAAATGCTTCTACATGACAATTAAGATCTGTTTGCCTTGGAGTAAATTTAAAGAGTTGTCTCTAATAAAATAGAATAAAGCAAAGAGATGTCAAGTATCATCTCTTAACTACCAAGTACCCCCCTGCTTACACAAAATTATACCGGATTAATTTGCCTGGCAGTTTTAAAGCTACAATCTGGACTTTGTCAACTTTTTGGCACTAAAATTCAAACGAAACCCAAGAAGATTACAGCTGGCAGTGTCACTTTATTAGCAACTTTGCTGAGCAGCCTTCCAGAGAGTTCAGCTTCACCTGATATAAACCCCTGGATTGGGAAGGCTGCAAACTGGGAGTGTGAGGACTGCCAAGGACTGAGGCCACCTACGGCAGGGAGTGACAGCATTCCCAGCCCGCTTGGCTCCCGGAATCCAGCGGCAGCGGCAGCGGAATAACAGACCAGTGAGCTCCTGCTGCCACAGCTCCCTCGGGAGGGGCGTGGGATGGACAGCTTGAGACCTGAGTGTGCCCATTGGACACCTCTGTATTACCTACTTGCCTTGTTATGGCTTTTTCCCTTGAGAAAATCTAAAGTGATTCACCTCCGTGGGCTGTAAGCAGAGGAAATTTTATTTCTCTGCTCAGAGACAAATCAGATGGGCAGAAAAATCAAGGGGACCCAGGTAGAGCACAGGAGGGACAAGTGCTGCACCTTCTGGTGGCACGACATACACACCACTCTCCTTAATTGCATCAGAAGCTTCTGGCAAAAGTTTTGCTCTCTGGAATTCTTCTTTGAATTCTGCCTCTATTTTGGACTTGTGCTTTAAAAGTAAAATTCAGCACTGACAGCACACTGCTGGCTGATTTATAGAACAGTTGGTATAACTTCCCAAACAGGGTTACAGTGCTTAAGATTCAGGGCCAAATTTTTTTCTTATAAAACTGTTCATCCTTTCCCCAAACACCCTCAGGAAGGAACTCCAGCAGTGTCCAAAAGTAGAGGGATGGAGCAGCTCCAGGCTTGCCTCGCAATGGGCTCCACAAAGCAGAAGGGTGGGAAAGAAACCCAACTTGAGATACATTCCCCGAACCACAGCTCTGAATGGAAACTCTGCCTGAATCCAGGCTTTCCAGAATATCTCCCCAACCTTTAACACCCAGGCAGGAGGGAAAGGAATAACAAACAATGTAAGTGATAGAAGAAGAAAAAGAGGAATTCAATGTAACTGGGACAGAAGGAAACACTTCTCTCAGCCTAATGTTTGGCCTTGGAATGAGCATAAAGAAGGATTTTTTTATCTCAATCTATGCCACATGAAGAAAATAAAATAATTTCTAAAAGGCAAGCCTACACAAGCTTATAAAATGCACTCTTAGAATGAGCTACATGAGCAAAAGGGCTAGAAAGTCAGAATTTTCCTATTTCAAAGACTATATATTTTCATCTCCATCCTCACTAAGGGCAAGAGAAACAGTTATCAAAAGGAGAAAGGAAAAAAAAAAGCAGCAGCAAAGGATAATGCATAATTCAGAGTCAGAAGTATTGGCCCTTGCCAGCTGGACAGCTACAGTAATCTCTCCAGTGGTTTATTCAGAATTTCCTCAAGTGAAAGACGACGATTTGTTAAAAATGACACCTTAGGGATGCATATATAATCCCTCTCTGACTTCCATGTCATGTTTCCTCAGTTTACTTTAAGTCAAAATACATTTCTTTCCCTTGCTCCCAGCCCTGTAAGGTCAGCCCTGCTAATGAAAATCAAGCTGTCTTTTTTTTTCTGCTATCAACAATAGTCAGATAACAAAATACAGGTTCTGAACTTGGCATGCTTAGTGTTGGTGATGATGCATAAGCTGAGAGCAGACAGCTTCATTTTCTTTTAGCTGGGCTGACCCTGCAGAGAGAGAACTGGGGGGGGGGGGGGGGGGACCAAAACCAAAAAAAA
>VZTR01015106.1:789795-864688 GCA_013400775.1 Chaetops frenatus
ACAAACTTTACGTTTTGATTTGTAGTAAAAGAGTTGAGCAAACATGACATGACATAGACGTCAGAGTGCATAATACAACTGCATGAACCACAGTAATATCAAGAGAATGTAAAGAAATGTTAAAATTTATGTAACCAACCTTTGGAATGCAGTTTATGATTCTACATGTCTTAATTACAGATATTAATACACTGATCAGAGACAAAATCAGAAAGGAAACCAGGAAAGACACCTACACCTACATCACTGTTTGTTATTTTTCTCTTCTATGTAACTTCCAAACCACACTTTTGAAGCTTTATAGCACATGGCACAAAATTCCTGATAATCAGAATAAAAAACCACTCCACTGCTGGAATTTGCCTGTACCAGGATGTGCAGAAGAGCACCAGGGTTATTGTGGGTGACCCATAAAACAGCAACACACCCGTAACGTTTTAGAGCCTCACTGAAACAACTGTGCAATTACAGAACTTTCAACAGCAAGCAGGGTTTAAAGTTATCATGTAACAGCATGAAATTACACAGAAATTACAGTTTAGTGGTGCTGCTAGTTTGCAGCTGATCAGGAGGCCTGTACCATGCCCTCCAGTGGGGAAAACTGGTGCCATGGCTAATTATAAAACAAAAAATTGGCACTGCCCTGAGGCATTGCTCTGCTGCTGCTCTGCTTCCCAACTGGGAGCAGGCAAGGACCAGCAATCCATCACCTCTGCTCTATGCTGAGATCCACAGAGCAATCTCAGCTCCCACTGGGTGCCCAGCAGGGCTCTGCTCAGGGCTGCAGTGCCTCTGTTCTTCTGGGCTAAAAGGACAAATTCCACATGTCCTGCCCTGCTCAGAGCGGGCTGTGAGTGTGGGGAAGAAGCTGAAAGAAAATGGAATGGTTGGGTTGGAAAGGACCTTAAGACCATCTAATCCAACCCTCTGCCATTGGCAGGGACACCTTCTGCTATGCCAGGGTGCTCCAAGCTCTGTCCAACCTGGCCTTGGACACTTCTAGGCATGAGGCAGCCACAGCTTCTCTGGGCAACCTGTGCCAGGGTCTCCCCACCCTCACAGGGAACAATTTCTCCCCAATATCCCATTTAACCCTGCCCTCTGTGTCTTTAGAACCATTGCCCCCTGTCCTGTCATTATTTGCTCATGAATATTAAAACACATCTTCCCTCCCATATTCATATGAGTCCAAAAAATAAATTATAGTGAATTTTATGTAGGATAAGAATATGATTTATCTGACAAAATCAATTTCCTTTTCTCTTGAATTTGATAATTCCTTATACAAATCAAAACCACTCCCCTAAACAGTCTGAAACTTTAATTCTTTAGAGTATGACCATTCACAAAACATCCACTAAACTCAACAGGAATTTGGGTTATGGAGGTGTTCCAGCACAAGGCTTTAAATAGACATTGACTGCACAGAGTATGCACCAGCACAGGGAAAAGAAATACTCATCTGCAAGGGGCTACTGCAGCTCAGCTACTTCACTCTTCTAAATATAGAGTGCCCAGGATCTGCTGGGGTTAGTTATCGATGCTCTCAGCTTAATTTTAAAATCACTGATATTTATTTTGATTATTTTTATGCTAGTCTTGGACTTTCTCCAAGAGCTACACGGCTTTTCCTTTTTTTTTTTTTTTTTTTTTNTTTTTTTTTTTTTTAGTAGAAAGATTTGCAGGGAATTGTAAGACATTCTTAAATGAGGGGCAAAGGGAGACCCTGTACTTATAATAAATGGTGGGGGAAACCTCTTAAAAACAGTTCTGTTGTGGGAATTGTGTATATGAAAAATTAAGGCAGGAATAACAAAGGAAACATGATCTGTATGCTGCAGTTCTCATAAGTTATGATGAATTGTCTCCTGCTTTCTACGACTGCCAAAAAATTTGTATTTTTGACTTTGTTCACAGTCAGAACTGCGAGCACATGATTCACCCATACAAGGTGGCAAGCACTTAGGTTTTATTGGTGATGTTTTCCCAAGCCATGCAAACATTCTGGGGGCTCAGACTCCCAGCATATGCTGGCTTCTTGTTTGCTTCTGTTCCCTGAGAAAGGAAAATAACTCTGCCATCTCTTGCTCCAAAGCTCCTTGTTCTGCAGGTCTCCTTTCTCCTGACCCAGGCCACGCCTGCTGTGCAAGTTCCCAGCAGGATGTGCTGATGCCATCTGACAAGTTTGGTGCTTATCCACAGAACTCGGCGACCTGAAGTGGCCAGGACAGAGCTTTTCCCACAGGGTGTCCCCAAAAGCCTGGGAAAGGGGGCTCTTCCTGCCTGCCCCTTCCCCAGCACTGCACAGGGACTCCCTCTGGACCCCAGAGCCCAGCCAGACACTCACCTGGCTGAAAGGAATGAGGGTTTGTCTTTACAAACAAGCTGTGGGCCTGCTGTACATAAGACAAACACTGAGAGATATAAGAAACAAGGAGAAGAATTCCACTGATTCATGAATGGAATGAAAGAGATTTGTCTTTACAGATAAACTGTAAGTCTACTGAGGAATGAAATTGTGTATTGAGAGATGAAAGAAACAATGAGAAGAACCATGAATTCCAGGAATTAAAAGAAAAAAAATTAAGTGGGGGGGCTTAGACATTAGAAGGGAATCTGAGGTGTTAGGGATTCTGGGAAGTCTGTGCCTCTCAAATACCTCAGCCAGTGGGGAAAGAGAGAGGGACGTGTGGCTGGGAAATCAGGATAAAAAGGAGGCTGCGTCCTCCAAAAATCTGAGAGATCCCAGGGGAAATGCCCCATGGCCTCTCCCCTTATTCAAATAAAGTAAAAGGACTCCTCTGTCTCCTTTTTGGACATAAACGTCTGGTGTTTGTGGATGTATCTTCCTAACATGGCCAAGCCAGGCTGAGTCAACCCAAGACTTGTTAAATCCAAAGCAAACTGATCCCTGCACATGTTGGAATCTGCATGAGAGAAATTGGGATTTCACTGCCAGGTCACAGGAAGTCACTATCAGCCCCAAAAGGCTCATGAGCAGCTGTTCTGAGGAGGGATTTTTCCTGGGTTCATCTTGTTCCTTTTTCCATCTTTAACACCAGATTCTCTGCCAAGAAACATGAGCAGAGCTTTTTAACTCTCCATTTTAGCCTGACTGAAGGTAGACCTCTTGTAAAATTTCCTCCAAAAACAAAGAGATATTAATTTTATTACCTAAATTTTCTAATTTTTTCCCTCCACAAACTGAGAACCAGGAATACTCAGCAGTAGCATTCAACAGAAATAACAGCCACACTACGCTTCAAATAACAAATTCAACTGGATTTTCATTTTGCTCTATTTAGAAAATATCGAGCAAAATTTTATTCACTCACATCAATTCTCAATTCTCTTCCCCAAAAAAAGGTTTTTACACTGCTTGTTACTGTTTAACACAGGAATGCAGCCTCTGGGATAAAAGTTGGAGCAAGTTCTGCATGAGAAAATTGGAAGCCATAATATAAGGGCTTTGTAAAACCAACTGTAAAGTTTATAAACACGTGATATAAATTTTATACACATGTGATGATATCTGCAACACACCCATGCAAAAAAAAGAAACCCAAACAACCCTTTGAAGTTCGCTGGAGGCAGCTTGACTCTGATTTAGCCAAGTTTTACAAAGCCACATTTTCTTGTATAAAATGACTTGAAAAATGGGATTGTGAAATAGGGCAGTGGATGTGGAATGACCTGGCCCATGCAAACACATTCTACCCCCGGGTAATTAAATATGGTGATGGAGCAGCCTCTCCAGCTCTTGCAGGCCACCATATCCATGGAAAATGCCTCGGTAGGCAGGGATGCAATTCCCAGGAACAACAAACCAAAAGAAACTGGCAACAACAAAAAAAAAATGCTTCCCAGGAACCCCTGCAGTGAAGTACAAATGGCAAAGCTAACAATTCTGCCACCCTACAAGCATCTAGGCTGGAAAAGATCTTTTAAGATCATGGAGTAAAACAGCCACTCACAAGTTTATCGTGAGAATTGCCTAAATCTGAAAGAGCACCAGAAGAAACAAGCAGGAACTCAGGAAAACTCGTCAGACTGCGGCTGTAAGAGGATTGCAGTAACCTTTTTATACTTCAGTGAGGATTTTACTGTCACTTCATTCAGAGTCAGTGAACACTCTCAGGATACACATTACAGCACTATCTGCTGAAGTGTTAGCATTGCTTTAAAAGCATAAATGGCAGGGATTTGCTGGTTTTCAGCACGTATCACCATGGTGAAACTCTGTCGAGGAATCCCACTCACACTGGCAGGGCTGGCATAATGTTTTACCTTGTGCTATCACTGGGAGCCTGCAGTTAGGTCAGGATCACATGGAATTGCTATGACGAGGTCAGAGTGGCACATCTTGCAATACTAATTCAACATCCCCCACCAACGGGCACGGAGCAGGGCTGGAGCTCAGCAGCAATACAGCAGGAGCTCCTCAGTGCTTGGGAGAACAATACAGAATGAGCCTGGATGCAAATACTGGATTTCTACACTTTGAATGAGCCAGTCTTCGCTCCAGTGAGTTGCAAGGAGTCCAAGTGGGAAAGCTGAACTCCATAAATTGCCCTTCACTAAACCCCTCAATCTAAATTTGGCAGATGATCTGACCTGGTCAATAACCTGACAGCACATGGTACTTGCTATCTATTTCTAGAAAATATACATCTTTGCAGAGCCTATTTAGAAGGGAGAGAGCCCATCCATTTCTGTCATGCAGAGAAAATGTTCCAAAATAAAAAGGAGCAATGAGATTTTCCTTCATGCTGCCTTGAAACTGTGCTGCTTCACCTTCCTTCTTTGATTGCCTATAATTTTGTTTCCAGGATTTATAAATGTGCTGCAAATGGAGGAAAACATTGCTACAAACACAGGGCTGTGTAGCACACCTCTAAACCTGGATCAGCCTTGCACTGATTCCCTTAAATCCACCTCCACATGTCATCAGTGGCTTCTCAAACGTTTCAGAGGAGAAATCACACAGTGGGCGATTACGGCTCTCAGGGAAAGTTTCTTTTCAACTTTTACAAGTCATAGATTTTAACTAATTCTCCAAGGATGCTGCCAATACTGTTGCACACACCTCTTTGCCTTCACTCCAGACACTTTTTCCAAAGCTCACTTGAAAGGCATCTTTTAAGTCTCCCAAACACACCCCCTTTTCCCAGCTGTGTCCCACCCTCATTACCTGTGCAAACCTCACTGAAGGCAGGGGGCTCCTTGTGTGCAAAGGACTTTGCTGGGCTTTAAGAGCAAATTAAAGTGAAGAGTTGAAGATCTTAAGCCCTGCATTTTTGCAGATACTGTTTCAAGAACCTAAATGTCCTTATTATGATTCAGTGAGCTTTAAATTACTGTTAATATATATTAAGAAAAAATCTGCCCATCTCGGGGCAAGATATCATTTTTGAAGTTACAAGAGGAAAAAAACTACACATGCAGACAACACAACAAAGCCACATCTTTTAAACACTCTCTAATTCAACCAGCACCCTGCATCTTACACCTAATGTGACAATTCTGAAAACCACATTCTTTGACTGAGTAGCAGAATTAATTCCCACCTGAAATAGGATGGGCCAGTGTATAAATTAAGTACTCTCGACTAAAACTACCTGTATCTTTATACTATTAACATTTTTAAACTCTAACATTGCAGGATGAAATACCATTTTTCCAGGTAAACATTTCCTTAACATTTAATCTCCTATTTTTTTAGTTACACTGCAAGATGCAAAAGATTTCCTGCACCAGAAATCTAATCCAAATTTATCAGTGTGACTCCAAGCCCCTGAGGCCACTACTAAAAACATAGTGAAAGAAAAGGCAGAATTTAATCTCACTTGCATTTTACTTTTCCAGCTTTCTATCTGGAAAGGAGAATAAACCAAAAATTGTCACCTCTCTCCCTTCTAAAAAGCCCCACACAGCTCCTGGATTATTTCCTCCACTACAGCTCGGTATTAAAGTGAAGCTTTAGGGGAGGGGAGTTTTTCTATCTTTTATCATCAGGGTTTAATAAGCATGAAAGTTCAGAAGGCAAGAAGAAAGAGCCATTTAATTGTTTTCATCCCAGAGGATATTCTGGTGTAAGGCAGTTGGCGATTCCTGCAGATAATACCGTAACTGTACATCTTCATATACACATTTCAATCCTTCCCTGCTTTCCAGCCTAATTAAGAGGCAAGTTGTGTAACTTTTGAAATAAAACATATTGACTTTTGTTTTCCCCATCCCTGTTTTGACATGGAGTGATTTGCCAAGGCAGAAAGTCCAAGCGCAACAGGCGCACGTATCACAAACTTCCCCATAATGGGCACGCACTCACCCATTGGATCAACATCTTTCCATTTATTAGCATGACAAAGGACACAATTATTTTGGATATGCCTGAATGCAATTTTCATTAACTTTGCAATGATTTATTAACAAAAGTGTCAGGAATGTAATAAAAGCAGCAGGACTCCTCAAAATGCCAAAATAAAAAAAAAAATAAAAAAAAAAAAAAGAAAAAATAAAAAAAGAAGAATACAGCAGAATTTCCAAACATGCCTTGCAGCATCAGGTCAATAAGGTTGCTTGATTCTATCAAAAGCATCACCATGGTGAGTGAACTCTGCAATTAACAAAGAGTAAGCACAAAAAATGCTAATATCTCATTTGAATGTAATTATGCACAGATTACTGTTCACTGGAACAAGGAAAGGGATTTTAATTGTCACCCAAAGTTACGTACAAGCCCCGGATTCGAGTTAACTTTTTTTGTTCAACAGAGTTTATGCAACACTAAAACTGGAGAGTTCACAAATTCTTGTGTTCAGTGACTTTGTGAAAGGACTGCACTGAGTTTGTATGAAGTGTGCAACTTCCTGAGTCCTTTTATAACATCCCTCCATGTATGTTGGCAAGGTTAGTTTGTAATAAGTTTCCCCATCGTTTGCATTTTAATACTATTTGATCTCATTTACATGTTTAAATTTGTTCCTGTAATAAAATTCATTAGTATGTTTATCATAACCACATAATGAATATAGCCCTTATGTAAAATAAAAAATTGAAAGTACATTAGAGACATTACAAGCTGTTTGAAATTACTGTGCTTTGCATATTATACCTTATTAATTAAATTATAAATTATTTATTTATGTATGTCTTTAATCAGGGGCAAGCACTAGAACAATATTATATTAGTATAAGAAACACAATACAACTCCAAGCTAATTCACACACGGACCACTTTTTCATCCACAGGATTCCTTTTGCCACAGGATGGCAAATGCCATTCCCTGCTGTGCATCAAGGGACACAAACCAGCTACTTAAAGGGCAGTGAGGGGAAAATGTTTCTTGTGCAAGAGAAAACTTAACTTGTTAAGATAATATCTCCTTTGCATTTCCTCCTTCGGAGCATAATTAAATCAGATATGCAGATGGAACTGAAGAATAAGTCATTATTCAGGCTAATGCCACGTTCACATTATATAGAGTCACTGATTTTAAAAAATTAATAAAGGGGGGAAAAAGTCTTTCAATGTTTTGAAGTGGTTTCTAAAGTTCAGCAGACAAATTTTAGCATTTTATAATCATGGAGAATGTTAGGAAAATACCACAAGAGTGCCAAGACAGTTGTTTGAATTCATATTCTTTTCAACTAAAGTGTTAGAAAGAAAAATTAATCCACTGATGTGCAACATTATTACCTTAAGAAAAAATTGAGTTTATAAAAAAGAATTAATATATGGAAGAAAACTATCACATATTAAAAACAAAACCCACAAGATTACAGCAAAATGAGACTTGTATGTTTAAAGGTCAGTGGAACCTGTACAAAATACCAAGGGATGAAAAAAGTGAAAGAAATTAAAACAAGACGCCAAGAATAAAATGACCAAATGCATAATGGAGGTGGAAGATGGGTACAAAACTCGTTCCTATTCTGATATCGAGGACTGGGGTTCAGTTTCAGTTTCAATCCCACTGGGAATTCTGAGCAGCTCATGTGTCCTGTGGAAAGGGCTGTGGGATGTGCACCTTTGCCATGGGCTCTCTTTGTGTCAGTCTGAACGCTAAAGAGTAGCTGGCACCAGGAGTAAAAAACCTTAGAAGTGTGTATGTGCACACCACTCCCACTGACAAGGGAGATCAGAGCAGCTGCAAACCCTGAAATTTCCAAGAAATTGTGATATTAAACAAAAATCTGAACAGTGATCTTTGTTCTGCAGATGCAAGAGGTGGTGCTTCATAAAAAGGTTACCTTCAGACAAAAAGCCCCCCAAAGTTATTTTCCTCCACCAACAAGAAGAGGAATATTGCCCTTGTGGTTGATGCCTCGTGTTTCCACACTAAAAAACTGCCCTGATAAATTTCCAAGTGGCCTCAGGAAAAGCATGGATCTTTTTCCATACATTCAGTATTCCCTCAGGAGACACTTTTCTCCACAGACCACTACCTCAAACCATGTTCTGTATCTCCAACATCTCATCAGGAAGTAGGCTTTTAATCAATAACAGAATCATAAAGTTTGGGAAAGACCTTTAAGATCAAGCTCAGCTGTTAACCCAGCACTGCCAAGGCCACCACTAACCCACATCCCTCATCTCCATGTCTTTAAAATCCCTCTGGGATGGGGACCCCACCACTGCCCTGGGCAGCGTGTCCAGGACACCAAATCACCACGTGCCCCAAAAACCCAACCAAACCAAACCCCCAAAACACTGAGGTTGCCTATGGCAAGGCTGTGGTCATGTCACCATTCCCTTGAGAGAAGAAACACATCCAGATTCGTGGTAAACACAAAGGAGCTGGGGAAATTAATTCCTATTTGAGGGGCCTGAAAGCACTGCACTTGGCACTGCTAATGGTTGGACTCGGTCTCCATGGCCCTTTCCAACCCAAATGATCCTATGAGTCTATTGTTTGAGCAAAGGATAATTGCCATGGATTTGGATGTCCACAAGCTGCTCTTGGACAGCACCAGGATTTGGCCGATCAGCCAGTGCGATCTTCAGTGCCTAAGGCATGGCCAGTTCCAAGATTTCAGCCCTTCCACCAAGTCCAGAATATTTTGAGGCTCCCAATTATCCCAGAGGACACAGGGAGAAAAGAGCCAAATGCGTGGGCAGCTGGCTGAGCATGCTGCTCCCTCCCTTTCATGGCTCTCCATGTCTCCATGCCTGTTCCCTCTCCCCTTTTTTCCACATGTAGGCTCCTATAGCCTGTCACAGATCTCTGGTGGGAATAGGAATAACTGTCTAAGTGCTGAGAAGAAGGAGATATTCAAGAACCCGCTGTAGATCACTGCAATAGAAGTGTAAAATTTACAGTACAGCTACTTCTGTGGCTGGACTGTGGTGTTGAGCCCCAAGAAGTGACTGCAAAGCAGTGCTGAGCTGGGCACAGGCATTTCCACCCTGCTGGGAGAGAATGGTAACTCAAGGACTGAGGAACCAGAGAGAAAACCTTCCACGTGTCCATGTGAAGGGCAGAAGGGACACCTCAGCTGCTCTTCTGCCCAAGAGGCTTCATTAAACACCAGCCTCCATGGATTAACACAGTGGCAAATTCAAGGATTTGGAGTTATCAGAATAAATGAATTTATCACCTCTGCTCAGTATTACTGGGAATTCAGAGTTCAACAGAAGGTCTATGCAAGAATGCAAGGCTCTTCAAACACTTGCTGAAAGTTGCTGAGAATCTCAAATTGATTAAAATGTTCATTGGTTCGGGGGTTTTGGGGTGGGATTTTTTTGAAAAAGGAGGTGGGGGAAGATATTTTGCAGACTATAACATATAGATCAGGCAATCGGTGCAGTATTTTGAAAAGCCATCATTTCAAATGAAAATTGAAAAATAAATCCTTAAAGGTGTCAGAATTTGACACACCTTGGGATGGACAGAACACCAACAACTTTTTGCAAGCACCAGGCAGGGTGCTGGTGCCCACTGCAAGCTTGACACTGCAATTTAATTCTGACTTTTGCAAGGACATTCGACACGATTTTCTTTTGCTACCATTGAGCATTGGCTTCGTCTCGCCAAGCCACAGCAGCATTCTCATTGTCTTTATCTGATCCAGGATTCCCCTAAACAAGCCAGTTCAACTCTCTGACCTGCTTTCCTCCCCCTCCTGCTCCATCATACATTATAAAATTAATTTTAGAATATGATTCCTCTAGACTTTAGATAAGAGCTTATTAATACCTTAAGCTATGTCAGGATTAAAAAGGAAAAAGATAGATAAGCATTGATAAAATTGCTTTATTTCAATCAAGAAAAACATTGTTCAAGTAAGAAAATCTACTCATTAATTATCCTGGAGATGGTGGAGAAGGCAGGATACATCTGGAAAAAATTATTCGCATAGTTAAAAAAGAATACAAATATATAATGGACCAAATTTACAACTTTTACTGAAAAATTACTGTGTCAAAAAAAAAAAAAAAGTGAAGTGTTTTAGGTATTCAAATGAAAGGGAAAAAAAAGACAACAATAAACACCAAAACATTTGTCCTAATTACCTTATTTTAATTTAGTCAGCAAAGCAACTATTTAAAGAGGCTATTCCAGACTATCCTTACCTAAGTATTCTATCAAGAGAAGGAACAGCACAATTTTCTTGCAGTTTGTGTGGAAAAAATGCAGAATTATTTTCTTCAAAGAAGCCAAAGTCATGGCCAAAGTAAAAGAGTGATTTTCCATCCCAACCCAATTTAAATTTTTTAACAATCAATTTAAATGCATTAGGTATTTCCTGAAAATCTACATCATGGAAGAAATAGGGAAAAGACATCTGAAATCCTAAATTATTCTAAATTCTGCTTCTAACATGAAACATGATCTTTATCTCAAAAATTCCTGTGATGGTACAGGTAATATTCACATACACCTCCCACCATCCTCTGACATTTTCATTTTGGGAAGCTCAGAGCACTGGTTTCACAAGGCCTGGCTGGTATATCCTATAGACAGCAATTCCCAGAGTATTCCAGAGGTGTTTTAGTCCCCTTGGCTGCTGCACATGGAACAGGGAGATCCAGAAGATGAAGAACTCCACAGGGATTCAGGGCTTGCTCTCTGCTACACCTGTGCTCAGGTGTACGTTTCTGTGCTCACAGGAACCACCAACTTCCCAAAGGGACTGCTCCTGCTGTCAAATTCAAAATCCAGGATACTTGGATGTTTTGTCCAGTAGAAACATTAAGGGGAATCATTACTCAATTTCCTGAGATTAAATTCTCAACAGTAAAACTGCATTATAAGCTTCTTTAAAGTGAGTTATTGTTCCCTTCAGCAGTAATTGGCAGGGAGTATTGAGTTCCAAGCATCCTGGTTTTTTGGAGTTTAGTTGTTGTCTAAGAGCTTAGATTTCAGCTCATGGGATGAATGTTTAGGGAAGTTGTAAGTGTGATGGCAAACAGGGAGTTTTGAAAAAAACCATTCCTCACTTGTAACCATCACAGGAGGTAGTTGTGTCTGCTGTAATAAATCCTTTCCTGTACTGAGTAATAAGAATCTATTCAACTGTCCTTAAAGTATTAATTTTAGTGCCATGATCACAAGACTGTTATTACCTTAATAAAACTAATTTGGTTTACAAGTTAAAATATCTATGGTTTGAATATGGAATAATCCAATTTGATTTGGGTAACAATGTGAAAACTGCTTATGTAACAATTGTGAATCATTTTCTAATGGATTTAAATTATGTGTTTATCAAGAACATTGACAGATAATATATTTAATTTTCCTGGGAGCAAACCGGAGATCTTTAAAGAAGGAATGTCTAAGTTAAAGCAGATTTAGATATTTTAACATGTCTTTAAATTGTTGGTCTAGAACAAAAGCATTATCCAGTTCCCCTCTACTTTTGGTGACACGAAGGAAATAAGAACAAAGACTAAAGCCCAACTTTCTCTATCTGCCTTGAAAATAAAGAAAAACAAACATGTCTTAGACAACAAGGATCATTAGTGTGTATTTAGCCATTTATATGAGGAAAGTGCTATTCAGGTAATTAAAGATAAGCAGCTGGATCCCACCCTATGGCTGGTTAGTTGGATAAGCCCCTTGTACAAAGTTTGAACAGTCACAGATATTAACGAGCCCAGGTTCATTAAGAGGCATCTTTTCCATGCTAGAAGAGAGGAGGCCTGAATGTCAACAGAGGCAGCTCGTATTATTCTGCACAAACTGCTCTCCAGGGCCAGGAAACTCCACACTAAACTGCGGACAAAGCACTCAGCAGGATCAGAAGGAATATTACTTTCTGATCTCAGAGACCTCGTGCTTGGCTCAGTCTGCAGCAACACATGTTCTGAACATACTGAGCACACTGACAACGCTTGGAAAATTAGTAATAATTGTGGAAATCTTTGCAGGACTTTTTCCTGTGGCACAGAAGCGAGTTACTGCAATCTGCTCCTTCTAAATTCCTTAAAGAATAGGTTTTGTGCTCCTGGCAGGCGACCAATTGGACCCTGATTTTGGCAAAGCGTTGGGTCTTGAGTGTTACGTACACACACAGCTTGTGAGGATGCATTTCCTGATGAAGCTCCTCTTCTCTCAAATGTCTGAGGGCAGCAGCTAACCTTGGTTTAACTCCACTGATTTTGAGGAAATTGAACTGAAGGGATGAATTTGGAGCAGAGTCAGAGCTGAGAGCCATGGAAGCACCAGGCGATTTATAAAGAACGAACTCTCCTTGCATTCCTGGTACCTTCTGCAGTCAGCAAAGGCCAAGTACTGAGAATTCTTGGACTTATTGGTGGAATCAAGATGAACAGGAAATGAACTGAATTCAAATAGTAATATTCAGATAAATAAAAAAGAGTTTACCTATCAGAAGCTTTATCACAAACCTAATCATCCTCATTTTACACTCAATAAAATAATTTATGGCTGGCTTTGTTTTCAAAAGTTTTTAAAACCCAGAGGTGAATCTGCAATAATCGCAGAGGCAGGCCCTTACTGTAAAAGATGACACACCAATGCAAAGTAATAATGTAACACCCGATTCAATAATTGTCTGCATTTAGATAAAATATGGTTCTGTATTTCATCATTAGGTATTTCTGAGCCTAGTGACAAGAGAGAGATAAAGAGCCTCAGGACTCTCCACGACCATAACCAGAAATGAAATTCTCAGGAAAACAAATACAATAAGATGTTCAGTGAAATGAAAATATAGGTCTTTCAGAACAAATATCTGTGTGTGTGTTTTAAGACTCAACATACAAGGATGTGGGGTTTGTGTATGTACACACATACAGATTGTTTGCATGTTTAACACGTTTGCATGCCATGTGTATTTAATACACACATTTATGGATTTCTACGCAGCTGTATGTATTTTTCCCCTGTTCTAAGTTAAGGGCTAATGATGTGGTTGCCTTGAAAAGAATAAGTTTTTAATTGAGCACCAAAGTTAGTGGCTACTCTTAGGCTTGGTTTGTTTTCATCCTCATTGCACAATGGTTTTGAGAAGCCAACAGAAGCTACTGTAATATTTTCTCTGTCAAAGTCTGTTGCTAATCAGTAGTGGATCTAATCAAGGACCTAATAAGTGCATAATGGTACATTTGCTTCCCAGGAGAAACCACTGTTTCTCATCATACCAGAAAATACCCCCTCTCAAGGTGCAACCAGGATCCATGGACTCACTGCAACAGTCTAATAATTTAATTGCAAGCCCTTAGGCAGGGATAACTTAAATTACAATTAGGAGCTCTAGCACTGCTGCTAACATCTGTGTGATGAACACTGCACTGATTAAAGGCTTTTAAAAGAGAACTCAGCACTTCACACTCCAGAACAAGTCACTGCAGTAACTTTGAAGTCCTCTATCGGACTATTTTAATACTTGTGATGCACTCTGCCTAGTCCTTCCTGTGGGGATTCAAAGGCTCTGGGCTCAGTGTGGTGTCTGCCCTTTGAAGGCCCACAGGGCCATGCTTACATTAGAAATACCTTTTATGCAGAGGTAAAACACACAACACAAAGTCATTCCACAGCACTGTAAGAAAAGCACCAGACATAAACACTGCCTTGCCACCACCTCTAAAAATGCAGTGAGCTCTGGGAGAAGGCAGAGCTCACAGAGCAGTGGGAATACAAGGCCTGTCCCTGTGCTCTGCATGCAATCCCAATGGGATTTCTTCGGTGTGCACTCCAAGTACAGCACTGAGGACAGAGAGGCACCTGCAAGAAGCAGCCTCGGCCTGCCAGGGGAAGTCACTCCAGTTTCCCACTCACATCCATGCAAATGGCTCTGCATGAGGCAGTTTTGTACAACCCAGTGATTTTCCTGTTGGCCTACAGGATTGCAGCATGGAATGTTTTCAGTCACAGGAATAATGGTGGAAAGGGAGCATGGCAGTATGGCCAGGCTGAGCTACACAATGTTTGAGAATCCATGAACGTTGTGACTACACCATCACCTCACCAGCACCACACCACAGAGTGATCACAGTGGTCAAAGGCTGTTATTTTAGAGCAAGAAGACGCCAAAGACCCAATTTCCAGACCATTACACAGGTACAAAACTCGGGAAGCAATGAAGGTCCCAGAAGCAAAAGGTCTATGAATTATTTCAATCCTGCCCCCAAAGCCATGGTGTCCCAGCACAGTCTCCCATCCCAAAAGGAAGCCCAGCTTTCCTGTTTGATTCCACCTTGGAAAGCCCTCCCTGCTGAAGAGGGCAGCAGGGCCAGGTATTGCCCACATGTAGCAAAAGAACTGCAGTACAGAACTTTGATTTTGTGAAACATGCTGCAGAACTCAGCAATGCATACGGGTGACAGCTACACTGAGCCTGAAGTACGTGAATAAAACAGTTTCTCTTTTCTGACAGGAAATTCCACTGTTTGAGACAACAAAACAGAAAGAGCAGCAGCCCTTCAGATACAGCCCACACAAAATAAACTTTTTTTTTTTTTAAAGAAGAAGAATCTTGGCATATGGTAACAAAAACTATATAATTCTCTTGATCTTTAATCTCTATGCCAATGTCTGTTTTACAGATTATGGCCTCAGCTACTGACAAATCTGCTTAGTGAGTTTTTGGCTGACAAATCTGGCAACACAAATGCTGTCTGAAATACATTCAAAAGGCTAAACATTTTCATAATAGCTACTTTACACAGCTTAGTAGGTTTCCCTTTAGGACACCAATTTGATTTTTTTAAAGTGACAGTGTTAATTTTTATGATTACACACAGAACTGAGATTTTTATTTAATACAGTGGGTCTTCTAAAGCTTTTCAAGGAGATCAACCACTTTGCCAACAGACGGGTGTTACAGCAGGGGTGATTATAGTAATTTTTCATGTAATTGGGAGTCACCATTTGGTTCCTATCTTTCACATGCTTGTTGCCTCATCATATAATCCTTCATAATGGGGGTTTGTTGTGCGTCACAAGACTGTGCCAAGCAGCCAGGAAATAATAAACAGAGGAACCCCCTGGCTCATGGGCAGCACGAGCGTTTTAACATCTGCCCAGCTTCTTTCAACTGCAATAAATTTCAGCTGATAACAGTGACCCAATATGAAGGCGTTTTGTTGTTGTTGTTTTTAGGACAAAATCTTGAGCATCACATTTCATTATCTCAGCTACAGTGGCACAATCTGTGAGGACACAAGTTGCTGACAAATGGCATTGCCTGATGTGAAAGATCATCATTCAGCAGGAATGAGGAGAGACATCAAGTTCTTGCCCTGAGACGTCTGGGCTCTCTGTGAACTGCCAGAGTTGTCCTATGCAATTATCAGCTGCAGTTGCTTGCATGAAATTATAAATCATTTCACTGGAAATTCTGCAGCCATGCCACCTCTGGTAGTGATCTCACCAGGTCTCCTCCAGCAAAGAAAGAATAAACAGGGTCAGTTGACTACAGCAGGAGCTCTCACCACATTCAGGCTGACACCACAAAACACAGGAGCACCTGCTTGACATCAAACCCAAGAAGTGCACCTTCAATGTCACTGAGATCAGTTACCAAGGTAATACAAAGGGATTTTGTAAAATTTTGGCTTTATTCATAAAGAAACATAGATCCATCTTTCAGTTTTCCTAAATTAAAACAAAACAAAACAAAAAAACCCCACCCAAAACACAAAAGCCCTCCCAAATTACCATTAAAATAAACCTCCCTTTAATATGTTACTACCCAGAAGAGCACCATTTACCACACTGAATTCTTCCTCTGACTTTTAGAGTTATGCTTTTATATGTTGCCTCTTCAACTTCCATAGGCAAGGAGCTGGACAATCCCCTGGGTGATAGATGGAAGCCCTTGGGAGCTGTCTGTCCTGAAGGCAGCAGAACAGCCCATCACCCAGTGCATTTTCCCTTGCCTGGAACCGGGAATTTCACTTCCTGCATCATTAGGATGAGAGGGCCATTGTCAGCTATCCTTCAGTGAGATCTCCTCATATTCCATCTACCTCTTGTTGACTCAGAAAATGCATACAGATTCCCATTCCAGTTCTGCCAAAGATTTCTGAAATGTGCAGGAACAAACTGTACTTAAAGGTGTAGGACAAAGTCCCTGGCTGAGGAATAAAGATCTCAGGTGACTGCCCTGCTGGCATTCCTGTCTTCCTCACCCAGCTCAGGAGCAGACTGTGTCTTGGCAAGTCTAAGTAGCCTCTTTCTTCAGTACTTGTAAATTAATTCCATAACAAAATGCAGCCCATGGCTGGCCTTTCATCCTTCACAGAGACACATAATACAGCATCAATGTATGTATGGTTTTAATTACACCAACTAGAAAACTAACAACCCAAAATACAAAAGGCACATTTTACTCCAATAAACTGGCTACTGCTCAAGCAGAAAGAGCTCTTTTATATTCAGTTAAAACACTTTCAATTCCAGAATGATCCTATTCAAATTAAGACGTTTAAGTTTTATTGAACTTGGTAAGTTCAAACATTAACATCCTAAACTTGACAACATTTATCTGATTTTTATTTCCACTATTACAACAGTTTCAATATTCAGTATGCCAGGAAGTTCTTGTCCTATAAAAGAAATTGTAGATCCCAGCAGCTAAAGCATTTGCACTCTCTTTACCAGAGCTTGGGAAGGTAGTCTGGGACAACAGGACAAACATATTATCTTGATGTTCCTGCTAACTGATGGGTTGTTATTAACTGTTGAACTGCTTAATTAGGTCCTCTAGTTAACAGGCTGTTATGATTAGAGGGGACAATGCCTGTGCGTGGTTGAGCTATTGTTTCAACCCATTTGCAAATTCAGAAGAAGTATCGCTCAATTCACGCTCGGGAGGATCTCTCAGCAAGCTGTGAGTAGAGCTGCTTTCTCTTCTGCAGAAGAAAACTCTCACTTCAGGCAAGGAGTGGGTGAATTGCCCAAATCAAAAACATCCCCCAAAGGATAGCAGATCACCCTGTTGTGGCACCAAGGGCACAGCAGAGATCACTGACTAGGGCTGACAGCACAGTTACATCAGTAGAGTCATTTCACTGCAGTTCGGCTCCTCAGCTTTGTTTCCATTTTCTCTGAGTTAACACTCACTCGGTCCACCTGATTTTAAATGACATTTTCCCTTTGCATCTCAGTGGCACAGCACAGTCCTTTTCCTGCTATTTTAGGCTCTTTCACACTCTTTTTAGAATTCCCGTATACAGAAGCTCCTTTCTGCACTTCTCCTATTTACCTTTCCAGTCACCAGCTGGTGATTTCATCTCTTTCTAGAAACCACTCAGCCTCCCAATTTAATCCCACGTTCATTCCATTTCTCCTGGCCAACTGCCACACCTTCCAGGCCCACTTTGTCATACTCCTCTTAAGAGATATGAAACCTTGACACAATCCCTGCTCAATTGTTTAGCAAATCCACCCCCTCCAGAAGGGCTGCAGATCACCCAAAATTTCAGAAGGTACCACCAATTGCTTATGGAACCAATTTCTCCTTACTTCTTGTATACAGCATTTCTCCTCAGTTTTATCCAGCCACACACGAGAGACTGTAAGTGCACTCAATTTTATAATTAGACAAATAGTGCATAACTACACATTGGGAAAAACTCCCAAGGAATTCCTGCTAAGCGAAGNTACAGTCTGCATAACCTTCACAATTCTCTTTATTTTAACACAAAGATAACCGAATATTTCAAGGCATCTGATTCTTCCCCTCCAACTAGTCAGATCTGTTACACGAACTTTTGCCCCATTTTTATATAAGCACAGGTCAGCAGAATCACCATCTGTACTGCAGAGCTAAAATAGTGCTCCCCGGCCCTGGGACACCCCATTCGAAAACCCTCAGAGGGCACATCCTCTCCTCTGTGAGAAAAGGGACTTTTATGTAAAATGCAGACTGCTAAGGAGCAAATTTCTATTATTCACAGACTAGCCAGTAAAAGAAGAGTTCAATTCCTTCCCACACAGTCATGACCTTTTTTCAGGTGGAAATTATGTGCAATATGAAGTAGACATACCTGCTGAAAGACAGAATGACTCTGAGAAATTATTTCAGAGAAAACAGGTGGTAACAATTTTCATTAACTCCAGCTCTTTGCCGGAGCTGATCCCACAATCCAGCAGTTTGAAGATCTCAATGCAAATTCTCAGCTGCTGCCATCATTCCAGTGACTTCAGCATCAATTGATTTCAGTCATACCTCACGTCCAGAGATTTTTGTCTCCAATTCCTGTTGTAATTCCAGTAAAGGACTGACTATTGAAAATGCTGAAATTAATCTAACAGTACCAAAATCCTCAATTCTCACTCCAGTCACCAAAATACCAAAACTACTTTAAATAGCCCAGCCCTATAGTTACTCGATGACATAAATTCCTGGCTGGGTACAGAACAAAACCCCTGCCTGTTTCAGCTCATGGGAATGGCATAGAATGGATTCCAGACAAATAAGTTTTGCCAGCCTGTTCAGGACACCAGGCTGCTTCCCCTTCCTGTTTCACTTGTTGCTGTCAGTCGGCTGTCAGAGACACAGATTTTTCAATAAGAAATAAACTCAGACATTAAATCATTAAGAGGTGTTTTGGCACATTCAAAGCCTGTTTCGGCAACCCACAAAATGATACAAAGGACTCAAGATCCATTAGGGCCCTGGCCTGGGAAATGTTATTCAATACTGAGATAAAAGTCTTGCACCTCACTTCCCTGGCCCTTATTTGTTTTACCTATCCCAGTCCTCCTAAATGTTTTAAGCAATGCTTTCACATTAGTGATTTCAATTAGAGCAAAATCCAGCATATAAATCTAAATAATAAATTTCACCAATTACAAGCACCCTGCTACAGGTTTCTCTGAAAGTTCTAAGAAAAAAAAAATGTTGCTAATTGTATGTTATTTATGAAGATGGGGGACAACTGGAAAGTTTCAGTTGCTAACCAGTACATACAACCCTGCTTCCAAACTGAGGCAGTTTTAAAGCCCTCCCTCCTTAAAGGCAGGAGTTCAGTTGAGCTGTCAGGCACCACCATTAGTGACCACACACAAATTGAAGCCTTTTTCCACATGTGCAGGCCAGACAGTTATTTTTCTGTGCTGGAAATTAATGCTCTGGCTTCTTGACAGACAGATTTGTTTTCTTAAGGTGTTGGTTTTCTGGAGAAACCTATTTTGTACTGTTCTTGGTTACATGAAGACTTCAGAAAGGGTTCTAAGAGGCCCTCTGAAGCAATTGTTAAATACCACTATTTCTGCAACAAAATGGATTTGCACAGTAAGCCATGACTGCACCCGTTGCTCTGCTGCAGTCCAGACACTGCCAAATGACCTGGACAGGGGGATAACTTTGCAGACAACAAGTTGGGTGGGAATGTTGATCTGCTGGAGAGCAGGAAGGTACTGCAGAGGGATCTGGACAAGCTGGATCTATGGGCCAAGGACAATTGTATGTGTCCTTGGGGACATGGGTTAATAATGATGGCCTTGGCGGTCCTGGGTTAACAGTTGGACTAAATAATCTTAAAAGGTCTTTTCCAACCTAAATGAGAGCATTCAAAGAAAGTAGTGCTGCTTTCTTGCTTCCTGGGAATCTGGAATAAAATCTCTCATAAATACATAGGAGAAAACAATAAAATTACAGCCAACTGCTTTATGCTAAGGAATACTTAATTCTGACTCTGCAGCAATTGGTGCTACCTCCTGGGACATCTGTCTGGTTTCCTCCACTACAGTCCAGTTTATTTCTAAGAAGACAAACACTGTCTCTGTCTTCTCAAGCTCCATTGCTTCCACTTCCTTCAGAGCAGGCTTGGTAAAAATCATCCTTCTGCAGCTGCTAAAAAGCTGCATCTGCCAGACACAGACAGTGCTGACAGATAAACACAGGTCAAGAGCGGGATTCAGTTCCTATAAAGCAGAGTCTTGATGTTGAAGTTAACAGGGACTGGACCCAGATCCAGAAGTTCTAATTTTTCCTGCTGGAAATCTTCCAAAACCTCCCAAATCTCTGAGCTCAGGCTAGAAGAATGAAGATAGTCTCAATAACCAATAAAGATCCAGCTACTCACGCTAATGGCTATGGAAGGGGAAGGAAAATAGAGGACAAAAGGGAAAATAGAAAGCCTTTTTCCCTGTACATCCTCAATCAGTGTTCCTCCTGCTCTTGCCTGGCTGTCAGGCCATGGCACAGCACTGTGCACAGAAATATGTGATCAGTGGGGTAAAACACCTGTTCTATTTTGGTGCTGCCCCTGCTGTGTTCTTATTTGCACAGGTGTGAATGAGGAGCCAAGGGGGAAGGCACTGGTGACTGGGAGCACCATTCAGCACTCCCTGCTCCAGGAACTATCACCAGCTCTACCCTGCCTCCACATTGTGTAGACATTGAAGAGCCACTGCCAAAGCCACAGCATTTTCTTCCCACCCTCTTGCCAAGTGCACCTGCTGCCCAGAGCCCTTGCTCCACTCCTGCCAGAGCTGCTTGTTGCTTTTATTCTCTTATTTCCTCTTGTGCCTCAAGTGCGTGATGCGTTCCTTCCACAGCATCAGAAGGAATATTTAATAATTTTAATTAGTGGAGGATGGACATTGCTGCTAAGTGACTTCCACAGCTCAGGCCACATTCTGGTTTTCTGCCTGGCTCCAGATTCTGGTGCAGACACCTGAGGCAGATGGAGGGATGGAAGGGTGCACCTGAACATTACTGCAGTACTGCAACCTCATTGTGACAGGTTTCTAGAGATTGCTGCTATTTTACATGCTTGCTGCTGCTACCTTTGTGGATCTGCTGGTCATTGCACACAAAGCAAGCTTCCATCATTAGCTTCCCAAATCCGGATTTTCTCACAAAAGCAAACATTTGAAAACACAACCCCTCCGGCCATCTGTAATTGCTGCAAAGTTCAAACCCATCCATCCTCATCACGTAACAAAGGAAACTGAGACAAAAACGTCAAAAAATCACACTTAAACAATGCTGATGGGCAGCAGCACAAAACCAAGGTGAACTTGTGAACCACAGGGCTCATTTGTCCTTTCCTGCAGTGATCTCGTCTGTGCTGCCAGGGATCCATCACGTTCCCAGCCCCACTTGAACTCAGGGGTGTCTGTGTGTGAGTGCATAATACAAAGCCCAGCAAAACGCCTTGAAGGTACAAGTAGTGGCACTCAGAGATCCAGTGAGCCTGCAGGGAGCAAGCTGCTCACTCTGAGGAGCAGAAGTCTTTCATGACAGCCACTGGTTTTTCTTTTCTTAAAGTAAAAATTATTAAAAATTAAAAAAAATAAAATAAAATAAAATAAATCAATGGCACAACTGCACCATGGCTGGTGCTAAAAGGATCAGGCCCCTCTGGTGATTTCAGATGTTGCTCATTTACTCAGAAATTAATCCTCCCTCCCCTCATATTCAGAGCCACTTAACGCCAACCAACAATTATGCCATCTGATCACTAAAAATAAAATAACTTTTCTTCTTTGTCTCCGAATGTATTCCTTCAGGACCCATTTTTTTTCTGCTGCTCAGTGAGCCAGATAGACGGGATATTATGAGTTCTGGGTGTTTAACAAACAACATGACATGCCACACTCTTGAAGAATACAAGTGCAGGTCTTCAGCTTTCACAACAATGGATCTCATTTTGGGAGGAAAAATAAAAGGCACTATTTTAATTTGTTTAATCTTTTGGTTAAGTAAGAAATGTGGTCATAGCCACCCTAAAAGCACTGGAATTCAAGCCATGCTCTGTCCAGAGAATGAATTCTGTTCTGGTTTATGAGCAGCGTTGAAAAGATAAACAGCATAAAAATAAAACACTCATGGAAGATCAGAATAAACGTTGTGCTACTCTTGGTACATATGTAACAATTAGGAGCTAGGTCTTGCAACCTTTATTCCCAACAATATCAATAGGATTACTGAGTAATCCTCAGAGGGTTTCAGGATCAGACAATAGTGTTCTGCTGTGTTTTCATATAACAACATATCTCAACACATCTTTCAACATCTTTAGCCAGAAAGTAAATTGGTTGTGTAGTGATTCTCCACGAAGGTAAAACAGAAAAGGCTGTCGTCCCTCTCTGCACAGAAAGGCACCTTAATACTTAATGTGATTAATTGAGGGGAGATTAATGACTGAGTCAACAATCATTCCCGTGCGGAGTGTTTGCATAGGAGTGTGTGGGTATGCTTGCAGGAGTACACTTGTGTGCAAAAATCAAACACAAAACCTGATCACATGTTCACAGCTGGAAACTGTGTTCGCCTTTATTCAGTAAGGTATAAGGCACTATCATTTAGCTCTCCCACAGCAGGAGGAAAAATGGTGCCACAGAAGAGAACTATCACATCAGACACACTCCAGGGGTCTCTTTTACCTACATTGTTCCTCTCCCAAATGTAGCTCTTTAAATTTTAAATAGAAAAAGAAGACACAGAAACATTGTGCGGTACAAAAATGTCACAGGGAAAAAAAACGTGGAAAACATTCCTCATTAAGCAAGGTAAATACCCTAAAGTTCAGGTGTAGCTTTGATGGTGCAGAGTGTGCCTTTACGACTTAAAGAAACACCCACATCAAAGTGTTGTCTTAAGATGGTGGGGCTTTAGTTCAAACATAGCCAAGTTGTACAATAGCTGATGTGGTGAATGTCTACACTATTTTTATAGTGAATAAAACATGGCAAAAATATAGGCTGGACAGCACATTTTCCATTTGTTTTATCTTTTTAAATTCAGAGAGGAAAATGTGGATGTTCATATATTTACAGCAGGCTATACCCAAAACATCAGCTCAACATTACACATCTTTCTTGTGTTTTAAATACTGTCCTTAATGTTCTGAAGGCTAAATACAGAGAAACCCAGCAGAAACACTGCTAAAGCACATAAACATCACAAGTGTAAAAAAACCCAGAACATATTTTTTTATTCTCAGTATATTTTTCAAGGTAAAAAACGCATTCTGAGAATTCAGATCGATATTACTAAGGAAGAGTTTTCCTCTAGAAGATTCTTGGTGTATTTCTCTCTCATCTTGCTGATTTGTGTTTCCTAATTTTCCCAGCACAGCTTTCACTGTGCTTATTTGAATTCCAGTGTGCACAGACCACAAACATTCCTCCCTTCCTGCCTCACCTGAGCTTGTGCCCAGCTTGTGAGGAATGGAGGAGCCCCACTTCATCCCACTGGGATGCAGTTGCCACTGGGATCCCACAGTTCCCCCATCCCCTGCCCCATTCCTTCACCAGCCATGGGTAAAAGCTCCACAGAGCCAATGAAGGTGCTTTGGAAAACAAGTGGGACTTCATCCAGTGGAAGAATAAATAAGTATTCCCACATATGATCCAGGCAAAGTTAGTAGCACCCAAAAAAACCTTGGAATATATTTTAATCTACACATCTCAAATATTAACCATTGGCCCAATTCAGTGAGGATTGGCTTTGGGAAACAAGGAGTGCCTGTGGAAATCCCATCTATGGAATTCCTCAGTATTAGCATTAATACCTTCTCTAGAAGATGTCTTGGATCTTAGTGATGGTGCCCTCAGCAACTATTGTTTATTTTTCTATTTATCACTTTTAGTGGAAATTGAAAAAGACCTGAAGCAAAACAAACTGTTGTTCACATTGGCTAATACATTTGTTACATATCAATACAAGCCACTTAAAATGATCAACTGGGTAATTAAAAATAGAGATGAAAAATATTAAAATTATCTAAGAGAGCTAAAAAAGTTCACAAGAGAAATATTGTCAGAGTGCAAACATGAACTGTCAGACCTACCTTCTCTGGTATCAAATTCTGAATAAAAATACATCCATTAAACAAAGGTTTAAAGATAAATTATTTAAAAACACATCAATAAAACATTAAGCAATGCTGCTTGCTAAAGAAATACAAGGCCAAGCAATCATACCTTCCTTAGCCATGATGAAATCATAGAAGGGAAAAAAAATACATAAACCACTTCATGTAGCTCAGTGATGTATTATTTGATAGGAAACACTTTCCTGCGAGTGTCCATTAACTGATGCTTACACTGTAACTCACAGTCTATGACATCCGTATGAATCTCAAATGAATTCGCTCCTATCACTGCTGGTTAAATGAATACTGTGTGGATTGGGGCTCTTTTCTGAGCAGATGCAATCTGTTCATGTATGATGAGCTCTGTCTGAATCGAAGGGGTTGCAGTGAGCTGGGTACAAGGAAGATGCACAAACGAGCTCCAGAGGTTTAATCTGGCGGCACACGGAGATCAGGAAGCCGGTGCATGTTCTGAGGAATGGGAGGGGAAAAGCAACTGCACGATATGGCAAAAATCACATCCTAGCCATGGTATTAAAGAGCAACAGGAATGCACACAGAAAGAGTAAGAACTGCTATTGTGTATTGACAGAAGAGAAACAATGCACCAGTGCGTGAGAGGAAGATGCTGTTGGGAAAAAAAAAAAAATTGGAACAGAAGGGAAGTGAAGAGCCTTATGGTGTGTAAAGATTAGGTAGTGATTGAGGACATGTTAGAGAAACAACCTGTGAGGGAGACTAATTGTGACCAAAGATCAAATAACAAAAAACCTGAAAAAATGGGCAGAAACAGATAGAACCTCCCATTTCAGAGAGAACAGCACAAGGCCAGTCTAGGATCCCAGGACAAGGATTTCTTGAAGAATGGCCCACAGAAAGACAAGGGGAAGAGAAATCAAACAGGTCTGCCACAACAAAAGAACCGACCGTGTTTTTTCATAAATAGCCAAGTAGAAGTGAGGGCTTAGTCCCACAGAAAACCCCTACTTTAGATTCAGAGAGCCTGCCAATGGAGCTAATTCTGTAACTAGCCATGATCCAACTCGATAAAGTATCCTCAGAACTGCTGCTGCCACCACTTGTAGCTCCTGCTGCTCGTTCTTCACTTCACAGCATTTCTAAGACAGATTGTCTTGGGCTTTGAAGAGTTTACTCAACAGGGAGATGAGCAAAGAAGAAGGAAAAGACATTAAAAGTTCCACTACTGCTGTGGCTCAGAAGTAGGACTGGTTTACTTAAGCTGCCTGCCAGAACCAGTACTGCACTTTTTAATGAACATATCATTTATTCCCCATAAATGCTGGCTGACATGGAAAGAGAGGAGGGAGCCCAAACAGGCTGAGCCAACTCCTTCCCCATCAATGCAAACACACAAAAGACTGAGCTACAACATGAGAATGCAGTTGTCAGCAGACAAGGCTTTGTACTCTTGTGTCCTGTCTGGGCCACGAGTGATTCCAGTTCTACATCAGTCTGCAGTGATCAGAATGAACATATTTAGAGCAAAGAGCAAAAGAAACACAATATACATACAGGAGTGGTATTCCTTCTTTCCATATTTGCAGGAAAAAAAACAGACACAGATATAGTATCTTTCCCACATGCCTCCATAAAATCACATTTTGTGCCAACATTTCTAACAATTGCTTTCTGCCTTTCTTTTTTGATGCCTTCCAGCCTTTCTGTTAAGGTAGCCTCTTTCTCACAAAGCCACATGCCAATCATCCCTGAAGACAAATCTCCTTGCCAGAACAATAGGCAAAGGTTCTGAAACTGCCATAAAATAAAACCTATTCTTAAATAGGCACTATTTTATACAGAGTCCAACAACTGAACACCTGGAACAGTTTGCCTGGACATCACTGGTTCCCAGGTGGGACACAGCTCCAACAAGCTTTGTCTTCCTGAGTTTGAAGATGGCAGTGCTGGATCATCCTCATATTCTGAGATGAAATACTCCCAGAGTTAGGGAAGAGCTTTACATAAGGTTGTCAAGGCTGGGACACTGCTGCTCCATGTGCACTATCAGGTGTCCCAGCCCTCCCCAGCTCCCTGGGGTGCAACAGCCAATGCCCAGGACCCCCAAACACATGCTGGGGCACTTATTGGGCACCCCTGTCTGGTCTCAAGACCCAACACCTGTGAGTGGCACACACAGAGATGTATCTCTGTGCTCAGTTCCATGTGCTTTGTGGCCAGTTCCAACTGGGAGCCAAAGCCTGGGATGTGAGGCAAACAGGATGTGGCCAAAGCACATCCAAACACTTCAAAAGCCTGCTCCTGATCTCCACCAAAACCCTGCAGTGGAGACATGCAGCTTGGGCTGCCAGCCTTTTTGTACAATTTTGTACAGTTTTTTGTAAAACTGTCTCACACCATATTTTAAAAATACACAAAATCATTGAAAAACTGAAATCTAGCGGGGGGAGGGGAAAAAAAAAGATCTTAAGTGTTCAATAGTTACTGTTACATTCAACAGTAATTACTTAACACATACAAAGCTCAATTGCATAACCTACAATTCTACCACTTTGTGTAGGCTCCTTTGCTTCTACTTTAAATAAAAGAAATTCTTTTCATTTTGTCAAGAAAACTTTTCTCTACCTCACTACTGCATGACAAGGGAACAGATGGCAATTTAAGGGGAGAATTTATGAGAGCCACAATCTTAATGTTGCATAAAGAAAAGAAAAAGACTCGCATCAAAACCACTGACAAATGTACTTGCTAATATTAATGCACTCCCCATTCATCCAATATGCTTCCTAATTGCTTTTCTGTACATAATAATGTGGCACCTGCTGCTCAACATTGCAAGCGCATCAGGATTTCTCCAAAGTCAAACAGCTCTGCAACTGGCCCTCTCCCAGTGATAAATGTAGAGCACTGTATCACGCACAGTTCCTGTCAGTGGCATAATTAAAATTTTATACTTACAGAAAAAGATAGTAAACAATCAGTTCTTAAATGGATTCACAAGAGGAACTCTTGTTACAGCCAACTTTATAATTAGTATGCATCATGTAATGCTAATATATCCATGACAGGAAAATAGGAAAAATGTAGGAACTCAGTTGTTCTCTTTAATGCAATGTTAAACTACACACCAAAAAATGAAAGCAATCAGCCTATTGTTATTTCAGTCTTCTATTTCTGCTCTTCATTTTCCATTGAAAATAGCTCGGCACATTTTGCACTGGAATGATGGTCGCTCCCTAGTGCCACATCTCTGGAATTTTCAAACAGCCACTAGGATAGGTTTCAGCTTTATGGTGTTTATTCATTTTAATTTTACATTAGACAAAAAATATAATTTATTTTGAACAGAGCTCGGGCCAAGACGCACCATCTTTATTAGCTGACAAAACTCCCACTGACAAAGACATCCCAAACATTCCAATGTATTTTTCTGCCGAGGTGGTTGTACATCATCCAAAATGTGACAGGCTATAGGCAAAAAAAAAAAAAAAAAAGAAAAAGAAAAAAAAGCCTTCCCATCAAATGTCCTAAATTAACTCCCAAGCCTGACAATATTAAGCACGGAGATGCCATATGCTTTCTGTTTCTTAGTGAGACTATTCTATATCTATCTGCTACAGAATACACACAAGGATTTGCATAATGCATGGCTACTCTGTAGATTGCAGATTATAATCTGAATATTTATGATAACATTTCAGCCTGCAGATATATGCACCTTACAGATATTTTTGCTTACAAATGTGCTGTTTACACTCACGCCTGCTCATTCAAACATACGCACAGGCTTCTGATTAGTTTTCTGATTGTTTTTAAATTATTTGAGAGAATAATTTTGGAAACAGAGCTATGCAATAATCTGCTCTGCCCCAAAAACCCGTACACTCTATGTGTGCAAGTCCACAATAATTTAGTGCTTCAAAGTTTAAAGTAATGTGCATCCCCATGCAAGCATTTTTAACTAAATCAGTTTCATTTTTAAATGCAAAAGGCTGGGTACTACATTTAAGAAACTTGTTTTATTCAGGGCTTCTATTACTTTGATTTGTAATGTTTTAATTATCTTCCAAAGAACTGGGTGGGAAAATTATTTTTATAGCCTATTCAAAGAAACATTTTCAAATACTATTATTTATTATATTACCAGCCAAATCAGAAGCACAGCTTTGCAAAAAAAAAAAAATTCATCTTTTTTTTAATACAAATAATATGCAAAAAAAATAATTTCGAGGAGAAATATTTTCTAGAATAGAATATAAATAAGTATTTCCTTTTTACCAATCTCAGTGAAGTATAATGCATGCTTGGAATATGTGTTGGCAGGGAGACAATTCCAAATGCCCCCGATTCACAAAGACATCCTGGTAGCCTGCTTAGAATATAATAGTTCAGATCTAAATCTTCTTTATCTTCACTGGGTGTGATGATGTGCCTGCCAAAAATTAAAATATCCTTCCAAATCAGTGCTGCTGTGTTCCAGAGGGGTGAAGGTTCCTGAGCTGGGAGGCAATGCAGAGGTCTGAGGCACACTTGCATTTACACAGTGCTCTTTTCTCTGGGCTTTTCAAACAAGAATGGTGCAAGATTATCTCCATTTATAGCTTCAACATTTTTATTGAGAGTGCTATTTCTTCAAAGGAATATTGCAGAACATCTTTTTAAAATGTTCAAGAATCTGAAAACATGAATAGCAATGAATTCATTTCTATATAAACATCCTCAGTGTCCGCCTAACTGGAGCTATCAAAAGCTTCATTCTTACAAGCAAGTGAAAAATTCTCAAGACAGGCTCCTATCACTCAGTTACAGAAATGGCCCCATTTCAAGGGTCAGAATTGCAGTGTCAAAACAAGAAAAAGCAAATATTTATTTTTCTGCTTTTTTAATGTAAATTCCCATGAACAAGATGGTCACGGGGTATAAAGAAAATCTGCAAGTGACCTCCAGGATTTTTTCTGAAGATGAATAGAACAACTGCTGGATTACAAATGTTTGGGGAAATTTAGCATTTCAGGTTTAGTAATGTGAAAGAAAAAAAAAGAAAAAGAAAAAACCAAACCAGCAAACCACAAGTCTAAGAACTCAAAGCCATAAGGTAATTTGTGACTGGGAATATATTGCTAAATTATTAATTGGTTCCCAGCACCCATCAATACCAACTCCTCCACACTCCTAAAGTTTTCTCTATGGACTGTGACAATAGAGAAGCTGTTAGTACAAGATGGAGTGGGGGATTCAAAAGCTCTGTTTCACCAGTTTTTCTGGAATGGGAAGAGCCATTCCTGCAATTGCCATTCCTAAAACAAAGCCAGGAACAGTAACAAACAGGTGGAATGAGAGCACACGTTTGCACCACTGTTGGAGTGGGGCAAAGTCATTCCTGGTGTAACTTCACAGGCACCAAGTGAACTCCCTTCAGAGTCATTTGCATCAGTAAATATAAAGAGAAGATCCCTTGTCACTGTCCCACTAATCCTGCTCCCACTGCTGATAAAACTCAAACTCCCACTGTTTCCAATGATGCAGACTTTGGACTTCTCAAAAATCTCTTAAAAGCTCTGCAATATTCTCAACAATATGGACAGAAGAAAAAATGCCTGTTTACTCTCCACTCATGACAAAGTCTTTTCCATGTGAACTGGAACAGGCAGGGAACTGCATTCCTGTGGAACAGGGAGTGGCACTGAAGTGTTGGTTATTTCCCCCTCTGCTTCACCAGATCCTTCTCAGCAGGAAACATTATAGTTTAATGCAGATTTCCTGGATTTCCAGCAAAATCCCTCGTCGGCTCCCCATACAGCACATGCAGGAGTCAGACAGCTCTTGCAATTCTATTAAGAACCATTTTAGATTAACCCAACTTCCATAACCTACCTAATATAACACAAATATTAATACATTATAGTTATTTCATCTAATTAGCTTTTCATTGTTTTAACCCAAGTGCAATCTCACATCATGTTCTCCAGTTCTCTAATACTGGATGTACTCGGCACAATATGATAAATGAAAACGTGTACCAAGCTCATTAAAACATAGTTAAAAATCTGTCTTAGCAGAAGCCAAACTGAACCCCTCAGTCTCTGGCAAAGACCAGTTTTTAATTCTGCTATGACTTCATGTCACTGCAAACTTCTTCAGATGGAGAAAGCTCCAGCTTGTGCTGCAGTGGCAGTCTGCCTGCTCAGGGGACAAGCTGGTGGCAGTGCAGCCTCCCAGATCTCCTCTCAAGGAAATTCCAATTCCGTGTCTCAGCTTTGATTTTCAAGACCTACCAGGATGGGCCAGGCTGAGACTGCAGCAAAGAATATTTATCCCTTCCCAACAGGACCTCTCCTAACAAACAGAGTGGCGAAAACTCCTGGAAGTCAACTGTGTGCATCCCAAAATTTGCAGTTTTTCCCTGGGATGTGGCTGAGCTGGGGCTCAGCTCTTCACCCAGCACAGGTTTACAGACACTCACATGGGCAGGACCCAGATGCTGTCCCTCTGCAAAATATCACATGGACCTACGTTTTCTTGTTGGAATCTGTTTATTATCAAGAAATTTTAGTTTTCCTTTAAAAATTAAATTTAAAAAAGAGAATTTTTAGCCATCCTGGTTACACAGAGAAACTGAAAGTATGTCCCAAATATATATTTCAGAAGGCTAAAGTAAAAAAGGCCCAAAACCACCAAATGTATTATTTTAAAAAATTTTTTTTAAAAATCAGGTGATTTGTAGCCCTACCTCGTGATTTTTTAATGCATGGGTTTCCAACAATGCAAATGCTGCTATGAATAATAAAATTTTAAAGCAACTACAGTGATGCCTGTGAAGAATAGGAAACCCAGATTTTTTGGCAGAAAGGCAGGGGTGTGGAATGGACTGTCACAACTTATTAGAAAAGTCACAAATCTTGCCACTTTCAGGGCAATAGAGGATCCATCAGTTCACAATAAGTTCAAATACATCCAAGATATGGGCAGCAACAAAGAAGGAGAAATTTTTTAAAAATTATATACATTAAAGGGGAGGGGGAGCAAGAGAAAGAAAATTACTCAACTAAGTGACTATGTAGTCATTCTAGAAAAATATAAATAAACTCTTGCAACTTCTCACACAGAGGGGAGGTATCATAAAAACATGAAACATTTGTTTTCTGGTTTTTTAAATTATGTTTCCTTACAAATATCTTCCCACCTTTGAGAGCATTTTGAGCATCTCCATTTCCTTTCTATGTACAGACACTGAAGTTACACTGTAAATGTGAAGCATATACCTAAAGCATTGCTAAAAAATGTTATTCCTCCCAAATATCTCACTCCTATTGGACCTTTACTTCTAGCAGTTTTCAGAAGACTTCTCTGCTAATCTTCCTCTCAGACCTGTTATCCTATTACCCCAACACAGGGTAAATGAAGGTTGGAATATACTTCCCAAGTCCATTAAAATTATGGCTTTAACCAATTGTATTTTAGCACAACAAGAGGAAATAAAGAAGAAAGCAAAACCCCGACTTGGACAGGTTTTTTCCCCCCTACATTAATCACAAAGCCTTGAAAAACTCTAGAACTGCATCTTTCAAACTGGTTCAAAATGTGTTGTAAAATTATTATAACACCTAAGAAAAGCAGCTATTTAAGGCAGAGCCCTTCATGTCAAACAGTGTTCCTTGTCAAAACAAGCAGGTCCTCCTTTAGGTATCATACTGATAAAATAACTATGTGGTATTTCTCAATTTAATATGGACAAGAAATCAGGAGAAATGCTTTTTGTGTTATTGTTATTAAATCCATGTTAAATGTATTATGTGCTATATGTTGTTTCCCAGCAGCTCTGCCATTAACTCCATACCAGCTGGTGCTCACTGCACTAAACTCTAATATAATGAGCTCAGATATTGCTCACAATTCCAGAGTTAAGCTGAAAACATCCTCCAAGTACAAAAAGAAGCCTGATTTTTCACCTAGCAAGAAGTTGAAGTTAACACCTGCCTTAATTTGAAATTGTCAGGGGTTTGAAATATATATAAACATATACATCTGTGAAGAAAAATCACAGTTGGAACAACTCCAAATTTCATGTTTGTCACACGTATTACCACAAGAAAGCATTTAAACTTGGTTGTGCCATTCTGTCTTTTGTCAGATGGTCCCTGTACTGTTAAAAGTTGAAAAACCTACAGTGAAGGCAGTGTATGGTTATTGGTTTTCTAGTTAAAATCTTGTGATTTTAACTTCATTTTAGGATGTGATGCTATTACTGGATGCAACACAGGGAAGTCTTTAATGTTAATTAATCCCCCTCACACTTGGCTCTCTCAGCTGCTTCTCCAAAGGAGACAAATGCTGCAAGCACAGTGTCTACAACACAGCCAGGGCAGGAAATCTGGAGTGTTCCTGGACACCCCAGCACCACCCAGGACACAGAGACAGAAGGAGGTGCCCAGCACATCCAGGGAGCTCCCATCAATCCTGGGTATGGAGGCCCAGGAACAGCAGCCCCCAGACCCACAGGTGGCAGCCCTGGCACAGTGATACCTGTGAATGGCACAGCACACTTTTGTCCTAAAGAACAATTCCTAATGCCCTGAGAGACAGAATTCAGCATTCATCACCCTCTGAAATCATTCTCCCTCTCAATCTTCCAGTCCTCTTCTTGAGACCCATAATCTCCAAAGGGATCATAGACAAATGGGCATCTCCCAGTGTGGGGCTCTCCTTGAGGCCCTGACAGAGCAATGGGCTTATACATGAAATATTGTGATTGCAGACACAGCTTCTTATTTAAAGTTTTCTTCACCTTGGGACAATCATCTCAAAACAGACTACATGTGATGCAAAGTGTACTGCCAGGATCCAGCCCCACGGGGCCCCATGGATTTTGGGAAACCATTGTTGTTACAGAGAGTGTGACTGCTGGTGGGAAGCAGCATTTCTCCCTGTGAGAAGAGTTTATGAGAATAGGAAAAGTTGTAGTGCATTTAGGGTGGGAAATAAATTTTTGATGACTCTAAAATGGTACATCTGTGCATAAGTATAGACACATGCATGCACTGAAGTGTGAGTTTGCGAAATAAACAGGAGCATTTCTCTCTGGATGGAAACCCAAATTTTCATCGCCCTCAGTCTTAGCACATGAAGTATAGGGTTAAACCTTTTTAAAGCAACTACTGATTTTGCATCCTTCAAAGTTTGGAGGCACAATGGGAAATGCTATTAATGCTGTGGAGTTTTGAGGAGGGGTCAGGACTTTCAGGAAAATGGCACTTTTTGAGAGCATCCCAAACCTGAAGGCGTTGAACCCATTTGCCATTTTTCCAGTTCCACAAGGCTCAGGTTACTCTGATGGTTTCCAGCACCTCTGGGCCATTCTTACCCAATCCCATGGTACTTAAGTTGCCAACACAAATCTCAAGCATTTGATTTCTTGCATCTTATCCATCATTATGAACTTGGTAAGACTTTGTCTAAATCCCTCCAGCAGCTTCCCTGGCATCATCACCAGAAATTACAGCATTTTGCCCTTTATTTGATGGAACTTTACAACTCTGCCTCTCGCCCATCCATCTACTCCCACTTCCATCCAGGGATGGAGCTTTGAGAGCTTTGGCAACTCCCAGACTGCAAGACCACAATCTCCCCTCTTAAACCTCTCCTTTAGATTCTTCTCTGCTGCAATATTTATAAATAATCACAGAATTCTTTACCAGATGGGTGGAATCTGGCCTTCACTACACAGACATATATAAAATTTTTCTTTAAAATGCAATGTGCATAAAAATATAACGGAAGGAAGGTCCATAAGGAGAAAGAATATGCTTTATTTAACTAGCTGATAGAGTCTGAAGAAATGGACACGTTCACTTCTTGGCTATATCATCCCATTTGGTAAATAAGATTACCTAATCCTTGCATCTCTCACATCCAAAGGGAAACTACAGCAAGCATCCTCCTGGAAAAATGTACATTTTACTGCACCCTCCTCCTAAAGCAGCAAGCTGCCAGTTATGCTCCTGCCACAAAAAGAATCTACAGCAGGAAACAGTTCTTCACACACAAGACACCCAACCTCCACTTTAGTTTAAAAATCTGGATGTGTCTGAAGTAATTCAGAGGAAAAAATATTACAGGAGTCTTGATAGTAGGTAAGCATTTGATAAAGAGAGGGATACAAACATATGAGCACATATTAAAAATATACACCTGCATATTAGGCATGTCCATGCATAGGTGCTCAGCTCATTACCTGCAGTGACATGTGGGAATATTACAATAATGCTGATGATGAAAGGAGGTATATTATGCTGTGGGGAGAGGGTTATATGCATGTTTTATTTGCTTGAGTTACAGCGAGCTGTGACTGCCTGTGACATTTGGCCATACTGCAGCCTCCAATAAACATAAAACAAAGTCTACACTGCCCCTTTAAAGACATGTTTTCCATTCATTCCATAGGGCTGAAATGTGTTCTAATGCGTCTGAAGGGTTTTAATAAATATGAGTATGTATAAAATGCTACTGATGACTCAATTGCTAAATCACTTGTAACAGCTGTAGCGCTGTGATCTCTTCTGAAATAAATTATGTCATGGTGATTACTTAAGAGAAGTGCATTTCTTGTATGATATTGTATGATGCATTATAGATTAAACAGGGGCATGGTGTGGATTTATTCCACAGCCTGCATTTAGTGCAGGTGGACACAGTATTGTGGAGATATATGGGTGTCGTTGCTGTGACTCCACAGGCACAGCTGGGGGAAGGACACACAGACACTTTTTGGATTCCTCTGCTAAATTTCCTCATTGCATCAGTCACCATTTCCTCTTCCTAGGACTGATCAAGGTTTTAAGAAAAAACAGAGCTTTAGTTTCTCCGTTTCATCCAGTGCATTATCATTGTAACATTAATCTTTCTGGAATGGATTTCATTTTATCCGCTTGCATTTCATGGCTATGTAAAAGTATAAAAAAATGCACTTTTATTTTCCAAGGGAACATTAGCACCAACATTAGTAAGGGTAGAAGCAAAGCTCTTGTTCTAAATAAATTTAACAGGCATGCTGCCATCAGAGGGAGGGCCATAATATTTTTGCATTAACTGATGATTTTTTCCTAAAAAGATGATCTATGCCAATAGGATAAAGAGCTGCTGATTCAGGAAAGGACACTTTCCAGCTAAAGAAAGTATAATATATTTTTATTATTAGAAGGAGCAGTGATCAGTGTTCCTCAAAACAATGTGCCCTAATTTATACACATGTTTAGGGTAGTATTT
This sequence comes from Chaetops frenatus, assembly GCA_013400775.1. Classification (NCBI taxonomy): domain Eukaryota; kingdom Metazoa; phylum Chordata; class Aves; order Passeriformes; family Picathartidae; genus Chaetops; species Chaetops frenatus. Next base: position 825,287 of record VZTR01015106.1, read on the forward strand.
TAGACATGTAAGAAAGTAATAGGGCACTTACAAGGTCCAACTGAATATAATACAGAAGTCACTAAAACACAACAGGAGCCTTTTGGAGGGTTAAGAAATGAAAATACGTGAGTAGTAATTAAAAGGACAGTAAAAGAAAAATCCTCCATTAAATATATTACTGTTGGGGTTCCTTTGACTGCGTTCAGGTCAAACACTAAGGACCACGACCAACATAAACCAATATCTTTAACATCACAAACCCAGTTACAAATACTTCATTAAACTTTCCAACGACTGGCAAAAAACTTTTATCAACTTTATGTGTTAAAAATGAGGCTTTTTGTGGCAGGCCTCTGCAGATCAGTATAAATTCAATCCAATTTAAAGCCCAGTAACGATGTGGGCAGTCTCAGACTATTACTTTCAATGGGATGGAGTCCCTAAGGATGACATAGACTTAGTCCCATTGAAAGTAATGGGGTAAGCAATCACATGCCATTACTTTCAAGGAGACTCTGTCTATACTATCCATAATAACATGGTAATATAAATCTGGACTGACTCATCAGCATGAAGAATGAAAATGTAAAAGAATGGCAAAGCGGCAAACGTGCACCCTGAGACAAAAACCAGCCCCTTGGTTTCCCTGCATCCATAACTCATCAGTGGGGAAAGTTTATTACAGGAGAGGCACAGAACAGCCTGAAAAGGCACACAAATGCAAGGTGAGGCATGATAACCAAGAGGAGGCTTCAGCATCTGCGAGTTCTGTTGGTCTCCACTGCCCCTCATCTTTATTTATTTTTTTTTAACAAATTGTTCTGGTCCTTTAAGTCCTCAATTTAATTTTTTTTCTGTTTCCTAAATCCAGCAATATGAAAAATATTTGTTCATGGAGACTGCCTCTCCATAAAGCCATTTATTTTTCTTTTTTTTTCCTCAGTGTACAACACAGACAGCTACAAATAGCTTCTGCAATCTTCCCCTCTGCAAATCAAAGACATTAATAATATATTAAAAGGCTAGATAATTCTGAGCAGGTGGACAGGGTGGTGATTGATCCATTACTGTGCAAATACCTTGGTAATGGCTTGTAAAAACTTAAGATCCACAAAACAAAGAGATAACAAAGCCCCACCATTAAGACAGACACATTTATGGCTAGTAAATTTTTTACAGATTAATAGAAAAGACCGACTCAAATCCTCCCCTTGATCTAAGAATAATGCTCAGGTTTGCAAGGCTCAGGAGTAAAAGCCATTGGTAAGAAGTAAAGCAGCTCTGCCCTGTACCTACAGGGTAGATAAGATGATTTATTTCCACGAGGAAGTTGCCACAGGTTCAGTAAAACAGCCAAAAGCATTTCTGTAATAGTCACACACCACGACAAATCCCTCTGTTGATCTGCAAATATCTTGACAAAAAATAGCCTTTAATAAGAACACCTTGTTTGCACATAAGCCAACTTTTTTATTTTCCATTTCCTGCAACTTTCCTGGGCAGTTAAAAAATATGAATATAAACAATTATATATATATAGATATATGCATTAGAACATTTCCTCCCCGGTGGAGTGATGGAAAAGAAGTCCTCTGGCTACTGAGCAGTAATTGAGAATATTGAATCTTTGCATTTCATAAATTGTTTCAAGCATAAGAGCTGGAATAAATCACAGGCACTCTAAAATTTTGGGTAAGAGTCCCAAATCGTGGAACTGTTTGCTAGAGAACTACATGGATGTGACATAATGAATCAGAGTTTAGTGGTTGTCAAGTTATAATTGTCAAGGAAAACCCTAATCCTGCTGAATCCAGAATGGATTTTGACACATGGGTCAGGGGCATAAATGTTGTTTTCAAACTAAACTCTAAATCAGTCATCAAAATAAAAAACCTACAAAATTTGCAGCAATATGATATTAAATCACATGATATGAAAATACAAGTACACAAAAAAGAAATATTTAAAATTATCTGAATGCTGTTCTTTGAACAGGAGGTAAATTAGGTTCAACCTTAGGAATATAAAGCCTTCATAGAAGGTTTGCTGCAAGAACTGAGCCCCATACTTTTCATCCCATAATAAATATTTCACTGAGAGGCTTCATCTGTGGACTCATTGGATCTTTTACCAGAGCCTCAGCAAATACCACGTTCTGGGAAATGCTCAAAACCCTGCAGTTGAACAGGATCCTCACAGAAATACCTGGAGGTTTGACTGGTGCCAACTCACCAGTAGGATCTTGCTCCTGCCCTTTGCAGAACTGGGCCAGTTCTGCAAAGGGCACAGGGTAAGATTTGTAATTTGCAGTTTCTGCAGTGCAATATTGTTATTCTGTAAACATTTCCATACACTGCCGGCTTTATCTGCTCCTTCCAACACAGAGAAGATGCTGCTTTGTGCATGTCATAATCCTGCAGCTTTAACCAGTTGCTGCCTTTCCTCTTCGTGATTCCAGCCAGACTGAGCACCACAGCAGCAGCTTACAAGTGTAATGAAGAAAGAGGTAATGGTTTAAAAAAATCTCAACATATCTCCCTTCTTGCTATAGATATTTGCATTGCAGGCTTTCTTCTGTCTCTGTCTTGTTTTTTTAAGTAATAATTTCTCTTTCTTAAAAAAGCAAAAATCTTCAAAAGACAAAACCGAAGAAAAAAGCTCCTTTAAAAGGAAAGGAGAAAGAAAAATGGTCTATAACCCTTAAAAATAATTTAAACACTTTTTCAGAGAGGGAAAAAAAAAAGTCACCACATCAAGTATTAGAACACAACCAGCTGTAACTTTGAACAGGACCTGTTTACTCAAATCTTTTTGAGTGCATATGTAAAACACAGGTCTTAGTAGAGCAATGCAATTTTTCTCCCTAAAATATTTTTCTGTCTGTTTGTGCACCTGCATCTTTGTAAACAATTTTTAAGCTATGAAAAAAATGTTTTGACATGCAGGATCACATTTATAGGAACAATTTGTACTGAACGCATTTGTGCGTGGCCAAGAACAGAAATATTTTAAATATTAAACTCTTGCACTTTTAAGTGATTTAATGTTATGTATAATTTCATAAACAATAATTAATAATAACAGAGGCAGTGTAATGAAAAATGCCAGCTTGTTTAGCAATTATGTTATAGCATATATATAGTACACACAGCTTAATATACAGCTCCTAGGAATGTATACACCTTTCTGGATTATTTTGATAATTTATTTTTTATAATTTCTGTTTTCAAAACATGCTGCCAACGTTCAAAGGCTGACTGTGTTTAATTAGAGCTTAATATTTCCTTGGATTTTAGCCAAAAGTGGCGTTTGATCCCCGACTCAGATCTATGGGCAGGAGTAGCAGCAGGCACTGTACATCATCTAATATTATCCACCACAGTGGTTTGGAGTAACCAATTCTACAACACCCAGGCACTACACCCAGGAGTATCTCAGACTGGACTGAGCCTTTAGACCTCTCCTGCACCTGCTGACAACACTTACTTCCTACATGGTTACAACATCTTGAAGTGAAACAGGTTGCAGTGCAAATCTTTTTTTTGTTGTGACTTTCAAACAGAAATCCAAGTTATTTACAGTTTTGTGGGTAGATTTGAAGTACAGTAAAAATAAAAATTGGGGTGTTTTTTGTGGTTTGCATATTTTAAGTTAAAAAAAAAAACTATGGAGTAAATAAATCACTGATACATTAAGAATGATAACCACAGTGTAAAGTGGAATGTTGAATTACCTTGGATATATTACCCACAATGCTTCTGAAGGCAGCAGCTAATTAGCAGGAGAAAGGTCACACAAAAAAATAATGTGATTAGAAGAGGTTGAAAGAAAAAAAAATAGCCACATATTTGGACATAGCCCAAATTTCCTTTTTGCCACTGTAACTGAAAACCATAGCTTCAATATTTAATGAAATGCTTATGTTGCAGCACCTGGTCACATTGTCAGCAGCGCCTAAGCACTGCCTCCCCTGTGGGTCATTACTGCAGCCATCTGAACGGGGGCAAACTGTTCATCGACTACAATAACGCCACTCTTTAAGAATCTACAGCTACAAAACAGCAGGAGACAGAGTTACTTTGGCTCTGATCTTGGGAAAAATGGCTGGGGGCAAAACGCTGTTTCCTACCATCAGAGAGTGTATAGTTAGCAATAATTCTGTAAGTCAAAGCCCAGGCTCCAGCCCCAGCTTGGCTGCCCTGCTCTGCTTTTCCTCCCTTTGCAGAAGCCTTGCAGCTCCTGGTGAGAGATCCCTGTCAACAGGAAAACAGTAGTTCACAGTCCCCTGCTAATGATCCAATGCATCAATAGCTCAAACAATCACAACAAGCAGATGTCCTAAGTTAATATAGACTTTCCTGGGATTTTACTTGTGAAACACTGCTTTAAAAGGCATTAGTCTTTTGTCCTCACTAGAGATCTGCTAAATCCTGGCACCAATTCCTTGGGTATGTGAACCCCAGCCTAATGGAATTTAATTACTTTAGTGGTATGAATCATCTGTACAGTAGAGCAAAGAGTATTTTATTACCACTTTTAAGGGTTATCGGCACATTTATTTCAAATGAACTGTCAAACTGCATTACGTGGAAGGCATGCCAGGTTTGAATCCTGCAGCACAGGTGAAAAGCCATTTGCTGCTTCAAACTCTTGGACATGATGAGGATGCCTCTGCCTCTCCCAGGAAACAGAAACAGTTTATTTAAAATTAAAAATAAACCATCATGGGCTTTAATGATTTATTTTTGCTCATGTTGGTTTTCGTCAACTTCTAATTTCTGAGCTGGGAAGGGTGCTCTTTTCCAAGGAAGAAGAACAGAAACACCAGTTGGTACCAAATAACCTGTGACACTATTACAGGATTAGTTACACAAGAGCAATACCAGTCTTGTCCATTATCCAGCAACAAGCGCTGGCTCAGTAACACGAGGTTTTTCTAATTTACTTAAATACATCAAATCCTTTGCATTCATATACATGGAAAAGTGTGTCTGCACTCAGTGTAGCTTCTACCCTTCCTCTACACATGCCTGAAAGATGCTCAGCAGGTCACCAGCATCTTCCTTTTCTGTCTGCTGGGCATGTTAGAGCATATTTTACATGCTGCAAAATTGCAACTAAAATCTCGCAAAAATTAATGCCCACTGAAGGATTTATTTTATTTTTTTCATCCCTTTGGTGTGAAGTTTCTTTTTGTTCTGCCCCCAGACTCTTCACAGGTTTTAGACCTGTCCTACACCTGCTTTAAGCACATTGTTTTGCACTCATCGTCTCTCAGACGTTCTGCACTGAGTAGCAAATGAGAGCAATTTGTGACACAAGATACTACGACATGTGGGAAAGACACATAATTAGTGTCAGAATGAATGCATTTGCTTTTTAAAGCCTATTTGTCCTAGGATTTCAAATGAATCAAGCTGCTATGTCTCTCTCAACAGCTCCATACTGCTGTATAATGAATTAAAAGCTAGTGTTGCTAAAATGTGCAAGCTTCAGGAATAAAAACTGTATGCATCTCAAAACCAGGGATGAGAGGATCTTAAGAGGCTCTAAACTCTAATGTAGCCTATTTTAAAGCCTTCCAAAAAACTAACCCATTTTGCTAAACAGAGAATTCTCAAGTGAAATCACTCCTTTCCATGACAGATTACTACGAATATACAAAGCTACTTTGAGTCTTGTCTTTTTAAAATGAAAAACCTCAGCCTCCCATCCTCCTTGCCCCATGTCTCAGTCAGGTTCCCCTCCCCAGCTCCCTGCATGCAGCAGTGCACACAGAGCACATCTCAGTGTCCAGTTCTCTCAAATAAATCTTCCTTCTCTCTTGCCCCATAAACATATCTCATCTGCCTCTGTTTCCTTCCCCTGCTATGCAAATATTCAGAGCCATTACCTGCCAGGCACTATCAGTGACACTGTTGTGCCAGGGTCCCACACCCAGGGACAGTTGGGACCATCCCTGAAGAGGAAAATGGGCACTTCAGACTCCTTGCCCCTTCTCTGAACCAACTTCACTGATTGTGACTCTTTACAAGACCATGACCTGATACTTTGCCTTTCTGTATTTTAAACATCTTCAGTGGATTGAAAAGACAGGAATGTAGTGCTCACCAGTCCCATCCCAGTGACCCTAAAAATTAGTTGGGAAGTGGATTAGAGGGACCTGAGGCACTTGTAATCTGGATTCATTAACTGAGGTTGGTTGTAGCTGAAAAACAACTCTTTAACAGGACATGAGGTTCTGCTAAAATTAACATTCTGAGTAAGCCCAAATAGCCAGGCTGTGATCAGGAGAAGAGCACATCAGCAGGTAGGGGAACAGACAGGAAGAAGAGCATTTCTGCAGCTATCTTGGTGCTGCTGGTGCTGAACATGTCCTGGGCCACCAAGAGTGATGCCCAACAGGTCACAGGCCCATGTGACACCCTCATGGCCAAGGTGTTGGTTTGGAAGCACTGCCCACAGAAAGGCCCTACAGCCCCAGGTGGCATCTCCTGCATCCCAGCCCCACCAAACAGCCTCCTGCTCTCCCACTGAATCCCAGCCCCACCGAAGAGCCTCCTGCTCTCCCACTGCATCCCAGCCCCACCAAACAGCCTCCTGCTCTCCCACTGTATCCCAGCCTCACCAAACAGCCTCCTGCTCTCCCACTGAATCCCAGCCCCACCAAACAGCCTCCTGCTCTCCCATTGTATCCCAGCCTCACCAAACAGCCTCCTGCTCTCCCACTGCAGCCCAGAGCCCCCCAGCTGCAAAGGTGTCATGTATTTGCCAGCCCCAGGCAGCTGCACATCCAGCCAGCTGACCTCATCAGCTAATAGGAGAGGCCCATTTTTAAATGCCACTTTATGATTAGGGAACAGAACAAACACACACACGTGTTCCTGTGAGATAAATGTCTCGGAAGCAGGAGGAGATACAAGGCACAGCCAGATGCCTCCAGTGACCCTGAAAGAATGTTATCTTAATGTAATGCACACCTTTGACTGCCTTGTTGTGTTTAATGCATAAAGTAGCCTCAGACACAGGTTCAGGAAGAGTTGTGAGATATCCCACACGGTGGGTACAGCTCTGGACTAGCAAGTACTTCATTTCAATATTTACAGAGATATTGCTGGACTCTGCACCAGCTTTATCACTTCATCTGAAGCATCCTGTGTATTGCAGCTCAGGCCCTGCTGCTGTGCTCACACAAGCAAATCTCAAAGAGTCTCCTAAGGCATTTTGCTGATGGAGAGAGTGCAGAAGCAGACTTAATTTGGGATAGAAAAAGAAATATATACTGCACTTGAAAGTGAGGATTCAATTTTTAAAATAAGCAAGTCATTTATCACTAAAGCAGCATGGAAATGATGCAGTTAGCCCAATCTTGCTCTGATTAAAGCCAAAAGGAGTTTAGTAAAAAGTGTCACAATTGGGCCCAAGTCTGAGATGATTTGAGACCAATTTTCTCTTGTAGCAGTTACTGGAAAGAAGAAGGCCTGTTTTTTTCCAGGAAAAAAAGGCACATTCCTTGCCTTGTTCTCAGCATTTTGTCTTCACTCCAGTAAGTCTCTGGCCATCACTTTTAGCATCCGTGGGGTTGCCCATGCTAAATGCAGGGAATTATAACTGTGAAGTTCAAAGTCCAGCTCTATTAGCTTTCAAAGGAGCTGTTAAAAGCAGGCATATGATGTGCCAGGAGTGGCAAGACTTGCATATAAACTGAATTTTACAGGAATGAGCACTCGTGGAAGTCAATGGGATTATTCACAGTGCAGGAAGTTAAACATGTGCATCCATTTCAGGGAGATCCATGCAGAGTACAAACACCCTTAATGCTGTGCATTGCTGAACTTCGTTGTAGTATTTCCAAGCTGGCAGAGGTGGCCTTTCACTAAAACTTGAGAGTGGGGCCAAAGTCTGGTTTTGTACAGCTTAGCTTAACCCATGGGTGTTTTTAAAAGGGACCCAAAAGAGCTGATGCAAGCAATTAGCTGGGAGTTGGGAGTGCTTGTCTTTCCATGCCAGCCTATCCCTTCTGGTTCAGGTTTAAGAGGGCTTTGTTAATGCACAATTAGCAGTTCTTACAGGCCTCTCACCTCAGTAAGACAAGGCAGTGTTTGGTACAGAGGATCTGACTTGCAAAGCTTTACCTGAATGTAGTTATTATCATTTTAGTGCTCTTTGCCTGACACCAGAGGAGTGCTGCTCATTGCTGGGTGACCTCTCCCAAACTAATCTGGGTTCAACACAAATAATTGACCCTAAAGTTTATATCTAGTGAATAATAACCATGTTTTTAGACAGGGCAGTGTTAAACTGACACAGCATCAAGCCTGCAGGCCCCTCCAGAGAAGAGGGGTTCCTGAAACAACAGAGAAGATGCCCAGTGGGAACAGTTCTGCAGACACAACCACACCTGGAGCTCAGTGCCTGGAGCTCCCAGGGCCTTCAGGTATCAGGGAACAGGTCCCTGAGGATGTGCCAAGGTACAAACAGCTTTGAGAAAACTACTACAGGATGGAATCCTGACCCATTCCTCAGATGTCAGCACTCAAGTGACCTTTTCCATCTAATACAAGATCTGGCTGACTACTCAATTCAATTAGGTGTGCAAGAAAACCCCAGGCTACAGAGTCAAGTGAACTCTCAGCATGTCAGAGGCTCCTCTTAGACTGAACTGCAAGATGCCCATGCAAATACTTACCAGGCCAACAACAAACTCCTACTGGCTCCATCCCTGGAAGTGTTTGGGGCCAGGCTGAACAGGGCTTGGAACAACCTGGTCTAGTGGAAGGTGTCCCTGCCCATGACACAGGGTTGGAATCAGATGATCCTTCCAACCCAAACCATTCTGTGGTTTTAAACATGCAATGTTCTCAGGGAACTGCAAATCCTTTGCTGGCTGTCAGCCCCATTTAGATTTTGCCAGAAATAAACTATTCTCAATCAAGTTATCTAATGAATTTTTTTTAAAAATGAAATGCTTTTAGTTAATTTAATCCAAAGTAAGATTTTTAGAAAGAAAATAATTTTTCAAGAAAACAAATAGTTGAAAATTAAAAAAAAAGATATTGAGATTTTTCAATTTTTAATTAACAGTAAAATAAGGAATGATAAATTAAAAATGCTTTGCTGTTCTTCACAGAGTTTTGAATTATTCTTAAGTTAAATCACTTTAGTAGTGATGATCCCTCATTGTCTTCAAGATATATTGGAAAATTGCTTATCACCTGCCAATTGGAAAAGAACATCCTCAGTCACACCATAGCCACTGTACTGACTGAAAACATTCAGACTGAATTTCAACAACCAGGTTCTGTTTAGGACTGTTACAAGTATTTTTAGCAAGTGCATTTGTTTTCTAATGCAAAAAGGTATCAAGCACACATGACTCTTCTAATTTGTATCCTTCAGACTCCAGGTTAGTTTTGCACCAGGACACAGCCATAGTTTTGATGGAAATGGGTAAAACAAAAATCAAACCATTGTGTTCACAAAACCAGCTGGCCTTTGCAATGGGAACCAGGAAATGCTTCTTGGAGTTGTCACTTCATGATGAAGAACACAAAGATGTGACATCTCACATTCCCTATGTGGACAGCAGACAGCACAAGAATTCTTGGATGCCCTGGACACCCTCCCTGGTGAGGAGCCCAAGGAGATCCTGGTTCCTCAGAAAAACTAAAGGCTCAGACAAACAATCATGGAAATAAATGCAGACAAATTACTTTGTGAGTAAAGGCAATATGGAAAAAAGCAGCTGGCCAACCAGAAAAACCCCAACAAACCCAGGATTGGAAAGGCATTTTCCCCGAAATTAACTGGATACATCGACTCCAAGTCAAAGCACTGTAGAGATTTGAGCAGCCCCACTGGGAGTTTATGAGCACAATCCTGTGATTTACCTGTAACCAACCTTAACTCGACAATTTCTCCCACACATGGATGACTTCATTCCAAAGAAGGAGGAGGAAGGCAGGTCTCAACTCCTCACTGAAAATACAACTGTTGGCAGGAGCAGGTGGGACTCCACCTCGCATCCTCAACACAGTCCCATGCACTTCAAAATGCAAACTGAAATGTTTCAACTTGGTTTACCATGATGAGGAACCCAGAAGTGTCTCTCCTTAGTGGCCTGACAAGCCAAGGTTTTTCAGTGAGGGCTCCTGATCCAGAGGAGACTTCGCCAGGCTCAGTGCATCTTTGTCACACCTCACTCACTTCAAACCACAACTCCAAACCTCAGGAAGCTCACTCCATTTGCCATCCTACAGGGAATTTTCCTTCACGCTTTTATGCAGCCCTGTAGGCATCCAATGCACTTAGTCATACAATTAAGTGTGATTTTTTCCCTGAAACCAAGCTTGATTGGTGAAAATGCAAATAACTTTGAAAATTGCATTTCAGTGCAACAGATGTTATTCTTACTGTGTTCAAATACTTGGTTGAAATATAAAGCCTAATTTTCTCTCAAAAAAAGGGAAACATAACAGCTTCTAACAACAGCAAACTGTGATAATGAAAGTTCCGTAGCATGCGTCACTGGATTCCATTTTGGAACTGTGTAATGCACAGTGGTTTTGTCTCATGATTACCAAAGAATGAATGTCACCAATTGATTTTATTATTATATTAAGACTCCAGTCACATACAAATTCAAATCCATGACTGAAGACCTGCAGATGGGATATGACCACCTCTGTTCTAGCTCTCTTAATGATCTTTAAGAGAGTTGCATCTGTCTCTAGTAATGCGGGATATCTGCAAAGACCAGCTTCTCCATCAGACAACCTTTCTTTTGAAACATTAAAAAAAATTGTCTGCCTAGGATTACCCCATTTTAATTTTTAAAATAAGCATAAAAAATAATCATGAAACAGAATACTCTATTTAAAATTAGAGAAAAAATACTGAAAATTAAAATCATAGGGAAAAACATCCTTCTTTGTCACATCTCCTTTCCATGTCACTGTTGGGCTGGGAAAAGCCTGGCCAAAGTTACTTGGTGCAGATGAACACTCAGGACTTCAGATGTGAAAGTTAATTTGAAAAGACAGAAGTTGACAGCCTATACAATCAGTTATTTAGAGATCTAATTGAAATTGCTGATACAAGCAGGCTGTCACACTGTATTAAGAAACTTCACTATTACCAAAAATCAATAAGAAATCAATAAGATTAAAGTTTAATATGTACTCTAGTAACAGTAAAAAAGCATCAGTAATTTACAAGCAAGATGCTGCTCTTGCCAGGTTTAATCTCTGGATTTTGTACCACGTATGGAGTTCTTTAAATAACTGTGCTTGAAAGAAAAAATCATATCTGTGTGTATATATATAAAGAGATGAGAACTGTGCAGCTCTGTCTGCAGCTAATTAGCATCCTGGATGTCTCCACAGTACATGTGTTGACTATCTTTTCTCAGATACAAGCAATATCTGGGCTTCTGTGTTATTCAAATGAGGTAAATGCTGAACTTGTCTCTCACTTTTCCATTCTGCTAAAGAGGCATGGCTCATCTGCAAAGGCAGCTCCAGACCTGCAGACTCTGCTCAGGTGTGTGACACAACCATAAAAGTCAACAACAGAAGTAAATAAAAAACATGGGCCACCATAGAAGATACTGAAGTGTTTATATGTGCAAATAAAATACTGATGTTATGCTACTTCTGTAATTTCTCATGGCCATGACATTGCTACTGTCACAAATGGTACACTTTATAGTTCCTGTTTCCCTTCATCCTAACATTATTTTATATTTCCACAAACTTTGGTGCTTTTGAAACGCTGAAAAGCATTGCAAAAGGGAGTGAAATGCTACATTGAAAAAAAGTCAAGTGCAAGCACACTGGTTTGCCTGGAAATTCAGATTTAAGGATATTTTCTTGCACTTCCCAGCCTAAATACCTTGAAGCATCAAAAACCCTGCACTGACAGTCTCTTAAATCACCATTTCGAAGGCTAAGATGATTTTTGAAGTTTCCAAAGACCAGAAAAGCATGGGTTACCCTGCCTGGATGGAAATAAGGAGAATAAAGAGGCCGGGTCCTTTAAGTTTGCATTATCAAAGTTATAAACTCCAAAACTACTCATTGCTCCATCTATCAAATCTCACTTTGCACCAAAGCAAAAGGATGTGAAAACACAGCTGAGTGGTGTGGCAAAAGGAACCCAGCTGGGTGGTCACTCCCTGTGAATCCCATGGCTACTATTTCCAGGATAGGAATGAGCTCAGTGGAATCCCAGTTTTCGGAATTTTTTCCCAAGTTAGCATCACTCCTCTTCAGTTCCTACATTCCCCAGCAGATGCCAAACCCATGCTTGAAGGAGGGAAAGCTCACTTTCATTCCTTTATTGATCTATCAGACAAGAACTTAATCAATCTTCTTTATAAGCTATTAAAGCAGAGCAAGAGAAATGAACTCACCTGATACATTCAGCATTGATTGCTTCTTTCTAAGAAGGGAATGTCAGCCTTATCTGCGACTACAGCTGCGATTCAATTTCTCAGAAATAAGTTTTTCCCCTCATTAGCTCCCCAGAAACAGTGCAATTAAAAATGTATTTTAGACAAAACAGAGAATATAATCAAAATTAAATGAACACCACTTTCATTTAAGTTTCATTAGTTAAGTGTGTTTCAGAGAACACTGAAACCATAAGATGGGGTCCAGTTAAGGAAAATCTTTTAATGAAACATAAGCTGTGACCACCCTTTTACTAATTTCAGTAGAAATTCTGCATGCCAAGCAACTCCAGAACCCAACAAGAGGAATTTCCACTGTACTGGACCTATCAAAAATATAAACAAAAACCAAACCAACAACAACAACAACAACAACAACAACAACACCAACAACAACAACAAAAGTGGCAACCAAGCTTACTACAAAATTGACTGTATTCATGAGATTTTCAATATTCAGATTATCATTTTAGGTCATCTTTGCAAGAGCTAAAAGACTCTGATTTGCTGAACAGTGCCAAAATACTTTTATTAACAATATAACCTTATATTAGATACAACCATGTCCAGAGGAGCTCCTGGGAGCTGCAGTTCAAGTCCTTCCTCTGACTTTCTATGACTCAACAACTAAATCACCTTCCCTTGATTTCCATGCCTAATCCTCCCCTGAAAGGAGTTCAAGGGCTGTAGGAGGGTGGATGAATCATGGGAAGTGTAGTTTGCAATTCCAGAGCCAAATTCAGAAGAGGGAAAAACTGCTGCAAACCACAGCTCAGTTACAGGTCTTATCACCTCTGTTATCACCTGGTTTGTGGGGTAGCACCACAAAAAAAATAGGAAAGCAAATGTTGAAGTGATTGGAAAACAAACAAAACATTTCTGTTTCCAACTGCTGGGTTCTTTTGGGAAGAGGAGGTTTTGATGTAATTAAATTTATTTCCAGGTGTTCACCCTACCAAACATTGTGATAGTTGGTACCTTTCACACCATTTGAAATGGGAGCAGGGATCAAAATCAGGATTCCCACTGGATGGAGAGCATCGGGTTTTTCTTTGTTTTGCCAGGAGTTAATGCACACATTCCCCTAAACACAAGGAATTACCCCCATGACCACTGTCAATCTCCCAATCCAGATAAAAATGTGGCCTTTCTTCTGCTAAACTGTAGAAAAGAGCCTTCCTTTACTACAAACAATCTTTACCATGCAAGACACTGGAGCTGGGAGAAGGCACAACTGCCACGTGTCAGCAAATCTTCCTGGAATCTCAGATGGAACAGAATGGAAAGCATTTTGTCTTGCCAAACAGTAAAATAAAAATGTTGCTTGTGAGCTCTTTTATTTTTTTTTCCTTTCACTGGAAGGGAAAAAACAGCCTTTGCTATTAAGTGTGTCTATTTTCATGGGAAATCCTTCCATTTGCAATATCTGCATATCATGTTTAAATATCTCCCCGAGGAAGATATACCACTTAATAATGCTTCTGTTTATTTATTGCAAAAATCAAGAATAGCTGGAAGTCCATTATGAGAATCTTTTAGCAAATTTAATTAATTTGTAATTAATTTTATTGGTATTTATGAGAGAAATTTTTAGTCAGCATAATTTAGGCTGAAAATTACAATATTAACTAATATTAATTAAACAACAATGTAATAATTTCAATAGTTTAATTATTTTTAGATTAAATTACCTGCTAGTCAATTCTACACTGCTTTTGAAATTAATTAGCCAACTTAAGCATGCTCTGTATCCACTAATCTAGCAAGGGTAGAACATGATGTCTAAACAAGGCAAGAAATACTCCCTCCAAATGTCAGTTGGGTTGTCACAGTTAAAAAAACTACTTCTTAATCCTAATTTTAAATAAGACATGGTCTGTTTGAAGTTGGTGGCATGCTGCTTTTTAATCCTAATTTTAAACAAACTGTGTTCTGTTTAAACTTAGGGGCAACTTTTCAGGTAGTGCAGGGCCTTGGATTTTGGAGCTGCCTTTCCTCTAATCCCTTTCCAGCTCGTGGCTGTGTCACCTCTTATTGCTAAAGCAGAGTCAGGGTAACCTTACTATTTTTCACATGTTTGAAGTGAAAAGGGGCAAAGGAGAGGCACTTCACCTCCAAACTTAACAGGAGCTCCTAAATACTGCAGCACACATGTGTCTATCAGGTTATTACAAGAGATGTCCCCATACAGAAAAATGAGTTTTCCTGGAGCTAGAGCAGCCTTTCTCTTCCTTACACAAAGTCTTCTGAATAGGACAGACTCAGGAAAAACAACTTTTCTGTTTTTCAGCAGGCACTTAATGGGGAAAATGTTGTATATCTCCTTTCCACCTTTGGACCCTCCTTGGAATTTTCCATGAAGTGAAAAACCCTGAAAGCAGAATGCTTCTTCTGGTTCATCATACTTTGAGTTTCACTGTGATAATACTGTGCCTCTCACCATGTACAGCCAGTGACAAAAGAACAAACCTTACTGTGTTCAGTGCTTCCCTTCCCAAGCAACACTGTGATTTTATCCATGAGGAAGAGCCCAGCATTTGCAGGGTATGGATCCATCTGAGTTGGGTTTGAACCTTGGCCTCCTAAACATCAATATCACTTCCATTGATCTCTGGGTCACCCAGATGAGTACCAGAGTGAGTAAATATTTCACTCTAACAACAACTTCCATTCATCTGCTTATACTTCAGGCGTGGAAATCTGCTGACAGAGAATTAAGTGTTAGCCACAGTTCTCAAAAGCAACCGGTCATTTGGGGAAGCTGAGTTTTGTCTGCTGAATTTGGAGCTCCTCGAAGGGATGAGAATTTCAAGAGGCAGCTCTGCACACTCTGAAACTCAGGCTGGGATTTTTCTGTTATCAGGCCAGACATGAAACAGGTTTGGTCATGGCAAAGCTGTTACAGATATAGAAAGCAGAATATAAAAACAAACACTGCCCAAAAGGTGAAGTATATACTCAAAGCAGCAAATTACCTAGCAGGGCAACTCTTACTTTCACTTCCTTCAGAATTCCTCAATCAAATACCCCCATGGCCTTAAAGGAATTATACAGAATTAGTCCAATGAATAAAGACCAGGTTTTCAAATTTATTTGAGCAACTCCAACTTCTCAGGTGCTCTGAGAATTCTTACTGTGCATTTATTTAGACCTTGAAATTCCTAAGAATCTTAGGAAGTGTTGCAGGACCCACATTATTCCTCTGAATGTCACAAAGAGACCTACATAAATACAGGATGTTTTCCAGGGAAAAAACTGAGCCCAAAAGCTGACCTTTAAACAGAAACTGTCCCTGGTGCAGAGGGTCAGGTTGGCACCCAGACAGTTAAACTGACTAAGTCTGCAACAAAGGAAAAAATATTAGCATTGCTATCTGTGTAAACGACATTAGTAGCAAGACTGAATTATCTTCTGAATTATTTTATTCCAATTATATTTTGATATAATTCAAGGTCTAGTGATTTTTTTAATGTTTGCAGTCCCCCAGTTTAATACCAGAAAAGCAATCAGTCATTTGCTTCTCAGACACCAAGTGGCTGGAATAGTTTTCCCATCCATTTGAAAAATATACAATCTGTATTTGCCTTTAAGTATACATTAGATGACTATTGTAAGTGATTCATAATTGTTTTTAAATAGTTGAACTTATTTTAATATGTATTTGCAGTTATACAGTTATTATAATGTTCATGTTATCAGCAGTTTTTTTGGATTAACAAATTGTTCATTCATCTTTCAGTTTTTTAAAAGGGTGAATAGGAAAAAGATTAAAATGTACTTTATTAAAGCACATTTTATTATGTTGCTTATTAAAAACCACCTCTGTAACAACTGGTAATACAAAAAGCTGAAAAGATACCTAGAAAAATGTTCAAAATTATCCATTTGGAAGTCCAACACTCCTTGTATGTGGAAAGGCAACACAGGGACCAGCTCAAGACCCAGGTTTTTTAGCAGCTCAGTTTTCTGAGTGTTCCAAAGTTCCTCTTGATACAAAGGCACATTTGTTCTCCTAAATGTATGATTTTAAAGCAGCTTAATTTGATACTGAACAGCGTTTCTTTTCGATGGTTTGTGCTGCACATCCTGCCCTAAGTGCAGGTCTAAGCTGTAGAAGCATTTCAGTGGCACCCAGAAAGCTCAGAACAGAGGCTCAGAAACACCCCAGGTCAGGGCTCAGCCACTCCACCTCAGTGTGTTCCTGCTCCTCAGAGGTTTCAGTAAAAGTGAAACTGGTGGTAAGGGAAATGTTAAACACAAGGAGGAAACTCTAGCAAACGCTTCCCATTCCTCAGGTCTGCATAACTATGTCCTCCAACAGCAACCCTTCCATTGCTAAAATAATCTTTGATCCAAAGCAAAATTAAAAAGCAACTCACAAACTTACTATGCAGTAAAAACCACTAAATGATTCCATTATGGAATTGCTTAAATGTGTCCAAGCACAAAAGGTCCAGGATAAGAGACAGCCTGGCTGCTCCAGTAGGTGCAGGCACCTGATCCCTACTGCTTCATGCAGTGGGTATTGGAACAGACACCTGAGGAGCAGCCTGATGCAGACAGTATTTGATTTTGGGAAGGCCACACATTTTCTTTCTTACTGACATGAAGAAGCCCAACCTCATTGACTTGCAGAAGCCTTCCAGCCTTGTTTATTTTCCTTGGCATTTGGGAATGGAAGCGTTTTTGTGGGATCAAACATAGGTCATTACTGCCTAATGGCCATTTGTTAGTCTATACAAACTGAATTTGGCAGTTTCAGGTCTGACTCCTAATGGATGTTTGCCATTATTATTTATCAGCGGCAGCACACCTGACAACACTTTTAATGACTTTCTCAGGAGAGAAGTGAGGGCTGAATGGACCAAAGGAGGGAACCCTTTCAATCTGAGTGCTGGTTTCTCCAGCTGGAAGACTCTCAGCCAGGTAATGGGGGAAACAGGCCTCTGGTCTGCCCAATTTGTAAGAAAATTTGTTCAAACTTATCTTAACATAAGAGGACAAAGTGGGTAAGGCTGCACTGGGGGTCAGTCTGTACATTTACACAACATCCCTCCCACTCCAGGATCATTTTCACAGTTGCCTTGACATCTGTCTATAGCTCTGCAATTATTCATTTTGCCTTGTGCCTTCCTTCACCTCCAGGAACTGTTTCCATCTATTTCCTAACACAATGAGCTTCTCACATGCATATCCTTGATCCCCATCCTGATTTCAGACATGACCTTCTCCAGAATTCCAGGGTATATGCGCAGATAAAGAAGGCACCCCAAAGGGCACTCACAAAAGCACCTCCAAATTGATCCCCACCATTGATAATTGCATTATCGATTCAAAGTATCTATTATCCATCTTCTTTGGTTCTTTTTTCCTTATGTACTTAAGTAGCAAAGTTGGAAGAGAAGCTGGCTCCAGCAGACCCATGGTATCTTAAAAATTTCATTCTGTTTTGGACGGATCAAGGTATGGTCCTCAAGCCAATAAAACACAGCCAAAGAGAAGACCTACACAATGAGCTGCAGTGTTCATTACTCTCACTACTTCAACTATTGACTAATTTTGATTAAAATCTATGGCTAATTGTCTTTTAACATTTAGCAAGCATGCATTTATCTAAATCTTACAAGATCAGATGACACTGGATATGATCATCTGAAGCATAACTTTATTTTCAGCTCACTTTTGAAGCTCACATAATTTTGTAAAGAAGCATTTTGGAAAAGAGGGCCGTGGCCATAAGATCCCCTGGAGCATCCTTCCCTTCCAGGCTGGAGAGCAGGCAGGCATCTCCTTGGAAGAGCTGACCAAACACATGCTTCTAAGCACAGTGTGGATATGGAGCAAGCTGCTGGCTGAACACGTGGGAATAACCCTGACCCAAACCAAAGATTTCCTGCCTGGAAGTGGAACTGTGTGAACAGCCATATTTTTATTTTCTTGCTCTGTGCCTATTTTGGTAAAACTGGTATTTTTCTGAACTTACACAGTGATAAGAGTCCCTAGGAAAACAAAAACCAGAAAATAGCAATAACAAAACATTAAAGTGGGAGAAGAATTCTCAAAGCTATGAATATAGTTTGAGAAAAAGTTACGGTAACTTTTCTTTTGAAATGTGTAATGCAGCAATTTAACTGAAACATTTCTATTTAAAAATTCCACCTTAAAATCTGTTGGGATTTTACATTTTGGACAGCCTAAATTCTTCTCCGAGATGGAACTCCCTTGGATTGCAGCTTGAGTAGGACATTCCCATTTCTGGTAGGATTAACAGCACACTAATAAGGCAAAACTGCTCCTTTATTGTGATGACTAAAATTTCTCTGTAGCCAACAACCCAACAATACTGGCATGTGCTTAGACATTTGTTGATTGCATACTGTATCTTGTCCTGGAGGCTTGTATACAAACAGGAAAAATTTTAGAAATATGTTGTTATCACAGCAAGTGAAAGGCTTGGTTAAGAAATGAAGTTTTTAGTAAAAAAAGAAAAAGGTTATTATGGGTCTGCCATCTATCAGGTTAAAAGTCTAGGCAAAGCATACATTCTGTTTACACAAAAATACATTATTGATTTCTAGCAGTTCATTCATTTGCATAAAAAGTCTGTATCTAAATAGGATCTTCAGTTTTAAGCCATATGTACTAAGAGCTTGACAGACTAAATAGTATTTAAAAGTGTATTCCTTACATACGGCAAAATGGAAAATATTGAAGTTCTGCACTGCAGAAAACAGAAGATTTTTAACAATGTATAGGAAAACGCATCTGTTAGATTTTACCTGTTCTCAAGGCACCAGAGCTGCACACTTGAAATGCATCTCCTTTCAACAGCTTTGTAGATTTTGTACCATAATATCACTTCAGACATTTGTTTGAAGGCAAACAGCAACTCTGTTTTAGAAGCAAAGCCATTTAAATCCCATCCAGTCCCAGATTTTTGCATCCAATTCCTACTGTGATGCCTACAAGTTTCCCTGGTAGAGAACAAAACAATGCTGCTCTACAGACAGACATGTACAGAAAACTTTAAGAAAATGTTCTAAGGTAAACAAATGAGGTTAAAGAGAACAGCAATAGAGACACCCTCAAGATTTATTTATTCAAAACAATAGTTTATCATCTGTTCCTACTTCTGAGCCACATATGTGCACACTCCAGAGTGAGCAGAGGGGACGGCAAAACACAGTTGCTGCAGTTTGCTCTTGGCTTCCAGGAGACCTTTGAAGCTTCCATCCTGGAGACAGCAAAAACACAATCACAGAGAGGTGCCAGGTTTGAAGCCAAGGTCTCCTCACTACTGACTTATTTCTTGGTCCTTCCTCTCCTGGCTTTTAATTATCTGAGGATTCCCACACTTAAGCTCTGAAACTTCATTTCAGTGAATGTGATGCAATTTTTCTCTTTCTCCTATTGCTCTATCTTTTAAAATCTTTTGCAAATATGGTACAAGACACCAAAATGAGGGGTGACACAGCCAGCCTGCCTTTGGAGTACACTGACATGGATCTCTATGACAAGGCCTGGATCAGAGAGAGACAAAATAAATATTTCTGGGAACAGCACTGGCCAGGGACTCATTTTAAACTGGAATGAAAGTTGCAAAGAGGAACTGAAAGAAATGAAAAATGCAAAGTCAGTGGGAGATCCCAGGGTGCACAGCCTTTCTGAAATTAAGCTCCATTTGCAGACACCTGAAAAGTCTTAGCAAAAACAATGTCCCCCAGAACTTGGAAAAGCTGTGTTTTGGTAACCCAACTATGCCACCAGCAGCTCATTCCAAACAGCTGAAGAAGTGAGCTCCACAGCCGAAATGAAGCAGCTGTTTACCTGCAATGCAAGACAAAGCTGTCGTTTTGATCTATGAAATAGAGTGGCTGAGAGGAACAGATTGTGTTCGAGCTGGGATAAACCCTCAGCTAACTCACTCTCACTCACATCCTGTGTCATCTGAGCCCAAGCAACTCCAGTGGAATGGAAATACACAAATGTGAGTGGCACCCAGATATCACTCAGAATTCCACATTATCTCACTTTACCCTCCTAGGAAGAGAAAGAAGTATTTACTACTCAGAGAGAAAGAAGCTGACCCCATTCAAAGACCTTCAGGTCCATCCCTGCAAGATTCCTCAAGCAAATCAAGAAAACCTTTATGGATACTTTACCAGTATTGATCTAGAGATCAGCTGCCTTAGATAATAATGCTGTGTCTGTACCAGAGCCAGACCTCAACCCAGAGACGTGCAGTGAGAAAAAGACACAGGAGTTCATTCACACAGAGCCACTGTAAAGCTTGGACATGAAGGAATAAAATAAAACTCTCACTGTAACCTGCCATAAATAAATATTCAGAGGGTTCTGTGGCTGTTCTATGCCACAAAACTATCATTAATTTCAAGCACACCCTCCTGTTCAGTGCTATTGAAGTCCCTTCTACTGACCTGCCTGATAGTCTTTCAAAATTTAAACACTGGGATTTTTAAACAAATCCATTGAATTTCACTGGAATTTGGGCACTCATATTCTTTAATCTGCTTTCAATATATCAGTCATAGTTCCTTAATATTTAAATATTTTCTGTCATTTATTAACTCCAGAAATAATTAGGGAAAAAACAAAAAAGAGATAAAGAAAAACCCCATCCAGCAAGTTTTAAATGACCACACAGGCCACTGTGGAAGAGTAAACACACAAGTTCCTGTTTAGGACTGATCATATTATCGACTTTGGAAGGATTTACAGGTCTCAGCTGCTCGTGTTTCTGTACCACACTACATTACATTTATGTGTACCATTGCCCTCTACAGGATGGAATCCGGGATTTATGTAAGTGTTGCAATTATTTTGCTTTCTAGGAGCTCACAAAGCAGCACATCTTTAATTCCAGAGGTGGAAGACTGTAATTTTATCACAGAAGGTTCTAGATTCCACACCTGATAACATATTCTGTGATATAAAGAGCCAACCATGAATACAGAGTACTGTGCACTGATGAGCTGTACTAATACATACAAAAATATACTCAGAATCATCCCTTCAGAGCACAAATACGATTGTAAATACAAATGCAGAAAGCACATTTACCTCCCAATAATGGCTCTCTTTCTACAATCAGTTATTTTATACAGGACATATTCCATAAGCACTTTAGAATATCTAGATTATTTTTTAAATATATCACATTTTAAAAATGTGAACTGTGAAAAGCATTTAAAATATACTAGAAGAACCCTGCAAATTACGGTCTAGCATTCTGAGAGCACACTTCTGGCATTTTATTTCACCATTATTTGCATTTACAAAGCAGCAGCAGCAACTCTGGTTACAGAAAAAGAAGATGGTTAACTTTTACATGCTATTACTTACATAATAAGCCTATATTTTCACTGAAAGTTGGGCCTCTGGGCACACTTAGAATATTGGAAAAGGTCCAGGGTGTAAACAAAACCCGAGGTATGTTTATAAGTACAAATGGACACCGAATGAGATCTCAGCAGAGCAAGTGAGAAATTTGAAGACTAATTTCAAAAAGGGCAAAATTCTCATGGAATTCCCATCTGAAATTTCCATCTTCACAAAGTATTTATCTCTGAACTTTAAAGTGCACAAAAAGGAGTTTCAGCAGAAACACTGAGATCGTCTCAATTTCCATCATTATCAGAACTATCATGTCTTCAGTTTCATTAATTTTCAGATTTCAGATTAAATCAAGGGATTTTTATAAAGACAGACCAAGAGGCCACTGCTTCAGATTAGTTGTTAACAAGGTTCGATTTATTTAAAATTAAACTTAATTGTGTAAATCTTATGCATAAAAAAAAAATTGAACAGATACAGGTAGGCCTTATAAAACATGATGAGATGTCCTTATCAAGGCTTTTGCCTGTGTCAGTTGTAAATAGAACTTTTAAAATTATTATTCATCTTCCTTTTTGTTAATTACAGAAAAGGAGAAATATTCTTTATGGAAAGAAAAGTTCTTTTAAAAAGACATTTAGAAAAGCATTGAACAAGACATTAATAACAAACTGAAAGGATAAGCAGAATGGAAGTCTGAAAAATTCTATATTTGTATTATACAGGCATTGTTTTCCTTCTTGGCACCTTATTTTTCATGTACATAAAGAGAACACAAGCTACAGCAGGGTGAGACAAAGATCAATGCTGAATGTATTACTTGGCATTGGTCAGACTCAGTTTAATAAGAAAAGAATTGATCCATTAAGCTAAACCTAATTCTTGGCCGAAAATGGTTGAAATCTCTTCTTTATACTCCTAGCTTCATAAAGACCTATAATATTCAGAAGAAACAACTCAGAGCTGAGTTTAATAAGATTAAACGTATTGCAAATATACTTAACAAGAATCTATCAAGTTGTTAATGATTACTATTAATATCAAACAATTTTTGTATAGAATTTTTTATTAGAGTGGTTGTAAAATATAGTCATGTGAAATGCAATATAAAAAGAGGTTTAGGTAATTCGTAACAGCTACAATTGCAGAACCAAAACCTTAACCTATAAGATACAGTAATTTATTTTATCAATCCAGTTTCTCATACAAGTACAATTCAATTTGTAAAGTATTTAAGTGCCAGTCATTAATACTGTATAGCAAAGTGCAGAAGGACAGCATCTACTGTATGTGATTGTGTTATTCTATGTGAAGAGACTGCAAAATAAATTACTTTTCCTGTCAGCAAGGCTGGAGCCCTATTGTTAAAACACAACTTCAGATTTCTATGAACTGCTCTACAAAGCCCCATTTCGTGGCTCTGACAGCTAAAAGCAACCCTTGGTGCTGTGGGGATACCCTGTGCTGCCAAAGGGACACAGTGACAGCCACCTCCCTCTGCCACTCCTCACTGAAAAGCAGAGGTGCAGCACCAGAGCCCATCCCAAAGCCTCTGGGAGGGCCCATCCCGCAGCACGGCATCGCTGGGATGCACCAGCGAGGAAAATCCCCACCTTGGGAATACATACAAGAATAAGAGCAGGAATTCTGCTTCACCAAGACAGACCTGGAATCTATTCAGCAGTGGTTACAATCCAGTTACAGTTTTAATTAAGATGACAACGTGGCAAAAATACAGGCGTACAAAAATCAAACCCCTGAATTCAGCGAAGAGAATTATTGAAACAGTGAGTGAGGGTGGATGGAAAACAGCACTGGAGGAAAAGACAGAGAAGGAAATGTAAAGTACTGAAAGTCAATTATTACATGCCCAAAGGTGAGATGTGCTGTCTGGCATCAGAACCTTGTGTGGTAAAATATATCTTGAGAATGAAGAGAGAAATAAAAGAAAATTATTTTATGAAAAAGGCATATTTAAGGTACAAAAATAAAGATAGAAAAGACAACTAGAAAGATTATAGCATGCAGTTAAGAGACTGACACGCTAATAAGGAAAGCAAAGGGGGAAAATGAAAGGAAAAGTTCACATAAGGTGAGGAAATTGTAAATAAAGATTTTTTCTTTTCAAGCACATAAAGAGCATAAGGTCACTGAGAGAAACAGAAGCACACCTATGAAATGGCAAATGGCAGTTTACTAACAGGAAGGAGAGACTGCTTAGAAATGAACTCTCTATTTTATTGTACATAAAACAAGGTTGGGACTGATGACAGGATCAGATGTAAATTTCCTGGGGGAGGAAGAATAAACACCAAAGAAAATCAGTAACACGCCAGAACAGCTCATCAAGAAATTAGAAAGTCTGAAGGTTGACATAACTCCAGGAATAGACAGAATTAATTCAGAGCTCAGAAAGATATGTCAGAAGAGATTGAGAAATCATTAGCAGATATATTTAACACCTGGTCAGAATATGAGCTGGACTCAGGAGAGGTTAGTGATAACCACAATCTAGAAAAATACCAACCCTTGACTTCACAGCCATGTCAGACTCTTGAAACATTATTATTATTATTATTATTATTATTATTATTATTATTATTATTATNATTATTATTATTATTATTTCAGGAAACAATACCATTAGGAGTTTGTACAGCTGCAAGAGAAACTGCTGGCACAGCTCACCAAAGGGATATCAAGCCTAAAGATACCCTCAGCACTTTTAAAAGAAGAATGACAAGTTACTGATCACAATGGAATATATGGGCGGCACATATTCCACACTCTCTGGAAAAGCTTCTGCTACATTAATACACAGAAAACTCATCTACAAGGTCAGGAAGTGTAGGAACTATCAGTAAGATGACAAAGTATGTTACAAAGAGAAACACTGGTCAGCTCATCAATGAAAATAAACGTGAGGAAATTCAGTACACTCAGAGAGACTGAAAACCTGGCAGAGCAGAGGTGTAGACAGATTCATTCAGGGTAGACAAATTTATGATAATAAAAGTAACAGCAAATAACAAGCAAAGGGGATCTACCCTTGGAAGGTGTTAAGTTCAGGTCTCTCACACTGATGTACTTCACTAATTTCAAATTTTTCATTGTCTGTCCATGATGACACAGACATCTCCACAAGAAGTTCAAGCTAATACAGAATCTAAAAATAGGTTAAAAAAATTTTTAAAGCTTTCTAATACACATTTCCAAGAACTGTATCTCTCATCAGCCTGTTAATTTACTGAATTTGACAGATGCTTCTAAAATCTCTCTCCAGAATTAAAAAATCTTGACTACCCTAGATAGCGGCATTTCATCTGCAAATTATCTTCAGAGTTCACCTGATTTTAAACCATGACACTGAATAACACAAGCCCTAATCCAACTCAACCAGCAGCATCATTGGTATAAGCCTCAACTTTATTACTTTAGCCACAATTCTTGGATAGACTTGAGCATTCCAGTAAATTTGAGATTAGATAGATTCTATTTTTCTTTTAAATAATGCATGTTGAATTATACAAATCACAAACTACTTGCAATGGAATGCTTTTTTCAATCAGGCACATTTTTTAACTTCCAATTTTCCAGCACAGTAGCTGGTTTTGAAGGGAAGTGATATTAAATGATTACCAACATATTAGCTGCATGCAGTGGAATGGGGCAGTAATTGCTACAGAAATGGGGAACTGACAGTTAAAATTGAAATGTAGCATGAGGTAAAAAAAGGAAGATGATTTCTAAATTTCACTAGCCCTAGAACAGAGACCCTTTTACAGGTGCAGGTGGGCAGGTAACATGTTCAGAACAAAATGGGATGAGGGAAAAACCACTTATATTTTTAATCCAGTTACTGTCAATCTAGAAAACAATCTCTTCAACTAAACACTTGATTACCTAACTCCAAGCCTTGATATATAAATTCTCTTATACCTGTGAGATGATGTGTTTTCTCCTTTACCTCCATTTTGGTTTTTCTGCTGTCTACTTTATACATTCCTCCCTAATCAGCCACAGCTGCCATTGGCCTCAAGGCAGGATGTCATTCAGTGCTTTTAAAAGTATTGCTTTGAAGCAGAAGAATGAAGATGGAATTCACACCTGTTTGGTTATTAATGCTTCAAGAGATTTGCCATAAATTCCTTTAGAAAAGCAAAAATTTGATATGCAAAATTAAAAAAAATACTAAAGAAATATAAAAGGTGTGACATTCAACAGTACTTAGTTGGCCTAATTCTGTTAAAAGTTTGACTTCAACAGATGCTGAGTTAGGCCAGCACTGAGCACAGGAAAAATCATTCCATACAGAATGAACTCTGATCAATGAAGGTTTATTTTTTATGACTTAACAGCTTGTGAAAGGAGCACATTGACAGCTCTCTGTTTCTCTACATAGCACATCTCATCATGAACCAGTGCAGCAGCAGCTTCTTGATGAAATTAAGGCATCTCACACCTATCCTTTAGAAGTGAGGAGTCTTTTCTCCATGCCTGTCCAGTCAGAGGAGAAAGCTACCAAGATGGATATGAAAAATGGGGAGTTCTGTGATTAATACCTTTCAAGCAGACTGATCACATAAGACATGGTATGGCCAGCTGACAGTCACAGCTTTTAACCAGGACTGAGATGAAATGAAATGAAATTACATCACTAGTTTTTGGAAAACTTTTTGTATCCAGCACCAAATTCTCAGAGTGAGAAAACGATTGAAAATCTTAGGGAAGAAAAAACAAACCATGGTACAAAAACCTTAGAGACCTCTGATGATGACATCTGTGATTTCTATCATGCCCATGATGTTTCACTTACTGCAGTTTTTATGGACTGATTTAGTCCTTATAGATGGAAAACAAAAAGGAGAGCCCCAAATCCAATAGTTATCACATACCCTTTGTCTCTTCAAATGAAGATGTTAAAGCATCCCAGGAAAAGGTCCTGGGAAGTATCACTGCGACAGAACACGTGTTTGCACTGTATAGGAGGTGCAGGTGGGGGATAGGAGAAATTGTTAGTTAAAAGGACCAAATAAGGGAAAAAGGAAAAGAGAGAAATTATGGTAGAGCTAATAATACACCTGTTATACAGTGAATGCTCTTGCATTTATTCCATTTGAAATCTGGTACATTATTGTCTATTTTGCTTTTTAATTTTCAGCATGGTCTCCTTCAGTGGTGCTCGTGTTGAACTCGGGAGTTCCTTGTTTCAAATTGTAGTGGAAACCTCATTTTGAACAATTTAGTCAGGCAATGAAGGAAAGCTGGAGGTAGTCAGGCAGCAGAAGTTTCTGCTATACCTTAGCATGCTGTCCTGATTATGGAGCTATTACAGTGTGCTGTTCATAGAAATCAAGGAATTTATGAATCATTAAAAGGGGCAGGCGATAGAGAAGCTATTATAATAGCACTCAGAAATATTACAGGAACTATCACAAAAGCTACAGTGTTAATACCATTGACTTAATATAAATGTATTTGTGAAATTATGTGATAGCTGAGGATGTGGAAATGCCAAATTTTCAGCTTCAAACCAGTCACTGGCATGTGCACATTTTTGATATATGGCTACATTTGTACAAAACTGGTTTGGGGGTATAAAAACTGCACCAGAGGTCATTAAAAGTGCACAGTGACTGTGTAAAGACCCTGGGCTGCAGCTTGTGAAAACATAGGCTTGGGAATATTAATAGACCTTACAGTAAGTTCCTCATTTCCTTATCTTTTGCTCAGAATTGCCCAGTGTATTAAAAGTATATCAGGTGCCAGACTTACCAGCCCCTAATGACACCAGCGGCCAATTCCATGCACTCTCCATCTCTGAGAACAAGACTTCTTACTTTATTTTTTTCATTCAACAATGCACCCATAGAACAACAGTGAAGCATTTTTCTTTGTGTGTGTAAACGTCACATATTCAAAAGTTAGGATAGAAACATTTGGGGAAAATCCTTATTTTGGTTGTGTGAATACCTAATTTTTCAAAGTCTGACTTTTTGAACTTCAAATGTGTCTCCTGGAAACCTGAGCAACTCATACTTAACATGCACTGCTACCACCACCAAAGGCATCTGTGTTCGTGTTGATATTATCACTTTAGATGCATGACCATAAAACTACCAAGACCAAACCCAGAACTATTCAGCTTGATTTTAAAAATGCACATCCTTTGAACAAAAGCAGTAGATATTGAACACGACTTAAGACATTTCTTACATGTAAATAGAATCTGTTGTATCCAAAAAATTGCTGATTTTTTCCTGGTCATTCTTACACCTATAATTTTAGTTGACTGTTTAATTGACTCAGTGGGGCAGAACCAGAGCTATTCTGCTCTGCTGCTATGGCAAGTTCCTAGCCATGGTCATTTTGGCTCATAGGACACTTCCTGCTCCTCTGTCAGCCCTTACCTCATTCCCTGTGCTTGGTATTTTCCCAACATCCTTTAAAACAAAGGACGCAGACTCCATGCAAGAGGCACCAGATGAACTGCACTAACTGCAGCCCAATTCCCTTTTCTCCTCTTTGAACTAGAGAGGCCTCAGTTCACTAAGGGGGTCAGCTTGGCAGGCCATTAGCACAGCTGGGAGTGCCTGCACAACACCTCCCCACACTGCTCTCACTTGTTAGAGCTGCAGCCAAAGCTCCCTTGCTTTGATGACCACTGAAATTCATCAAGTTCAGCTCTCAGAACACATTTAAGACAGAAGGAAAGTAAGTCTCTTGACCAGTCTGCACCATCTTTTCTTGACTAATGCATGGGGGAAATGGGCAAAATTCCTCAGTTCTATGTTACCTATGTCACCTCCTTCCTAGGACACCTGGGGAAGGTCCTTTAGTTCCTCGAAGTCCCAATCCATCCACCTGCAATACAGACCTTCTTGCCTGACTGTGCTGTAGAGAGGCCCAGCCACTTCAGTATTATATTTACAGATCCTTCAATTTAACAAGGTTTAAAGGACCAAGAAAAAGAGTATTTAAAGGCTGCTCATCCATTTCTTGCAGTGTTCCTCAGCATCAAATGCAAAATGTTGGCCTGTATAGAAAGGACACTGCTGACATTCAGACCTTAAAGAACAAAAAAGAAATTTTGGGAAGTGTGTGGAAGGAGGTGTTCTCTGCCTGAGAGGAGTCATTTAGTCCCTGACAAATCCCCAGTAATAGTAAGCTGTAGTTTTACTCTTCATCCTAATTGCTGGGACAGAGGAATTTATACATATAGGTTTTCACAATGTTTTGTCTCAGAAATATTTATCATTCTAAGAGGCAATAGATGACATTCCATAATGCTACCTCTTACTGTAGTTAACACTGCAGGGAAGAAATCTGTCTCTGTCCTCAAGTTCCATTATAATAAAAAAAGCAATAAAAGAAAACTAACAAGTGCATATAAAGTAAATAACTATTTCTGACAAATATATATTTGTCATCATAGCTGCCAAGTGATGTAATCACTTGCTCTTCCATCACAACTGAGGACCACCACAAACCAGTAATAGCAACAATTTATTTTTATATAGCACATCACATTTTAATCTGAAAGCTCTCTGCAGAACAAGGGCAAGGTGGTGAGGGACCACAGCCAAAACCTGTCCTACAGCAACCTACAAGAGAGTCAGTAATTCAGTGCAAAAAACTGTCCTAGTATGAGATTTCAGTCTGTCTGGATAATCTGTTTCAGCATTTGACCAGCCCACCACTATAAATTCTTCCTAAAACCTAATCAGAATTTTCCCTATTGCAGCCCGTGCCCATTGCCTCTTCCCCTTTCACTGAGCACCTCTGAGGAAAATCTGGATCTGTCTCCTTAAAATGACACATCCTCTCCCATCACATACAGGAAGACAGAAATAAAGTCCTACTTTAGTCTCAAATCTAATTGTTCAAGAACATTGCAAAATACCATGTGAGACAACTTACTCTACCAAATTTATGTATCTCTAAAGGAAAAAAGTGTTGTGTCAATCCAACTGGGATTTTAACTTTTCGTAGAAACACTTTAGATAGAATTACTCATTGATAATTGATGAATTTAAATTACTTCTGACAATTAACAAAATTACAAGTGCAAAGTCCTGCTTATTGGCAAATAAAATGTGCTGGAATCTGTCTGCCTTCTTCATGTAATATTCCCTGTGCTGGCTCCCCAGTGGGATTTTTCACAATAAAACAAGCTGGTTTGTGCCCAAAAAGCATGTGATAATAAAGCTTTCCCGTGTAAAGCTTATATTGTGCAACACATCTTGTTTATTTGTGTAAACTTATATTGTGCACTTGTGGATGGCTCCAACCTGAGGTCAGAATTCTTAGAGAACTGCCACAGTTCCATGAACACAAAATCTTTCCTTAGCAATAAAACATCCCAGGATTCCTGGCAGGTGCTCTGCCTGCAAGGATGGATGCCATGCAAATCCCGAGGGCTGGGAGAAGGGAATGCTCTCAGCATTCACCTGGTGAAAAGCTGCACTCCACAAAACCTTCAAAGAATGTGACTAACTCACAGGCACAAGGTGCATATGGAAAGATGACAGCTCCTGTATGTTAGCTCAAGTGGAAAGCTTGGAAGTGCTACAAACTCAGCAAACATTGATGTGTGTATGTTTTAATGGAAAACAGAGTAGAAAAATGACACAGCAACTGATCTTGACAGTTTTGCAGGGATAATGCTTCCATGAAGAGCATTGGTTATTCCCACTGAGTGCCACAGGGTTGTCCAACAGGAGACAGAGGTCCTCTAATTTTTTATTTCTCAAATGCAAGAATTTGTTGTGGAGAATTCAAGACTGAAGTTGCTTTTAAATGTAAACCACTTAAATATGGTTCCTACATGATCTGAAACTATTGCTCCGATTTTTTATTCTCTAATCCCACACATCCTTTGTTTTCATTAGCAGGTTCAAAGACTGAACAGTCAGGTAATGCAATTTATCTGTTGTACACAGGTAAAAGGCATCATGGAAGAGGTAAGAACTAGGCTCCTGCTATTTAATCACTTCTTTTATCACCTTTGTAATTTTAACAAAGGATTGATATTGCTATTGCTATTGATATTGACTTTCCCTATGGCCTCTAACCAAATAGCCAAATGTATGCATTGGTGTCAGTAACAACATCTGTGAGGATCTACAGCAAAAAATAGCAGAAGTGTATCTTGTTGAGGATTTTCCTTCTCTGTGAGACTCAATTTCTCCATATTTCACTTGACAAAAGCCTTCTTTATTTCTGATCAGATATTTCTTTACCCAATTTGATGCTGTAATGCTCACTGTGAAGGAAAGACAAAACCTTCAGTCCTTTACCTAGTGCTTTCAGTCAAAACGTGTGCCCAACAATTGAATACCCTCGTTAAAACATACCTGCATATTTCATTACGTTTATGGCAAGGCTTAAATGGGGTTCCCAGCAGCTCAGATTCTCTTAACTCCGATGTTTTAATGAAACCAACAGTGGGGATCAAAGGTTTCTCTCATACTCTGTTTCCTTACTAAATGCATAAGGTCCGGCTGAGCTAAATGTCACATTCTGACTTGCTTGATTTAGCCCTGCTATTTAGTAGTAATTATGGACAGAAGTCTCATTTAGGTGTATTGATCCAGTCTTTAACATGAGGAATAAATTCAGCAGCTGAACTATGGAAAACACTGGATGAATTCTCAATTCATGGCTCTCCACAAAGAACAAAAGAGCAGCAAGGCATTTGCTGTAACACCAATTCTCACACACGTATGACTGGAGTTAAACATGTTAAAAAAAGCTCCTCCTCGGGGAGAAGCCACAGCACAAGCAACAAAAAACCTGTGGCCCATCAATAAAGCCATGGAGGAGGAAGGTTCCAATCCTGCCTCCATGGAAGGCAGTATCCCAGTTCTGGGAAGCATTTAATCATATGTTTCGGTCCATCAGAATTCATGAGAGTCCTTAAGTATGTGCTTATTTTTAAAAGATGCTTAAGTGCCATTGATTTCAAGTACATGTGTAAGTGCTGTCCTCAATATAAATGATTTCTGAAACCAGGGTTGATGGGAGTTTTATCACTGATTTTAATAAGAGCAGAACAAGAACTGAAGAATTTAAGAATCCTGAATGCTTATCCAAATTGAATGTCTACATGACAATAAGGGAAGTATAATCATGGAATGTTGCATATTTATATTTCTGCTACCTAAGTAAAGAAATTCTGAAATTAATGAAAAATCCTAAGCTCCTCATGCTCACAAAAGACATTTACCACTGAAGGGATAAGAACTTCTCAATCTCTGTATCACACTAAATTTTTACCTTTACGCATATTTTCCTTTTTTAGAGGTTTGTGGAGGGGGTTTTAAAGACTAACAATAGGATTTTCTGGTTAAATGTACTTCTTTTTTAAGTTATAAAAAAATCCATAATATAATTCTATGGGAGTTACCATAATAGACTGTAACAGCTGCTATGGTCTATTGTGTAAATAAGTAATTACAGAATTTACAGACTATCATGTAAATATGTAATTATGGACTTTTTAAAATGTGCATTATTTCCTCGATAGTCTATCGTTTAAATATGTAATTATGGACTTTAAAACATGTATTATTTACTCAGACTGCAACAGCTCCTTGGGACAGAGCTGTTCTGGCCTATTGGGTAAACATGTAATTACGGAAATTTTAAAAATATGTATTATTTATTTGCCAGTGGTGCTGTCAATACATCATGGCAGCCATTTGGAAGTGGGTATCATATAGTCAATATTCTGTCAAGTTTTCATGAGTCACTTGAAGTAATTCTCTGCATGTTCTAGTCTGGTCCAAGGGAAGAAACACTCCCAAGTTACGTGCTTCTGGGGTGGTTTAATCCCAGAGGAATCCTGGTTTTGTTCTGGGTGACCACTCCACAATGAGAATCCCAGTGCTGGAAGTGGGCCTGATCCTTGCAAACATAATTCTTGATCTCAACTAAAAGATCAAGGGAGGAACACCCACAGAACACAATCCATGGTTCCACTTGCATCC
Organism: Chaetops frenatus; assembly: GCA_013400775.1. Taxonomy (NCBI): domain Eukaryota; kingdom Metazoa; phylum Chordata; class Aves; order Passeriformes; family Picathartidae; genus Chaetops; species Chaetops frenatus. The sequence goes on from VZTR01015106.1 coordinate 858,065, forward strand.
CGATTTCTGTGCATCTTAAGCACTAGACAGGTTGGAGCAAACAGTTATGCAATTTATGAAGTGTTGCATTTTTGTAATATACAGAAGTATTAATTCCAGAAATGCTTCCAATAACAAGAAAATATTCTTCAAAGTGGTGGGAGAAACTTATTAAGGGGGTTTCACTCTTCCAAGATGGAACTTCAAAGACATTATTATTCTGAAAAAGGGGTAATTACCATTGCCATTAAATATTTATGTTTCTAAATTACCCATAGGCCCCAATCAGAGACAAATTCTAGGTACTCTGCAAACATTTATGGATATCCCAACCTCAAAGACTTCACAATTTGAGAAATATTTTTGAATATATTAATACTCTATAGAATGCTTTTTAGAAGCAAAATGAATGTGGTCTTAGGCCAAAATGTGTGCACTGAGTTTATGATCTGCTGTGTCTGCATCTATTTACCAATAAGTCTAATATTTAGGCATGATTTCCCTAATAGACCACAGCTAAAAGCAGAACCAGAATAACTTATTCTTGTAAATATATAGGACAGTTATGTAGCATGGGACTGTGTTACACTACAAACAATTCTATCCTTACATTGGAAATAGGAGTGGAATTGTCATTTACCTAAAATTATCCCCTCACCTAGAAAAGGAGAAAGAAGAAAGAGAAAACTCAGAAAAGAAAAAATACGGAATATTGCCATAGTAAGGTATACTTAATTATTCATTTTTACTGATGTCACTTTCTCCACAGTCTCCAAGCTTCGTGTAATAATAAAGCCCTAAGAACTGAAACTAAATAGAAAACAGCAAGAGTGCTGAAAAAGCTAAAATAATTCCCATCCTGATGAAAGGTGGCAGAGCCTTGGCTGGAGTTAGACTGAGTCCAGCTAAGTCAGGTGAACCCTTTGGGCTGGGTCTGGACTAACCAGTGCAAGGCTGGAATGTGACTTCGGAGGAACAGGGAAGAACCTGGGATTGCTTAGGCATGAGAGGGGATGACTGGCAGGGACACACTGAAGTTCTCTGGATATGTGAGAAGACAGAAAAGAGTGAACAGACTCCTCGTTATGTTCAATTTAGACAGAACAAGTGGTAATGAAGTTCAATATGCCAAGGGAGATTTAGGTCAATGGGGTGCCCAGGAAGAGTGCAAAATCTTTGTGGTTTCTAAAGCTGGAGTGAACAAACTTGCACCAATGATGGCACGGCTATCCTGCCTTTAAGAAAGGAAGACAGACTCCCCATATCCTTTCCTGGCTGGTTTCTACAGGGCTTTTTGATCCAGAACTGACCACAAGCCATAATCTTATGCCTAAAATGCAATGAAACACACTGAAATTTTAACAATAAATAACTCAAAAAACAAACAAACAAACAAACAAACAAACAAACAAACAAACAAAAAACTAAGAAGAAGAAGAAAAAGAAGCTGAATCATATGGATCGTTCATACAGTCTAAATAATGTGTATTTCAAGATCCTATTTCATATGAGTTCTCCTGAAGAGGAATGTCCTGCCCCCTACCCAGAGTCTGGCAGCCCATACTAAAAGAAAGCTCTGAGAAAGGGCCAGATTGCACCAGGTTGTTTTGAACTGTAAGAAAGCGATGTGTGAGAAGACACTTTCTTATCTCTGTATATGTACCATGAACATATCTGTTATTTTCAACTTTAAAAAGGTCACAGTTTATTTCAGAAAGGTAGAATAAATTTGTTTCATCGCAATCTATCGTTCATTTAGCAAGAGAAAAAAGCTGGCAAGGAAATGTATGGGAGAAAGGAACAACAGCCTGAACAAGTGATAAATGTGGGTGCTGTCACAATGAGAACCAACAACCCACATCTGGAACACAGGAGCTGTGAAATCTCCAGCCATGACGAGGATTTTCAGCTCTCTGTGATGAGTTCCACTGACCATGGATTTTCTGTAATAACGAGCCTGGCTTTCTAACAGTAGCTGGAAATTATTGTTCTCTGGGTCCTTCACCATCTGTGTAAAGCAGGTAAGTTCTGAAGGAAGAGTCTCTGCAGGCTTGGAACCAAACACTGGGATTTCCTTCCAGAATCTGGGAATCTACCATAGTCCTCACTCTTCCGAGCTGTTTATTCTGGAGCTCAGCCTGCATTTGCAAGGTCATGCCGGATACTACTTGTCACACTGTGTTGCCTATGCGTGAAATACTCATTTTGTGCAAAGCTCACAAATATATATTCATGTCATAGCACCTTAATGTCCAGGGATGGTTGGAGCACTCCAAAGCAAGGTGGGCTGCCCCACAGTACTGCCTTAGTGTGGCAAAACAAGGCCAAGTAGGAAGTTGTCAGCTGGAGACTGGAAATCTTATGGGAAGGTTCCTGGAACTAGGTGGAGGGGAAAATAGAGACCTTTCCTTGTGTGTCTGCAATTAGTTATGTGTGAAGTAGACCCACCAAAATGGGAAGCAGTGTCCATTTTGTAGCAGTAATTATTATTGTGAAGCCATTTTCAAGGTGGGATTATGGGCACTAAACCGCTGGGACTGGCTGTGCTGCCCATGCATTAAATCCTCATTTTGTGCAGACTTAATGAAAAAGATAGTTTCTTGTAATATGTTCTGTCTTGTCAGTTGCTCCTACACAGCAGTATTGGGATGCTTTCTTTGTGCTTAATACGTGCGGTGATAATTTTTTCACGTGCTCTTTTCTGTAAACGTTCCACCACAAAACATTCTGTTAAACTGGAATTAAGGTTGTAAATATGCATTAATAAGTTAGAGCAAATTCTGTACTAATTGCCAGCCCACACAACCTCACTGCCATAGATGGAGCAAATGTTATTCCATCTCCACAGACAGAGGTCTGACAGAGAATCAAATCATGTGCTGAAGTTTATAAAAAACACATGCTTGAATATCAGGAATGCAAGATTTCACTACCACTTTACAAACATAAAGGACAGGATTGCAAAAGCACTTGTCAGTGGCCTAAATCTGCTCTCCTTGGAGTAAATGGCATTTTCACCACTGGCAGTAGAACTAAGCCAGTAATCCCTCCTTTTGGAAACCCTATCCTGGGAGACATGAATTAAACAAATCCTATCCTTTGTGATTCGAATTAAACAAAACAGTTAGGGTTTCTTTTGTTCCCTCAGCTAACGTCTTTGTACAGTCTCATCAGCCTTTCACCTACAGTTACATCACAGGATGAACCACACATCAGAGTGATCCCAAATTTACTTTCTGTTCCAGCCACATAAAATACATCCTACTGGCAAAATTCCCTGCTAATTCCTTCAGGAATCAGTCAGTATTATTTTCCCTCTTAGCTCTGACAGATCTGTCCATTCCCATGGCTAAAATTAAATTTTTTTTTCAGTTTCATAAGATCGTATTTTATCGTCAAGATATTAGGAGGGAGAACAGTATCAGAGAGCAGGCAAATCAGATAATGATTAACAGAAAATTAAATAACAGTAATTAATAATGATACTTTTCAACTAGTCTCTGAATGATAATACAAAAATTCACAGTGGTGTTGTGAAGCTTGGTTTATTCCTACCTGTAATTTACTTTGAGGTCTTAGCATAAAAGGTGCTTAGAATTGAAAAATATCATTATTAGCATAAAAATGAGGTATGTTCTATTTATTTTTTGTATTAATTTTGCAGAATATATTATTACACAACTTTATACAGAAAGCACAAGGTCACACAGGATATGACTTGTCACACTGTGTTGCCTATGCATGAAATCCTCATTTTGTGCAGAGCTCTGAAATATATATTCATGTCAGAATATCTTACTGTCCAGCGACAGCCCCAGAGTTTCATTCTATTACATACTGGGGAAACAGATTCAGCATCATTTGAGAGGTCTCTTCTTCTCTCAATACCCGAATGAACTCTCATTAATCAAAACCCTACAAACACCCACCACGAGAGAGCCAGCCTCAGTAATGTTATCCTCAGCCTGAGACGTGATGATATCCATTCCACCAGCATTGTTTTATCGTTCCGGTGTGACTATCGTGGTCAAACAGCCAAAACAGAGCATTGATTTTACAGTTACTAGAAAACAGAACCTAACTTCACAATAAATGAACAAAATTGTTTTTAGGGATGGAATGTCTCTGGCACTGCTGCTGTTGCACACACTGCACAGACCTCAAGACAGATTATACATCCTTCTCCAAACTTCCAGTCAGCCTAGGAGCACGCACTGGAAGTTCAAGCTCTGCTTACACTGAGCACACTGATGTTTGCAGTTTGATAAACAGGAGTTCCTGCAGAATTTAACCACCTACCCATCAACTCATTGTTTTACCCAGCTTTAGATGTTTTTCTCCTCTAAACACATCCCTACTGCAGAAACAGAAACAAAATTATTTCAATGCTACTATGTCTCAGGACAGCCTTTTATTTTAGTTTCCTTTTTTTAGCAGCCATAAAATTGAGATTTTTGTATAAACAGTTTTAAGTGGGACATCTTGCTCAACAAAATACTTAAATCTAAGGCAAAGTCAGTTTGCATTAAGAGAAATATTACCTTGGTCTTCAATAGCACAGGAGAAAGCAAGAGCAGATTAGAGATCAGAGCATATCACCAGTGTAGCCTCCAGACCAGAACAGCAGGTTTGACATGATACTCAAGCAAATAGCCAGAACAGAACAGCAATTAACAGTTAACAGGCCACTTAAATTAAGAGCTTTCCTTGAGAAAACAGTCTCAGACCTTCAGAGACTCTAGGAAGTAAAGTGGCAAAAGATCGAAGTGCATGGGGAATTTCCTCAATAGGCCTTTTATGCGCAGAATGTACAAACCCAGAAAAGCCTGGCTGAAATGTCGACATAGGGGAATGTAGCAGCACCGAGGAGGGAATAACGAGAGGAAAGGAAACAAGAGATTTTGAGTAATGGCCTTCTACGCAATGGAAACATAACTTTCTTTGCTGATGTCTCCAGAGCCAAAATTTTGCATGGTTTGACATTTGGTGCTAACCTGTGTTTTGTACCCTTTTCATGCAGCGTGTCACCACAACATGTGATAATGGAAGACAGACACCAAGGGTTTGTAACCAACCACAGCCCTTGGTCAGGCCACTGCCCCTCCCTTGGTGCCCTCAGACTTAGCAAAGGGATGGAGACACACCCTGAGAACCAAAGCCAAAGTCCCTGGATAAACACACCCAGCTGTGGCAACCATGAGCACTCCCACACATTTCTACCTCACTCACAGCTTCAGTACCACCACCACTATGCTGATACAAGCATAGGCTTCTCACCACCACAAAAGTCACAACTGTAAAACGCTTTCCCACAGAGGAGTGGGAAAAGTGAATGTCTCAAACTCCCAGTCCCGAATCCTTTTTTGTTTACACTGCTTCATAACTCTACAATATAAAGCATTTTTCTTTCATTCATGAATTTGACCTTCACGAACTTTTAAAGTCAAACAGTTCAAAGAGTTAATAAAGATGTATCTTTGCTACTTTTCTCAATCTTACATAGCTCGATGCACTCTGAATTTGGGACATGTAGGAGTGCAGCCTCAGAAATATTTGTAGGTTCAGCACTGCGACAGAAAAAGCCTGGAACCAGCCAAGTGACTTCCCCAGCCCCTGCATCCTACTACCTCAGTAGTCATTTTGCTGGTCCTTCTGCTGCCAAGCCCTGGAAGCAATACATGCATGTCCCAAACACTGCAGTATGGGGATAAGTGCAGTGCAGCAGGGCTCACAGCCGGTGTATTCGGGTCACAAAACCAGGGAGAGGCCACTGTCCCTTAGCCACATTCAGGAGGGCAGAAGTGCCAAATTAGTTTTACAGCTTTCTAGCACTGAGATGTGTCTGGGGCCGGGGGACTTTTTTGATGGACACATGGGAGCAACACTGGCAGCCTGCTTGAAAGGGTCATTTCCACATTTCTCAGCAGTGGCCTGGGGTGGGGGGGCAGTGTCAGATAAGCAGTCTAGGGGCTGGTGTTGGCAGGGGGAGGGACCCAGGCGCCTTTCTGGCTGTTTTGGGGGGTGAGGGGTAGGATGTGGAACACAGGTCTGACCAGTACCAAAAGCTAAACCCCTTCCTTCACTGAGCGAGGTTGGGAGCAAGAGGTTTTGGGGGGTAAAATGGTAGAAGTGCAGATGTTTTAGTGCAAGAAGATCGGGGTTGGTGCTGTTTGGGAGTGAAGCTGTTTGCAGACAAGGGCGTTTGGGAGCGAGGGAGACTGGAACAAAAGCACTGGGGGCAAGGATTTTTGGAAGCAAGGGCAAGGACCATTGAAGGTGAGGGTGTCGGAGGCTGATCGCACTCGGGGGATAAGAGCATTTGCAGAGTTAAAATATTTGGGGGAGAAGGCATTTGGGTCAAGGGTATTTGGCAGCTCGCACGTTCGGGGGTGAGGGTGTTTTGGGGAGAGGGGTTCTGCGCTACTGCCAGCTCCCGACCGCCTCCGCCGGTGCCCACGCTCGCTCTGCGCTGCGGCTCTCGGACACCGGGAAAACGAGCCTCATCAAGCCGCCCCCGCCACCGTCCGCGCATCTCCCCCCGCTGCCATTTCGGGGCCTCTCTCTCCCCGGGAGCAGAGACCCGCGATGGTGCGGGCGCTGCGGCGGAGCCCCCCCCCTGCCCGGGCGGGCAGTTCCCTGCGCCCG
>VZTR01015106.1:871552-886884 GCA_013400775.1 Chaetops frenatus
TATCTTCTTGCACAATATCTACCTTGCTCCCTGGCTCAGTTCTGAGGCCACATTTGGACATGGTTTGTATGGACAGGACTGCACTAAGCCTGCCTCCCACCATTCTCCAGTCCTCCAGCACCATCCCACCTTTAATATTTTGTGTGCCCTGATGCCACTCTCCATGGTACAGCAACAAACCCTCACAGTGTTTCAGCTCCTGAGAGCACAGGCACACTCACACAAGAATAATTCTGTTGTGTGGACATGGGGACAAGATACAGAGCTCAGAGGAGGTCCAAGGGCAGTGTGATCTTGGCCAGAAGATGTATTTGGGCCTTGCTTTATTCCAGGAGGAGAGATACAGACCCAGGAGATGGAAGAGAACAGAACAGGGTAATCCTGGAAGTATTACCTGTAATCAGGGCACTGAAATAGGTTGGTATGGGAAGTTAAAAATATTCTCTCTAACTTTTCCAAGACTGTGGAGTTTCTTTGGAGGACAGAAATCTCTGAAACATATTGGGATAAAGCCAGGAAAAATCCTGACTGGAAGTTCCAGTCCCTGGGTGCTCTCCTCACCCAGTGATGGTCTGAGCAGACATCCAGGGACTCTGGGATTATCTGGTGTCCTGACAAAGTTCCCAGGACAGTTTTATGATGTGATACTGGAATTGTAATAATAAATATTCAATGGACAGCATATTACTGAGTTTTCATAAGTTACAGACTCACAAGCATTTTGTAGTTCACCAAATTATGAAACACACTTATTCAAAAAGTAAAACCTGAATAAATAACAGGATCTTATATTCTGGGCACCCGTTCTACATCACCTCAGCACAGTTTTCACTGACCTCTTTTTTTGAACAGCATTTCTGTTCACTCTCAGAATGGGCCATAATGCAGGAAATGAAAACCTGTTCTTTATTGGTTTGGGGGTTTTTTCATTAATTCCCAGCAATATTTGTCTTTGTTCTAAAGTTTAAGTGATTTCATACTTCTTAGATAGGGAAATTTGTTAAAACTTAAACTACCTGACAACATCAAAATTGAGGCAGACAAGATTTAGAAACTGGCAATGTAAAGGCCCTTTCCTGAAGAAAGTAAATATTTCTTTTCTAAAAGACATTGTCCTCCTTGCTTCCCCGGTTAGGAAAAGGGCTGCTGAATGGTAAAATCTGGTCATGTAGAGTTTTAATTGCCTGGGTAGGTGTCAGTCCAGGGTGACAGAGAGGAAAAGTTGGATAGGGGAGATACACAAAAAGTTAAGATTCTCACAAATTATTTCTCCCTTTTTGTTTAAAATGCCTTTAATTTCAGATGGCCTTTGGCACTATAAATGTTCTGTGGCTAAATAGCTAATTCCTTTTGTAGCATGTCATTTCTGTGTCTCTGTATGACTGTTATATTTATTTTTAAGCAATAATTTGGCAGACCAATTTGTTTTATTTATGGTTTTATTGCTATTTTTAATCACACTAACCTTGTATATTTACAATCTCTTAAACAGTGCTTTGTAATAAAGCACTCAGGTGCTCTTGGGCTGCAGGTTTTACAGGCACATTTTCTGGAAAGACAATTCTTCATATATTATGATTATTCACATCACATCTGAAATCAGGTTATCTGGTGCTTTTTTGTAGGTTTATTTACGTGACTGTTAACAAAAAAGTTCCTTTCAAACTAAAGGATTTTTGAGTGGAGAATCATCAATTTGTGTTAGAATCTGTCCATAGCTGAACAGGACAGTATTGCTTGGTAGTGCTGGTCACTTGGTTTAGGATTCAGTCCTATAAAGGATGGATTATTTAAATCCTGTTTTCTGGGTTGTTCAGTACTTTCTAGGATCAACTGCCTTACCAGAAGATTCCTAACACTGCTTTGAGAATGCACTAAATATAAAAATCTGAAAGGAAATTTCAGTATAGAGTTTGCCTCTTCAGCGCCATTCACAAAGCTGTTGTCACATGCCAGTTAATTGTGACTGCTAAATATTCTCTTTATTCTTCATGTTTACTCACAAGAAACTTCTGCAGATACAGATACCAAAGATCTCACATCAGATGAAGAAATTTGTTAAGTTTTCAACTGAAAGTGTTCAAAAATTACAGGTATATTGCAACTAGAAGAAAAGTCCAATGTTCAGTTTTCATAATGCATTTAATAAAATATTTGGAAGTAATTAGGAATTGATAGGTTTTTGATATACTGCTTTCTTGGCAATTGTCTGCAACAATCCGGATCACTAACTAGGAAGAAGTAGGGCAACTGATTTTTAGTGCACATGAAAATTGCAAATTAGAAAGGGAGCATATCCAGAAGTTCTGTGTTATTATGGTGAGTAAATAAATTTCCTTGTAGGCATGGTAAATTAAAACAATAGTGGAGTTCACATCTCTTATTCAACATAGATGTTTTTATAGCCTGTTGTTACTTTTTTAAATTGTGCCCACAATAATATTATTTATCACGTGCCTTTAAAGTAATTAGAATAATTTAAATTAATCATAAACATTTTCTTCCTTAAACCAGCTTTACACGTCTGTTGCTTTAAATTTTCTGAGCTATGAGATCTGGATGGACAAGCCATATTTCCAGATTTTTTCCCCCAGATTTTCTCTCTATTTTGTGTTATTTTGGCTGGTTTTTTTCTGCCAGAGGGTACAGAAGAGCTTTAAATTTCAGGGGAACAGAGGTGCTAAGAAGCAGGAATATCCCAGAGGTAAGGCTCTGTGTGCTACATGCCACAGTCTCCCTCAGCTCTCATATTAACACAACTAAAACTATATGGGCCTGCTAAGATTTTATATCAATGTGGTGGTATTCATGAAAATGAGAGATTAAGAAAAACATGACATGGTGACCCCTCAAATCAACAATGTGTTTGAGGAAGTTTTATTGTGCCCTGTGTGGCTTCTCTAAAAATGCAAATTAGCTGGAGATGTGTGAAAATGCAGCAAAACAGAAAAACCTGCTGGGGAGTGGGTTGCAAGAGGCCACAAATAAAAGCAAGCTTTACCATTGCAATTACCTTGATTTCTTTTGGAAAAGCACTACATGTGCAAAAAAAATTAGTTGTCCAAAGAAACTTCTGACTCTTTGTCAACAAAAACTGCCTTTGGATAATGCTTCATTTGAATTGTCAGTACAGCTTTGGAATTGAGAACTTAAACCTCTGGTTTACTTGCAGAAAACTCGTTTTAAATTTGTCCAATCCTTAAATTCAGGTCACTCTTACAACTCTAATGTGATCTTATTTATGAAGATTAATTTATACTGAAAAAATGGGCATGTGAGGAGAAATTTTTTGAGTCTCTGGTGCACAAGAGAAATACAAGAGCTAAGGACCTAGAATCTCCTGCTGACCTCCAGGTTGTGGCTGCCTTGATCTTCCACCAGAGAGGGGCCATGTATTAACCAGTGCAAAATACAAATTGGGAAGGGAGAGTCTACAACTTTGGCTTTTGCAGTCTGAAATGCAGAATATTATTTAAAGTCTCACATACAGCTCTCAGCAAACTTCTGTCTCTTTGCATAAGATCCTATTAGATAGTTATGCCTGCACAAAAAATTGCCCATCATGTGGAAATTCACTGTGGTTGTGATGCATGTCCAAATGGGGACTCATTAGGCAATCAGAGTTAATTTCATGTATAACTCCAGGTAAGGTTTAGCTTTTATGTTTGGAAATTCTAGTTACTCTAACCCCTGTGTCCTAGAAGATACTTCATCAAAAGTAGTCACATTTCCAGCCACATGTAGCCCACCAGAAACTCTGTCTTGTGGTTGATTCTGACAAATAAATTCAGTCACATGGAAAAAAGCAGTCATGAGGGTGGAAAACTTTCTGGATGGCAAAGAATCATTTAGGTTAGTCAGCACTACAGACTACTGCAGAGATGTTCAATGAGACCTAATAAGCTGCACAATGGCAGCCAAATTCAGCATTGACAAATATGAAAATACACATATTGGAAGGAACAGATTGAATTGCTCATGCACATTGCTGGGTTCTAAATTAACTGTAACAACTCGGGAAAAGGACCTGAGGGTCACTGTGGGCGGCTCAATTAAACATCTGATCAATGAGCAGTGGAGGTTAAAAAAGCAAACAAAATGTGAGAATGAAGAAAGAATGGGATGGAAAACAGTGACAATATTATACTTGTGCAATTATACACATTGTTGGCACACTCTCCTCAAATACAATATTCATTCCTGGTCATGCCATCTTAAAATATGTAGATGAAATGGAAGAAGCCCAAAGTTAGGCAACAGAAGACAACAGAGACAAGGAGAAACCTCTATATTAAGGGAGATTTAAAAGATGAGAAATGTTCAGTTGGAAGAGGAAATTAATAAGTGGGGACATGATAGAGAGATATAAAATAATTAATGGTATGGAGAAGGTCAATTGAATGCTCCTATTTACTCTTCCCCATAATGTAAGAACAAAGTGACATCCATTAAATTGAAAAGAAACAAATTTAAAACTGATAAAAAGAAATACTTTTTTTACACAATGCATAATTAGCCTGTTGAACTCACTGCAACAAGCTATCATTATGCCCAAGAGCTTAGTAGGATTCAAAAAGGATTATACACTTATTTGGATAATGAGAGCGCCCAGGGATACCTTAGATAGGATAAAAATGGTTGGGGGTGGAGATGTATGAACCCTCATGCTTCAGGGCATAAACCAATCATTAGCTGTCTGGGATTAGGAAGAAACTTCCCCTATGAGCAAATTATTCAATAATTGTCCATTATGGGTTTTCTTGCAAATTCCACTGAAGCATCTGGTCCTGGCCACTCACTGTAGAGACAGAGCCCTAGACCACTGATATGATCCAGTGTGGAATTTCCATTTCCCAAATTGCCATGTGTGTTTGCCGTGAGGCTGGGAAAGCCATCTCTGCACCAAAGGGATGGTTCCCTCTGTTCTGTGACCTCCTTACTGCCTGGCAATTACTGTGCAGTTACTTATGTATTTATTTGTGACACAGACAGGCCAGGATGAGGTTCCATCTCTGGGAGAGGACAGCTTTTCCATTTGAAATGCATCAAGCCTGGCTTGTGCGGAGCTGTCTGACGCCAACATGTGAGAGCGTTTTATCCTTCAAAGTTCTGGAAAGCCTTTTGTGAGATTCACTGATAGTCAAAAGAGCATGGGATTCTACTGAAGTGTTATTATCTCTATTTTGTTTTTTATTTTGTTCCTTTTGATAGTTCACTTGACAGATTTTTCTCCTTTTTTCGCTGGCTCCACAAGTGGGAAATACACCCTGAAACAGTGTCTTAAGGAAGCAGTATTCCAGTCTTCTATTGCACTAGTCCTATAACAATCCAAGCTAGATTATCCAAGGAAGGAACCTAAATTTACCCATCCTGGAAAATCAGTCAGATACTGAAAGCTACTTCCTGAGGGTGCTTTGCCTGTAGCAAAGACAAGTAAACCTGCCAATTTTTCCTACTGTGTAATATATTAAAAATGAGATGCCATTGAGATACTTTTGCATCTATTATCACTTTATGGCTTGTTCTCTGCCATTTACCCTGTTTTTAATTCATTCACTGCATCTTATGATCAAGTTTTATTATTACTATCACTATCTAGTTTTATATTTTACTATTGCCATCTACGGGTTTTTTACTATCACTTTTTTTTCCTACTATTACTATCTACTATTTTACTATTACTATATAGTTTTACTATTACTGTTATTTACTATCAAGTTTTACTGTACCATTTTACTACATAAAATGCTGCAACAAAGAGAGTGTCAGATGAAGATGGAATTCCTGCATTAAACCATGTGCGTACATGATACAGAATCAGTGTCATCATCCTGGAATATCCCTCTCACATTTGGGACTTACCCACCAACCTCTGGAAATCTCATCTACACACCTATTTCCCTATGAGTAGTGCTGATAAAATCCAGTAGGGTCAAATAATCACTAAATATAATCTAAACTGCCTTGTTTAATGTATCTAATTGTCAGGATTCATTGTAAGTTTTTATGGTACTGTGACCTGACAATATTGAAAACAAAAGGATAAAAATGCCGCAAAGACAAACTGGTTTTGGAGAAAGGAGTCAACAGTGGAGAAAGTAAAGCAAGGTAGATTAATCTGAGGGAGTAAATTCTTAAAGTCAACAGAAAAACAACTTTAAAATGTAATTGTTTCATTATGCTGCACAAAAATCATCCTTAAACCACACAATTATAAAACTATGTTCCACACTGGAATGATGTAAATATATTTAAATCCTGCTTATGGAAAACAGACAGAAAGAGCACTTGTAATGGTCAAATAGCTTTTATATTTTAAACCAAAGAGGATGGTTTAAAGTTTTGTAAGCTTGCTTAGAGTTTGGAAAATTTGGAATAAGATTTTCATACAGCAAAAAATGTTTTCCTCATATGTAATGTATTAGTCTGCACTATTTGTATGTGTGTTTAAATGATACATTTGCCTTAAATAATAATAGCAACCAATCTGATTTTGAAACTCTAGGAGCCCTTAGGAGATATATCCAGTGTTTATCAATCTACAAGTAGCAGATGCAATTTCAGATGGAATATAATGGAGAAAATGAATTATGAAGCTAAGTGCAAGGATCAGCACTTCCAGAAAGTCTCATGAATAATGACAACTAGGTTGGAAGCATAGCTTTAGAAAAGTATATCCAGGGAGAGCAGCTGGACTGAGTTGACAAATACTTTACCAGAAACTTTCCAAGACTTTGGGTTGAATTCAGCTGTAGTTAACAGTGACCAAGAGGAGTTACTATCCAACAGCTCTGTCTGTGGCCCAGATTCAGTGATTATTCTGGATTTGATCCAATTCCTGTCTCCCCAGTGCTCACACTGCAGGAATTACCATTGGAGTGATCCAGGTTAGCATCCTTGCTGGAAGTCTCTCCCAGGTAGGGACTGACTGGGCACAGGGAATGAGCAGTGCTGGCAGCCCCATGTGGGCTCCTCTGGGTTGTGCTGGCAGCTCTGCAGAAGTGAGCAAACAGAGTTTCTGCCTATGCTCTATCACTTAGAGATAAATGGAGGTCATCAGCCTCCAGGGATGCCAATCAGGGCCTTTTCTCAGCCTAGATTTCCCATTTACAGCTGGGATTCATGGCTCCTAAAAGCCATGGACTGTTGGAGGGCTTCAGATATTCACAGGAGCAAAGTATCAGAGAAATACAGGCAATATGGAATAAGAAAATATTTCATATCTATTTCCTTGGAAAAGGCTTTGTGACACTGTTGAACAGCCTTTGTTGCAATTGCTGAAGTCAATACAGCCCTCAAAGGGGTTTTTGCTGTGAAAGCCTCAGATCTGTGCCTGTCATGGGGCACAAGTGATGCTGTATTGAAACCACCTTTACAGCAAGGATGTAAATTAAGTGAAGATCACTTCAGGGTAGTTTCAGAAGAGTGTTTTTAAAACTTCATCCTTCAGATGAGTCCTCAGAGAAGTTCAGGCCTTTCTTCAATGCACATTTGCACCAGCCCAAGCTACCAATTCTGTGGCATTGGCAAAGATTTTTCTTGGAAGATGTTCCACCCCCTGATCACCACTCATGCAGGCCTGAGAGTTCTCCTGTGACAGCTGAGCTCATGGTGTGGCACTGGCTTTTAGATTCTTCTCAAAAAAGTACAATTAAATGTATTAGAATAGATATAGAAAGAAAATTTCATATAAGGGACCTGAAAATGCACTGTATAAGACTCTATTTAAAAAGTAGTCACATAAAGACTCATTGCTACAGCATATTTTCTTCATTATTTCTGCCTCATTGTATGTGAAACTATATTAGTATAATGAAGTGAGAAATAGTAGGATATTGGATATTATATTTCCTGCCTAGCACTTTTAGAGAATTTAGCTCAAGGCAAGAGAAAATAGAGCCTTTCTGCCCTGAAGAATAAACAAAAACCTGTTACAGAAATAAAAGTGTCAGTAAGAAATCAGGCGATCTCTCCACATGCATCAGCATGTTTCTTACCATGGCTTTAGAAAGACCTGCTTAGGGTTTGGTTTTGGACACACTCAGGTTTGTTACACACTTGTGTATCTTTCTCTTTATAAAGAATGGGACATTTGGGATGTGGAATAACCAAGCTGCCATTTATCAAACTTGAATGCCAGAGGAATGGTGTAAAGCTCCCTGCTTTAGGACTTCAGGTCCCTTAGATCCCAATTAAGAAAAACATTATTTCTTTTTCTCTCTTTTCAGCCTCCATGCTTTATTTTTCTTTATGTAATATATCTGATATTTCAAAATTTGCTGGTTTTTTCCTTCTTATCTATGTTCTTTTTGGTGTGCCATTAGTCAATCTTCAAACACAGAATTCTTCCTCCACATAAATAGTAAATTATTCACAGTTTTTTGGTCAGCTATTTCACTTGCTTAAGTACACAAAGAAATCTTATGCTATCAGGGAGAGGAGGAATCCAAAGCCACAGATACCAACATTTACATTTAACAGTAGAAAAACACTGGTATCCTAAATACAGGAACCAAATCACCAAATTACTGATAATTGCATAATTCTAGAAAATTACATTAAAAATAAATTAAAGTTACAAAATAGCAGAGGATCAGCACTGCTGGATGAATAGTAGTGGACAGAAGTCCTGCTTCTAGCAAAGATATCTTGCACTCTTTTACATATTTTTAATGTAAAGCATTGGTAGACACTCTCTTCAGCAGACTTATTCACTTAATAGGTTTAGGTCAGAGAGTTTCAACAGCTGGTGTTCAGAGATTTCAGAACTTAGGAAGCTTATTAATTTACCAGGTATTTGTTTGAAATGTCTCTTTTCCCTTTACCAGGCTTTAGCAATAAAACAAAAATGTATTCTCAAAACAATAGATCTTTTGCATTCCAATTCTACAGTGGAGCTTCCTACATTATTAGGAAAAAGTAAACTGTCCATAAAATGATACTCTTAAATTCTGATATTCTTAAATGTTACATGCACTGAGTTTCTGCTGAATCTTGGGCTTTGCCAAGTGAAGGCTGTGCACCTAGAAATGCACACAGACCTAAGTAGCTCTTTGACTTGCAAGCTCACAGTTTATATAAGTAAGTATAAAAAATAAATAAATTTATAGTATTCAGAAGCCAGGAAGGCAAGTAGCCGATGTCAGAGGTTGCAGTGAAGTGATTTTATTCCACTTCCATGGTTATGTCTCTGGACCATGATGTCCACCCAAGCTGCTTTGTGCACCTGGACTCCCTTGCAATTGCCTGCTGATCTTTGGAAGTTCATCCTCCTTCCTTTCCAGCCCTTTTTGCCCTTCAAAGAGAAATCCAAGAGTTGCTGGAACTGGATCTCCTCTACTTAATGTACTGCCAGATATTTGCACCCCTTACTCCAGTTTAGACTGCTGGAGTAAGACAAGGCCAACAAGAGCTCCCCTTGCATGAAACTGCAATCACTGGCATAGCTTTGGGCAACTGAAAATATATAAAGAGGGTGTTCCTGCAGCTGGAATCCACGAAGAATGAGAGCCGTTCATTCTAGTGAAGCAACACCAAGACACCCTCATCCAAGGACTTCCCACTTATTGCTTCTTGAGGATATGTTTGGAGAAAAGGAAAAGTACCCTAATGAAAGGCAGCTTCCAGCCCTGCCCATCTAACTTCATTAACTGACATTTAAACGGTTGCCTATCTTTCCTACAAACTGCCCTTTATTTTCACCTTGTTTGCTCTGTATTACAGCAGAGTTAGCAGTTACTTCATTGTTAGGATCTGTCGCTTGCAGTTCCTTGGTGAATTCACAATCTATGTTGCACCAAAATCTCTTTGTTTTACCTTACAGCCCAAACTAAATCACTTTAAACAGAATTTCCCACTACAGATGCCAGTCTATTCTATCTTTCATTTGTGACCAAAGAACAGTACTTCAGCAATTGTCTCCAAACTCCATGCTTTGCATATATCTCAGAAAGCAAACTTATCCTAGGGGTCAGATGATCAGTTTTGCTGGAAGAAGTTCTTCAGCCTTCAGCTAAGGCTTTCTTTTCTATCAAGAACTCTCCTGTGCTGAGTTTTCTTTCTGATAACTTTTCAAATTGCTCTATATGACATTTCTGTATTTTCCTCCTAACTCAATCATCCTATCTTTGTTGCTGAGATAAGGGCTGTAATATATTTTCACGTTTGCCACAGAGCAAACACAGATTCATCTAAGATGTGACAACCAGCAGGTTTTCTTGTCTACAGGGAGGGTCATCTGTTGTGTTTAAGAATATGGTGCAAGTGATTGTACTAGTATATTGCTAATGCTTAAATCTACATTTCTACGTAAAATTAATTTTCTCTTTTGTCGGTAGTTGCAACTTGGAATGCCTTCCCTATATGCACTATAAAATGTTAATAGCAAAATTTAGTGTGACTTTATGACTGTGGTGTCATTTTTCTCAGCTTGATCAGCTCTTTCAAATGGCATCATTATGATCAAAGTTGTTTACAGTAATAAAGCAAGAATAGTTCCAATAAAATAGTAGGTGCCTTTACAGTTAAAGAGTAGCTGGCATTTAAGAACACAGCAGCTCCTCATTCTGTGGGTGCAAAATATACAAGTTCACAATATAATAGAGTTAATGCATGTAATTACAAGATTGGCCCCCTCAGGATTTGAGGGCATTGAAAGAGACAACAGGAAATACATTATGAATCTGAAAGGGGTAAAAGTAGCAAAATTACATATATATTGACTGTGGAAGGAGAAACAACTGCATTGAAGCTTTGAAGTCTCCAAAACTGTGGATTACTCTAATGCAACATTATCGTTCACCAATAATTTGGCACCAAAAATTATTTGACTTCTAAAATATTGACTTCTAAAAATAAAGTGGTGACACTTATAGATGCATTTATAAATATTTTACTAATGTTACAAGATTAATATAAATTACCTCAAAGCTAAGTTATTGTAGGTATGTTTTAATGTGTGGGAGCACATACAGGTGATGTTTCTAAAGATGTTTAGGAAATTATGGTCTAACTACCAACTGTAAACTTTAATGCTCTGGGACATAGGAAATAATTTATAAAGCAAAGGTCTCTATAAAATCTTTAAAGAAACTTTGTAGCAGTAAGAAAATAGCCAGTGATGGTGCTTTACACCACTTACCTCCTTGTCCAGAGCCAGCTTGGATACCGTGCAGCTCTGTAACCTGCTGGGAAAACAGCTCAGCTGGAGCAAAAGCTACAAGAAACCTCGCAGGGGGGTTGAAAGCTGCTCAGGACAGCAATAGCTTGGTTAACAGTGATAAGTGGCAAAGTTGGGATCAAGGTTAAACAAGTGAAACCTCACTTGGAGTATTCATACCTTGGCAGTAATTTATTAGCAAAGGTTTAACCTGGGACAGTAACAAGTAAATCCCAGACTGATGGTTGCTCTCCTACAACAAAATCTTGTAGCATGACTCCATTTGAAGGCTGTACTTCAAGATTGCAGTTCCCTGACAGAGAACTAAGGGCATGATTGATTTACATGACAGTGTTTTAACTGAGAAGACCATAAAATAATTCAAAACCAGTTTGACATCTTGGAAGACAACCTTATATTAAGAAACGTCAAGATTGTAGAGCACAGAAAGAGAAGCCCATGATATATTTTTCAATGAATACCAGAAGTGGTAGGGATGCCTGCCTATAAAACTCCTGAACAATGTGTTGCAGCACATTGTATCCTTGGAAAGGCCAATCAAGTAGCACATTATATGGTACTTGTGAAATGTTGCAAGTCTTGGAATGAGGAACAGAAATTTGAAACAGGCATATAAATCTGAGCCACGCTGTTAGGGTTGAAGAATTTTCTTTTACTTGGATTATCCTGCTGCTCTTATTTGATGTTGAAAGGTGTTTATAACTCTTAAACTGGGAATGAGAAATATAAGCCAAGATAATGTGGTGTCACATTCACCCAGGAAGAAGGCTCATTGAGGAAATCAAAGTTATCTTTGACTCACAGGATAAGAGGAGGAGATCTATGCCTGGACAGAAGCAGATTCCCATGTTTTCACAGAAAGAACAGCCTTGCTAAAATGATTGCCTCATCTTTTCTGGTGGTAAACTACACCCCTATTACATAATTGATTTTTGAAAATGTACAGAGCTGCCTTCTCCTTTTTTAATCTTACAGATGTTGAATGCCTTTTAAAGCACTTTTAATCACTAGAGGCTCATGTCTACAGGGTACATAACACTGTGGTTTCAACACAGGGTGCCAGACAAACAGAATTATTTTGGCTTCATCCTTCCTATGAAAAGAGAGAAAATTCAGTTCTGAGCCTTTATGTGCTCATTATCAGACAGACTTAAACAAATTATTGTCTATATGTGTGGTTGGCAATTCCATGAAAATCAAGAGAGTAGCAATGCAGGGAGGTAAATATTTGCTTAAATCATTGTAAGATTTGGGTCATAGTAACAAACTCACATTTAAGTTTTGTTACAAAATCCCCTCATTTCATATAGAATAATTTTCTCCACAGAAGAAAACATCCAGTGTAGTGGACTTCCCAGGTGGGGCCTGATGTAGTTACACAGAGCAGTGAGAAACACACAGCTCCAAGATCCAGTTTTCCTTTCCCTTTGCCCTGCTGTCTTCTTCTTTTTTTTTTCTTCCCCCTTCCCCTTCTTCTGGCTTGCACAAGGGTGGAACAATTGAGCATCAACTGATTAATCCTTTTCAGACTGGAAGGCTTTGCAGTTTTATTACAGGACAAAATTATTATGAACAGCTCAAACTGGAAATGCTCTTTGATAGGGAGAAAAGTATTTAAAAGTTTGCCTGCCATGCCTGGTAAGGCTAGAGCTGGACTATTTGAATAAGGCCTTTGAAGCTTGCAGTTGCCTGAGTTCATTGTCATCCAGAGCTACAGTCCAAGATGACTGGAGCTGCTCCAGGCTTTGCAAACTTATTACAAGCATAGGTGAGTTGCTGCCATCAAATTGGAATGTCCATTAAAACTTCAAAGGAGAAGCTTGATCTAAGTTTTCCTTCTCATAATGTGTAATACTTATTACAGAGAGATTTATTAAGCTGCTCTCATTTTATATGGTGAATCTAGTGTAGGGTCATGGAACATATTAAGGTTTTGACCAACAGTAAAGAGATGAAATTTTCATATTTTGCTATTCATGACCTTGGGACTACCTAAAATGGCAGCCACCTTTAATTCAATGCAATTGTGCCTAAGCACATCCCTGCTTTCCCTTCTATTGATGTTTCAAGAGACAAAAAACCCATGAAAAGATGAATGTTGAGTGAGTATAGGAGGCATTTTAAAAGCCAGCCACTATGCTAGGCCAAATATGAGAGACCCTACCATGTGAAATAGCCTTACACTCAGCTGGTAATGCTATAAATTGAGGAGAAAAAAAATACATAATTCAGTAAATTAAGTTTGGGTGCTCTGTCCTACCCTGAACTAAGTCTGCCTCAGTGCTGCACACTAAAGACCTGAGTGTGTGCCTGAGAAATCAATGTTAAAACAGTGAGGTTTTGCACATCCTTTAGTGCTGCAGTGGTACCTGCTCTGACATTACCAACAAGCTCATCACAACAATTCACCTCATTTTTCCTGATGGCACTGACCAGAACTGCAGAGCAGAGAAGTGCTTACATTGCCTACACTGGTGTAATCTATAAGAAACCAACCAACCGAAATAGAACCAACTGGATTTCTTCCCTTTTTTGGTTCTTTAAGGTACCTAACAAAGATCCAATAACAAAGTTGTTTCTGCTTAAAAAAACCAAAACCTTGGCAAATGTTGCAAACCCCATCAAGTTTATGGGATAACCAGTCTATTTATCTTAAGCTGCTCCATTTGCAGAAGTTATTTATGGTCACCTCACATATCATAGGATAATTCTTCTTAAAACTAAGCAGTTATTCTGGATTTACAGTAATGTAACTATGAGTAGAGTATGAGCATGAACTAGTGTCTTACTGCATTTTTACACACAGTTTTCAAAGTTTTGTTTGCACATGATTTGCCACACTGGGAGGGCCAATGGTATAAATGTGGCAGGCAACAGGGAAATATTCATCCTCCTGATATTTGACATAGCTGAGAATGTTGTCCCAGTGAGGAGGTCAGTCTCCCAAAGCTTCCTGTAAAATCCATGTGGAAAGAAAGGCTCCTCTGCAGTGTCAGAGAGCATCTGAATTAGGCTTCTGCTCTGAACTGCTCAGTGAAGGGTCCTCTCACTCTGCTCACATATAGGGAGATTGCTTTCCCTCAAGTATCCATCAGGTACCTAAATTTGCATGGAGGGAACGACCTCCCTGGAAAATCTATTTTGTGCATAGGCTACCTGAGTAGTGGAAGAAAGCACTTCATTTGAGGGGTATTAATTTGGACCACTGTACAACTGTATTTAAATCTTTTTGCAAAGAACAACCTTTTGCCTACTGTTCTAAAGAATTTATTTGTTTTCATGAGTTTGTCTCAACCTTCAAGTTATTGTAACAGTTTTGTGTATTTAATATACAGTGTGTGTTAATATCATGGACAGTTTTATAACAGCATTATAACTTACACCATTCCCTCCAGCTTTTTATGGACATCTACGCTTCTGCATTAAACTACTGTAGCTTGTGGAATTTACAGTAGAAATCAAGAATGAAGCCTGATGAAAAGCCTTTTAAATTGTGGTGTAGACATCCACTGCATCCACCTTGCAGAAGAACTAAAATGAAGAGAACTCTTATGTGATAATTTCTAGCAAGAGTACAGGATTACCATCCTGCTAGAAAAACCATAAAGGAAAAATGATTGTGGTACAGTAGGAAGGCTAACTTCATCTTTTTATTTGAAGTCAAGTTTAATTATTTATGTTTTCTGAGGAAAATAAAAGCAGAATGGTAAGTATGCATTCTTAGTTTAATGGAGGGCTCATTTTAGATTCTGCAGCATTAAAATATAACCAGTATATCCTACCTAGAAAAATAAAAGCAGAAGAGACCAAATAGATAGGCAGAAATACAGACCAACAGACAAATACCCTGCTTCTGCAAAAAATGGAGCTGAACAGTGAGGAATTTTATAATAACAGAGTGGTCTAATTACTTACTGTACTTAGAAGATGTGTTAATTGTTAATTTGAGAATTGCTATGTAATTTTTAGTGTAAGCTATATGCAAGCATTGGAAGATCTTATTATAGTACCAAGCAAAAAGAAAAGACGCATGTTCTTCTTTTTACATTAAAAATGTTCTGAACTTCCACTGGAAAATATAATGGATGACACAAGTTATACTTCACATTATCAGTAAATACTACCCTAACCTCACCATGAGGCAGCACAGGTT